>JAJJMC010008078.1:6821262-7150356 GCA_023531435.1 Papaver californicum | reverse complement strand
CCCAGAATCAATGGATATGAAGGATAACGTATGTCGATTCTGGGTTGGTGTTCTTCATTCACGAAGAACATGAGAATCTGGGGATATTTCCTTTAATAAAGTACGATTCTAACAATCGGTGGATGTGGGTGTTATTAAGAAACGATTCCGGGACACTTTCATAAAAGAAATTTTCATTCATAGTTTAGGAAATTAGCGCCTTGCATTACATGATCTAGTACGCATATTCTTGAAGCTCGCACATTAATACATTATTAATGAACCTCCGAGCACGTTTTTCAACATGGTATATTACCTCGCGTGCATAAATATTGTGTCCCTGTTTCGTATTCGTCATAGGCTATGAAATCGTTCGAACTGAAATTAAATCGATTACACGTTAGTATGCAAACATCAAACGATGAGATAGGGATAAACATACCGAAATTACTCACTTTCTCGCTTTGAGAAGCTTGGGGATGATGCTCGACAACCATTCTTCTAATTTTACGGAACTCTCGCATTTTGCTATTGATGTAGTCGAAATAGAAATGCTAGGTCTACCCATTTTCTATGTTTAGGATTCCTGATGCGCTCATTGAAGAATTCTTTAACTCTCTTCCAAAACATCGAATAAATTTCGCAAGGACATTCACGGAAGACGGGAATAAAAGACTTGACGAGCTCTAAATCTTCTTCTGGTTCCCATGTCATTTTCCCGGCTCTATTTGAGTAATGGATGAAGTGGGAGTGAGTAAAAGGTGTAAGTTTGGTGCAAATTGGGTCTGGGATAGAGATCCTTCTTATATAGAGGAAGATCCAACAACTAGTTTTTTCTCGAAAAACTCAAAATATGGGTGGAGTACTCTGTATGAATCGTTTGATGTGTAAGTTCACATTAAAAAATTCCGTGTATCGAAAATGATGAAAACTAGGCTTGCTAAAATCGTTCTATACATAGGTCCTCGCCGAACTATTCTAAGCTAAGAAAAATTGGCATTTTCTCTGCCCAGAATCGTTCGATATGGATGCCTACATCAAACTCTAGGTTAAAAAACCAACAAAAAGTTTGGTTTTTTCTCTTCCTAGAATCGTTATATTTGGATGTCTGAATCGAACGATTTTAGGATAAAAAAACAAAGGCTGGTTTTTTCTCTGCCTAGAATCGTTCGATATGGATGTCCACATCGAACGGTCCTTCCCTAAAAAACCAACCGAAAATTGGATTTTTCCAAGTCCAGAAAATCTTTTTTTATATGAACGTTAACAACAACCGATTCTAAATCTCTGGAAAAAAAATCTTGTATTTTTGCTCAGAATCGTTTGATACAAAGACACATATCCAACGATTACAAACTTATAGTTTCTCCCGAAATTCAAAGTCGTTCGATTGGTTTACCCCCAGAATCGTTTGATACAAATACACACCACCTCGACCTCGTTTAGTAGGTCCTTGTTGATCATCTCTGCCTTGTCCACTGCCTGATTCATCCCCAGCAGTATTTCTCACTCTTGGTTTTCCTGTTGACACCGGTTCCGCCGCCTCCCCAAACCTAGCACCTTCTTGTTCATCCTCAAGAACCTAGTATTCTTCAATCTTCGCCTGGTTCGCCATAACATATTCTCCTCTCCCGATACACATTTTTTCTTTATTTATAACATACGTGATTTGTCTTCTCTGTTTTTAATTCAAACAACAAACAAGTTACATTTCATGCTAAAACATCTTAACATACCATAAGAGACCACAACGCGGACTAGAACATCGAGAACTCTATCCCGGTCCTTGATCAAGGGCCTCTCGTCTATTTGTATCACACGAGTATGAGTAACGTTGTGGTACCACGACATATAACCCGGGATGGCTTCAGCATCTGAGTTCGCAGCCCCACATATTCCACATACGTTAGCCGCCCTATTCTCCCAAATAGATGATGATGGTGAAGGATTGTGAACAACCTCAATATCGTTCTCAAGGGACTTATATTTAGCCATGTCAAATTTGTATTTGACTGCATTAGGGATCTTCTTCACAATGCCACATTGTTTCGCCACTCTTGTCGGGTTGTACATTACATAGCCTCTGGGGTGAAACAAAGGTCCATGGTAAACAAATAGATCATGCGCAAGGGTGCTTACTAACTTTCTTATCCGGGCAACACTAAGAGCTAGACCTCTCTTAAGATATATAGGGTGTATGCTACATAAAGACCTTTTTTTGAAATCAGAACCCGTGATATTCTATGCTTTATAAACAATTTAGGTACAAAGAAAGTCACTTTGTTCATCGCACTCAGCCATCTTATCTTCCGTAAATGCTTCCTTGTAAGGGTTAAAGACAACATCCGCCATCGTCAAGTTGTCCATTTGCCGCCTCAGCTCAAAGAGGTTCTTCTCCTGACTCTTCGTCTTGACGTTGAAGGAGTATTTGATTCCAAAATACTCACCGTCCTAATTTTCTTTAACACTGGCCCTTTCAGTAAACTTTGGGAAGTGCAAGTATATCCACACCTTCATCAACGTAGGAATATATGTGAGTATAGGAATAGTAAGACAAACAAAGCTCCATAACTATACCCCTTGAATTACCTGGAGAAGAGACACATTCCCTCAAACTTGGGTCTTTTCTACCCTAATACACTTTCTCGTCTCCCTCAACAAGTATCCAAGAAAAGAAATTCCCCAAGAGTACTTGCGTACTTTGTCCAATGGTTCCACTAACTGGATGTAATTGGCAATCACCGGAGAACTAGAAACATAGAGGAAGACAACATATCCCAATATGTAGAGAATATATACGGTGATTGAAGCATTGATACGGTCCACGGTCAACACACCTCTTTCATGAAGTTCCTTTGTTCCCGATAACTCTTTCCTCAAGTGGATGAGATGGAATATTCTCTATGTTTTCCCAGACACCACCTTAATCTCCCTCATGGTCTTGTCTACATCCCAACCAAATACTTTAGAGGTGAACTTGTAGATATCCACCTAACTAGCCTCATTCACGTAGTTGGGCCCCCTCACGGCTTTACCTCCTACGCTCATACTCGTGATCAACTGCACATCGTTTCGGGTTATTGTCATTTCCCCAAACGAAAGATGCAGAGTATCCGTTTCCGCATAATATCTCTCGAGGAAGGCAGAAACAATGGGCTTGTCATACCAACCACGGAGTTCTTTACTCCATTCATCAACCTCGTTTTTTCGACGATCCGTATGACTTTGGGTGCTTCTCCATCCAGTGGCCATAACTGTATTTTGTTGATTGATGATTGGTGTTTTGGAAGACACATGACATCGATGTGATCCTAAATAACATATCACGAAAAATTAGAAAGTGCATGATAGCTTAAATAAAAGTAGACGATATATAAAATAAGGTTGAGATACTTATCATGGTTCCAAAGATCTTAGCATCCCAACTGTGCTCGTACCCCCATAACAACTCTCCTCCGTCACCTGGTAACCCATGAATGGGCTCATCGGGGCGGCGACTTAACAACATCTCAGGCTTCGGCAAGTATGCTTCTTTCGTCTTCCTTCCTGATGCTACGTCTTTATCTCCTTGTTTTTCTTGTGGTTATCGTGGTGGTGCTTCATCTCCTCGTTCTTCTTCACCATGGATTTCGTTGTCTTCCTTATCACTTTCCTCTTTACTTTGAACTCTTTCATATTCTGTATCAGAAGACGAAGATTCTTCTTCTCTTTGGTGCTCCACTTCAGTTGGTCATTGATGGAGACCGCTTTAGCTTTGCCCACATCTTCTCCTTTCCGGTGTTGTTCCATTTCCCTTATCCTTAAAAGAGTACGAAAACATACGAAATTAACAATCTATTCAAGTGAACCTAAGAATCTCAAGAGTAGAATCGACCATCACGACTCATCCATATCCAACGATTCCTAGCATGATACACTACATAATCGTTCGATGTTGGTGTTCATATCCAACGATTCTAGGCTAAAAAAATAACAAAAACATTGGGCGTTTTCTCGACCCATATTCGTTCGATAAAAATGTCCACACCGAACGATTCTGAGAAATTTTCAGTTTCTTCTCGACTTAAAATCGTTCGAAAGGAATGTCCACATCGAACGATTCTGAGAGATGTGTAGTTTCTTCTCGACCCTGAATCATTCGTTAAGAATGTCCACATCGAACGATTATAGGGCGATGTTCTTCCTGACTTTTTAGTTACTTCGGAATCGGTCGACGGGGGCATGAACATCGACCGATTTAAATTGGAATCGTTGGATATGGACATGAACATCGAACGATTCTGGTTTTCACAGAAAAACCAGAAATCAAAATTTTTATTTTTTTAATGTCAGCATGTGATTGAAACCTAATTTAGAATAATGGAATGATAGGAAAGTATATGATTCGAGCCATTTATTTGTTTCGAGATGAGAGTTTCTTCGTCCTCCTCCTCCGTAACCATTTTCTTCGTTGGTTGTTTATGTTTAATTGCTTGTGCAATTTGTGGATTTCTTCTACTAGATAGAGTTGCTCCAGTGAGATACTTTACTTGTTTTAGTATTTTTGTTATTTAGAAAAATCAAACGATTATCGTTTTTTGAATCATCGACTATCGACGATGTTTTCGTTTGACATGGAGAAGAAGAGGGAGAAAAAGAGAAGAATAGGTTAGTGAAGTGAAATAAAAATTAGGTTAGAGTAATTAGTTTTAGTAATTGGATTTACTTTTCATTTGTAATATTAGGTTTTTATAGAGGGTAATTTAATATTTTTATCCAAATTTAGATACCTCTTATCTACTAATATGAGGTTAAAAAATTGGATAGGTCCAAAATAATTCAGATAGATCCAAAATTAACCAGGCTAGTAAAGGGTTGTTTTAATCACATTTAAAAGGAAAAAACACCTTATAATTTCTATATTATTAGTGCCATGGTTCCATTTAAAAAAACCTTATAATTTCTATATAATTACTTAACCTTCCTTCAAAAAAAAAACTCCAAAGGTATGCCATGTCACCTTAATAAAGTACGGTAATACAAATTTCCTTTTTAATAATTGGTTCATTGATTAGCAAAAATTGATCCTTGGTGGCAGTCATTTGATCCTTTCCGTGCCATCCTTTTTATGTAAAACATTTCCCGTTTCACTTAGTAAGGACGGAGGAAACGCGACGTAACATTTCTACGAGCATTCGTTGGAAAATCAAAAAAAGAAAAGAAAAATGAAACTCAAAAGATGGAGACTGGGCCTGGGAGTATGGAGGGACTTACCTCCGTTGACTGCACATGTAATAAGTCTTTGAATCAAGCATCTCCACTCGAATTCTCAGATCTTATCACTCAATGAAACTTCATCAAACATAACGTCTTTATGATGGGACCTAATGTCCTAAACAAAGAAAAATAGTTGATGTATGACTCTTCTAGTCAAGCTCAATACGAGCGAATGAAAATCCAAGCTGATTTCAGATAATTGATTAAGTTAATGAAATGCTAATGCTAATGCTAGAAACTATAAATACCAGTCCATACCAATGCCATTCTGCACATTCATTCCCTTAATTGATAAACTTCATTTAAGCATCATTCTTTATTAATTAGCCATGGATTCGATCAATATTAAGAGTACTCAAATGACATCATTTTGTCTTCTACTTATTCATCTTCATTTTTTCCTGTTATTTGTCACTCAATTCCCACTAATCAGTCATGGATGTCATGAACATGATAGAAAAGCTCTCCTTGATTTCAAGTCCTCCTTGGAAGACCCTGCTAATCGTTTGTCATCATGGCAAGACAGCTACCAACATCAAAATTGTTGCAGTTGGTACGGAGTTGGATGTTCATATGACTCTTCTCGTATCATCTCCATCAACCTTAGAAACACAGTCTATGAAAATTACATCGAAGGATATGATTATGATGATTATGATTATCCAGTCGAATTCAATCCACCAAACACTTCACTAACATGTAATTTTTCTCCTTCCCTTTTCAGCATTAGTCATCTTGAGTCTATTGATCTTTCCTTCAACAATTTCAAGGAATCACAAATTCCACTTCATCTTTCTAACCTGACAAAAATTTCTCAGCTTGATCTCTCCTGCTCCCGCATTGGTTCATCGATTTCAACACAATTCAACAACCTTTCATCTCTACATCACCTTGATTTATCTGAAAATTTTATGGGATTATCATCTATAAAATGGGTGAGAGGGTTAGTTAATTTACATGTGTTAAGTTTGAGTGGTAATTTTCTACGTGAGGCCGCATTTTCACAAGAAAATTTTGGTGAGCATATATCACAACTTTCCAATCTTAGAGATCTTGATCTCTCAGATTGCAATATATCAAATTTTCCCAATTTTCTTTTCTATCTTCTCTTGATATGATATCTAATGATGGACTCAATTCCGAAATCCCAGTACAACTTGCGAATTTAACTTCGCTTTCTACTCTCTACATGTCTCATTTTCGGTTACAAGGTTCTGTACCTTATCTTCCTCAACTTAAAGAGCTTGATGTTAGTATTAATCTTAATCTTCATCCTGATCTAACTAGAATGTTTCAACACCAATGGCCTAAGCTTGAAAAACTTACCATATCAGAAACAAATATGAGCTCATCAATCCCGAATTCAGTTTCAAATGCACCGGTGTTGGTCATACTTGAAGCTCGAGGATGTTCAGTTCAAGGATCTTTGCCACCATGGAATTATAATATTTCCCGATTGCAGTCTCTAGATCTCTCCGAGAATAGCATTGGTTATATACATTCCTCAATATCCAACTTAAAATTCCTAACCATTCTCGATTTGTCTAACAATAATATCCAAGGACCCATACCAAAATCAATATCCAACCTAAGATCCCTAACCATTCTCTATTTGTTTAACAATAATATCCAAGGACCCATACCAAGTTCAATCTGCAAGATTCTTTCTCTTCGACAACTTTATTTAGAAAGTAATAATATAACAGGAACCATACCAAGTTGCATATCGAAGCTTCATAACCTTACTGTTTTTTCTGTCTATGGAAACTCAATTGGAGGAAGTGTTTCATTGATATCTCTGATTAACGATCTAAAGCTAACAACCATAGACATGAGCTCAAATAGGCTAACAGTTATTATAGATGAAAACTTCCATTTGTACTCTAAATTCAAACTAGAGTATTTGGTTTTGCCATCATCCAAAATAAAAGGATTATTCCATACTTTCATCTGTAAGTTGAGTCATCTCAAGTCTTTGGACTTGTCACATAATCAACTGTCACGAGTTATTCCTTCTTGTATCTCCAAACTCAAAAATCTAGACGAATTTGATATATCAAACAACCAACTTGACGGCCTTCTGCCTAATCCACCTCAACCTTATTTTTTTGATGTATCAAACAACCAACTTGACGGCCATCTGCCTAATCCACCTCAACACTCTTTTTTTGATGTACAAACAACCAATTGATCTGCCTATTCCACCTCAACCTTCTTTTTTTGATGTATCAAATAATAAACTCACAGGTGAAATCTCAATAGAAACCAGGATTATAATTTATAGGTTTTTATCCATCAATCTAGATGGTAATGAACTTTCGGGGTTCAATTTCCTCTTCTTTATGTTCAAAAAGTTCAATATCTTCTCTCCGAATAATTAACCTCTCAAAAAACAAATTCTCTGGGGTTATACCTAATACCTTAGGGTATTGTAGGGATCTTGAATCGCTAAACCTTGGGAGAAATAATCTCACATGAAATGTTCCAAATGAGATTGAACAATTAGAATTATTGGGTTATATTCAACTACAAGACAACCATCTCGATGGTACTCCTCTCAACTTCATCAATAAACTTCAATGGTTGGTAGTTCTCAACTTAGCAAATAACCAATTTCAAGGCTGTATACCCACAACATTATTTGCACAATACTCCATCATAAGTATCCTTTCTTTAAGGTCAAACAAGTTCAATTGGTTAATCCCCGATGCAATTAATAATTTGAAATCAACTTCAAATTTTGGACTTATCACATAACAAATTCTCAAGCCATATTCCTAAACAATTAGGAGGGTACTGGATAAATACTACAGGAAACTCTGAAATGCTTATGGAAGAGTATGATATTCAACTGCAGATGGTGATCAATGGGATAATGTAGAATTTCATAAAGTATACGTTTATGACTCGGGTCGGGATCTATCTTGCAACATGTTGGATGTTATCATTCCGACAGAGATAGGTCAGTTAAATGGACTTCGAAGGCTTAATTTGTCCCACAATACTTTTTCGGATAATAGACTATCCGGGCAAATCCCAGAATCTTTAACATCGTTAGATTTTCTTGGGTTGCTAAACTTATCTTACAATGAGTTGAGCGGCGAAATTCCAAAAGGGACTCACTTTGACACGTTGGGTGTTGATGGTTGGGCTTTCGTTGGGAATTCATTACTTTGTGTAGAACCTACAAAGAGAGTTTGTGAAGTTGAAGAAGACAATCAAGAAGATGCAAATGATAAATTGGTATTGTATACTATTATATTTTTGGGCTTTGTAATTGGATTTTGGGGTCTATTCCTTGTGATGCTTATGAAAAAAGATAAATTGTGGTTTCCATATTGGAGATTTATTGATCTTGTTGTAGCTGTAATTATAAGATGTATTGAAAATTAATAATTATAATGCGACCAGTTTATATTTCTTTGAAAGTTCACATTCTGATATGTGTAGTTCTGACAGAGTTAATGGATTATTGACTAGAATTAAAGAAACTGAATAAACATCTAAGATTTGATTTTAAATCATCAGTTCCAAGATACTACCTTTTGCTGAATCCTTATAAGGATGATTCTGGTAGAGCTGAATCAATTCCAATGGTTGGTTGATCTGGACTAGCAAAAACTCAATCATTCATACTGGAAAGACTGAAGAACTACTTCAATTTTTGTTTAGAGTAAAATCGATGCTGCTGGTGCATATCAAACAACCATATCTTTTTAAAATCTCTGTAGTAACCATTCCCTCTAACCTTTCTACTTGGACTCTTCCACCTAGTGATTGGATTAAAACTAATTTGTTGTTTTTTTGAAATTAAATCTCTAATTTTAAGTTTAAAAGGATATTGTTTGTTTTTATTAACTGCACCGGAATAGGGTTGCCCATGATGTGACCCAATGGGCAAAAACACTAATTCCTACATTTTTTTTAATTTGTTAGTTATAATCCTAAGTCCGCCACTCGTAAAGGTGTATACAGTTTAATAAATACTATTTATGTTAGAAAAAAAAAAATTACTCCCTCCATTTTTAGAAAAGATTTCTATCACTTTTTTAATTTGACCTATTTTTATATTAAAATGAAAAAATGATAGTAACATTTTTTCCAAAAACAGAGGTAGTATTATTTTTTTATTTTTTATTACGAGGCAAAGATAGAAACTGGAATATTTTGAAAGTATTATTTCCGATGTAACAAACAACATACACAAATGAAGGATAGTATTTTGTATATAATCAGGACTACAACCAATGCGGATGGATGTCGTATATTTTGGTGTGAAAGGGCATGGCTAACTGCTGACAACCACCATATTTAACCTCGTCATGCTTTGTGTAACTTCGCCGGGACTTTATATTTCTGGTAATCCTCCACATTATCCTGACTATGCTTCAAACACTTTATTAGTACAAGTAGGATTGCAAGGAAATCTGCAATCCTCGATATCCATTACCGTTCTTCTATTGAAATACCAATCCGCCACAGCTTCTGCAATGGTCTGTTGGAAAAATCAAGAAAAGGTTAAATAGATTGCATGGGCTTGGAGCATAAATGCCGCCATTGATTGATAGGTTAACCTCCAATGAAACAATGTGCAAATTACGGTAACTGTTGAAGCATCTGCGTGTTTACCTTATTGTTGATCCTCGGAGAACGCAAATGCCATTTACTGCTATCCGTCTGGCAATGAGCATAGCATGAATCTATGAACATACCCATATTTTTTTGTTGCTGATATTGTCTTAGTTCCTTTAACATAGAATCTCGGAATCCTGTGAATCAATAAACAAGCAAATGGATGAGCAATCAAGATAGAATGAATAGATTTTGCGCGTTCGCTGTCTCTCATATCTGGTTGCGGTTGTCTCTCCTTGTCATCACTCTTTACTCTAATACTCTAAAACTATAGATGTAAATCGACAATCGAGTGGTTATTACCTTGTATCTTCTCGAGCTGACTTGGGTTACATTTTTTAATGTTGTCTTTACAGTTCGCCCAACTAGAGTCTGACGAATTAGTTGGAAGCATAATGTATCCAATCTGAATTCAATCAAACCGAAAACATAAAGGTTTGCAAATGCATGTAAAATGATGATATGTTACGGTTTCTTTACCTGCCACCAATTATAGACCGGATTTACGAGGAAAACTGGCGTCTTTATGTTCTTGACAAAATTTTGAGGATACCAAACAATCAATTCTGAAACAAAACCCAACGAAACTTACTGTTGTTGTTGTTGCTGCTGCTACTGTTGAGTGGAGATAGCCATGGAGTTTACATAAAACACGATTCAGACTAATTGCAAAATGAAAAATAAATCACGATTATGTCCAACAGATCTTTAATGAAAAAATCTGAGAATCAAAATCAGTAAAAGAAATAAGAATAAGAATACCTGTACTCAAGCCTTCAGCTAACTTTCCCCTTCGTTTTCACTACTTCCTCTGTATATTGAAACCCTAATTTTTCAAAATCCATCTATCTACTGAAACCCTAATTTCTTACTCTCTTCGTCTCTCTTTGCACAGGACAAGCAAATATTAAGAACATTCATTAGAACTCTGCAGGTGCATATGGAAGAAGCTTTGATCGAGAGATCGGCAGAAGAAAAAAGAAGAGAGGGAAGAAGAAATGGGGAATGTCGAGAAGTTGTAATGAGTAAGAGGGGAGGAAATATCCTCTAGTTGTTTCTAAACTGGGTGGAAAAAAAAACCATACTGATACCGCCCTCGTGTTACCAAGCATGCGAATGGTACAAGTGAAATTTTTGCATGTTACAATTCGTAACGGCTCACCCCCTGTTACAATTAATAAAGGGGGATTATGCTTATATAACCCCATTTTATTACCTACATTACAAATATGACCCCGTTTTTTTAACTATTACAATTATGACCCCATTTTTTCTTTTATTATAAATATGACCTCATTTTTTGTAGGGAATGTTTGGATACAACCTCAAACAATAAGTTTTTTGACTAAATTAAATTAAGATCTTATTATACCTTATCAAGTATAAATCAATTATATGTAATGAGTTTTCTTCAATTTTATCTTACATGCACACCCCACTTAAAAAATGGTATCTTTTTTGTTGTTGATGTTTTATTCCATAAACTGAAAATTTGGTTATTGGGATTCAATTCTTATTAAGTTTTGATTAATTATGACATGGGTTTATTTTTAATAGATCAAATTGATATTTTCTATTAAATTCAAATATATAAAATCTTAATTTAATTTAATTTAGTAAAAAAAAAATACTATTTGAGGTTGTATCCAAACACTCCTTACAAAAAATGAGGTCATATTTATAACAAAAAAGATAATGGGGTCATGTTTGTAATAATTAAAAAAACGAGGTCATATTTGAAATGTCGGCAATAAAATGGGGTCATATCAACAATTCTCCCTTAATAAAAAGTTTCGTAACAGCTATTTGTAACGGATATTTTGTAATGGCTAGTAAACCGTTACGTATTTTAGTTACTAATATGGAAAAAATGGCATCGTACCATTTCATTTCAATGAAATTCTTTCACGGAAGCAGAAACCAAAAATTCCCAACGAGAGTCGTCAAGGTTTTGAATATCGACCATGACAACTTCATATTAAATTTCTGATGGTTGGTTAGAGTTGTTATTGTATATGGTACGAACCAATGCGACCTTAACATATATTTCGTATAGGAATTTTAGATTCATGAGTCATGGTATAGACATAGTACAGTGACGACCCTTTCTTAGACATGTCAGTAAAGAGTCGTCATGGTCATATGTTGGACCATGATGATTTTTCATAAAATGATAAAGTTGCAGACAAGGGTTGTCAGACTCGTCACTGTCGGATGTTGCGACATGACGACCTTAGTAGAATCGTCATGGTAATAACCTCACGCCCATTACGACTCTTTCCCTGTGTGTTTGCTTTCCCACGATAATTCAACGGTTATAACCAAAAAATTATATTATTCGTAGACTATTAATGGTTTACCTGAGTGTTTTGAGTTATGAGTTATTCATTTTTAGCTTTGGAATCACTCAGTATTCAAACCCTACTTGTCAAAAAAATTCCCTCTAAAACCACTCTTCCTCTCCACTCATAAAACCAAATTATTATTTTTTATCTAATTTTAATCCTGACCATAATCTCCCTCTTTTAATGAGAACAAGGAAAAACTAAAAATAGCTTACCCACTTTAAGTCAATTTAAAATTTAATTGTCGGATCTTTACAACTTTAAAATTCAGCCGTCATATTTGGTGTTAAAATTTTATGTGTACGTTTAATATAAACCATTGGATGGATTGATTTTTAAACATTGGATCTAATTATAGCCGTTGAGGTCATATTTAATCTAAATCTAGCTGTCGAGATGTAAACGATTTCTATATAATATATCAAATATCGTAAGGGATTTAATTAATGTACCAATACTTTTTAAGGATTAAATTAGAGAATGTACATAAAACTCTGTTTCAGAACAGATCGATTTCTTCTCCTCTTTTCTTTTTTCGAACCACAGCTCTGAGGCGAAACAATGGAGAAATTTAGAGTTGATGGAGACGATGATGCTATACTAGATTAAACCTTAATCTTCAATCGAAGTTTTCTTCTCCAATTTTAACTCGATCTCTGTTAACCAAAGTTACTCAATTAGTAACCCTAATTTGTGATCCTAGATGGGTTTTCTTTTTGAAATTAGGGTTTCAATTGAGTAACTGTATCCAACAGAGATTGAACTGAGAACAAACATCATCTCGTAGAATTCGACTGCTTCAAGAGGTTAGTTTCTTCTGTTGATTCTATTGATTGATATATTTTGATAATTGATTTTTTTTTTGTTTTTTGCCATTAGTTAATCTTCATATTTTCAAATGCTAATGAGATAATAAAGAAAACCAAATAACAGATACCAAAACAAACACTTAGAAGAAAAGAAGAAAATTCGATGGTACTTTCAATGTGTTCATATTTGTATTTTAATATGCCAATGGATTTCATGTTGATTCTTTATAGATGGTTTGGCGCGGTATACCTTATTAATGTATTCATTATTGTATTAGAAGATTATCTTTCTGTTTGGTTCGAATTCGACGACCACGGGAGTACTACGAGATAGCACTTTTCGGTGCTAAGTAACATGTTGTACATTTACTTTACTTGGCTTGGCACGTCCATCCCAGACCTGTAGAACTATTTACCGTACTTTTATTGCTAGCCAAGAGATCTTTGTTTTATCTAGGCTTTTGGACCATGTTTCTGTCTGTCTCGAGAATCACTGGTTCCCGGTCCTGATATTAGTTTCTATGTAAGTGCTTATTTTTGTCGCCTCTACTTCTGCTAGGCTTTCAAACCCTGATTTTTGTCTGGCCTAATGTTTACCTCAAGAAGCAGTTGTCCTGAATCAATTTTTCGTGCTCATTTTCATCAGTTATTTCACCTCTCTTTAGAAATGCAATAAGCAAACCACCTACTATATTTTAGGTAATTTTATATGTGATAGAGTTCATCCTCATGAAAATACAGTAATACCTGTTTAATTTTTTGGACTCTATCAAGCACACAGGGTTGCATCAGTTGCCAACTTTTTGTTCGTGTAACATTCTTTGTTGAGCCAATTTTTTATGATACATAATCTTAATATGGACACGACAGTGTTGATGTTGATTGAGGATTTTTTTGTTTTTCTTTTTCGAAGTGTTCGTGCAAATTTAGTGAGACTTTAATCAAACTCTATGTGGTGATGCAGTGTCTTAATTAAGCTGTGCTCTTTTGCAGCCAAAACAAAGGAATTCTATTTTAGCAGCAGCTGAAGAGTGTGCCTGTCCTGGGTTCATCAACTAATGTCGAGACCTCAAATTTCACGTCCTTTTTTTTTATCACACACTGAGCCTTCACATCCCGTAAACATGAAGATCACTTTCAGGTGCTGAAATCTACAGCATTACTGAGCATATATGGAGTGCCAAACATGTTTCAACCCCATAGATCCTATTTGGCTTAAGGTCAACAACAAAGGAGACAAATGCAGATAGGGGGGGGACAGAATGTGCCTGACTTGAATTCGTTTCGTTTTCGTGACACAGGCAAGTTCTTTTTTGTTTTGTTTTTTTGCTAAAAAGAGATTTGATTGAAATGAGAATATCTATGATATAAGATGCTTACAAGATACAACAATACAGTAGAAAGTAAGGCATTGTTTTGTTGTTGAAGTGTAATTTAAGTGCTACTTTAAAAATATATTCCATTAAGAAAAATGTTGTACAACTTAGAAGTTACAAAGTTACAGATAAAAAGTCATTTCCTTGGATTTATTAGAGAATTTCATTACAAGAAAGAAAATACAAAAAGCAACTAAGTGGGAACTGGAAGCTTAAGTGATATTGCTTACACTGTCATAAACCCACTTGGTTTCAACATAGCATCACTTTTTTGTATATTAATACATCTAATATGACTGCAAACTGTTTTCTATTCGTGACTTTGAAGTCATTCAAAGATGGCTACATATGTAGGTATCAGTATCACTCAAATGATTTTGGTTGTCTGAATAATTACCTGGTCATGCTCCGCCCTTTTTTTATTTAGTATGAATATTTTGTTTGTGATTGTCTAAATTATTTTTTGTGTCTAGAAACGTCTTCATATTCTACCTGATTTGTAATAAATTTAATGGGCAAATTTGGTTTTTGCTGGGCTCGTGTCTTCGCGAAAAAAGAAATTAAATGTGAAAAAGCACATGCTCTTTACTTGTCTATATAATTAATTTAATCTAATTAATTATCTAAATTAATCATATATTAGAACTAATCATATATGGATAGTTTAGCCATTTAGAAAAATATATAGCTAAGGGGTAAGGATATTACTATTGAATGACCCTAATTTATCTTTTTCTAAGGCCCCTATTAATTTTCTAGCCCTCATTACGTCAGGTAAATTTACAAACTCTTAACTGCTAGAGCACACTAATATTGAAATTTCTACACCATAAAAATCAATCAAAACAAAAATTCAATTCCATAAAATTGTGGCCATCGTAAAAAAAACGTGGTCTAAAATCTGTTTTTAACTTATTTTTATAAAAAGTCTTTCTTTATTTTGGGAACTGTTTCCAAATAATACATTTTTCTTTAAATAAAATTGTTTTCTTTCCCTACTATCAAACACATCTTAAAATATATGTAGAACAAATTCCTTTGTAAATTTCAGATTTAATTCTCTACTTAATAGGTTATAAAAAATTCTTAGTTTCTTAAATCTTATTTTGATCTTCATGGTCCATATATTTAAATCAAGAATTTTAAATAAAATATTCGTTCAGATCTTTGTATCCTTTTCAACTTATCTAGTTCGGAAAGAAAAAAAGGTACTGTATGATATCCAAAGGACACGTTTGTTTGTTGCCTTGATCATAATTATATCAAATGGTAGTTATTTTTCTTACGTGCTGTCGACCACTACAACCTCTTGGTCCTTCGTGGGTGTCAGTCATTTGATCCTTTCCTTAAGCTTTAGCGCCATTTGGAGTAGGAACTTACCTCAAACGATGGAGTAGGGACTTACCTCCATTGACTGCACATGTAAAAGTCTTTGTAATAAATGGACAGTTGGACACTACTGCTACATAACGTCTTTATGATGGTACCCTACACTAATAGAAGAGGTGAACGAAAATCCAAGCTGATTTGAGATAATTGATAAATTAAAGTTAATGAAATACTAATGCTAAAAACTATAAATACCGGTCGTACCAATGCAGTCGATTTCGGCTGAAATGGCCAAAATTTTGGGTTTCACAGTGGAACCGAAAAAATTCAAGTTTACCGGCGAAATGAGTTTTTAACGAAATAACCGCCGATATTTGTAAAAAACTGAAATTTCGGCCGAGATGGACGAAATTCACCGAAATCACCGAGATAGATTTCTGACCGTTGGATGAGATTTTTCTTTTAATCCTACGCGGGAGATTCTGAAGTTCAGAAATGAAAATCTAACCTAATCCTCTTCTCCGTCTTCGATCTCCTCCCTCTGCAAAACTTTCATCTCTTCAGTCTCTCAGTCTCTCTTTAATTTTCATGCCATCCAGCGTTTTGTAGGTATGTACCCCTTCTTTTGTTTCTTTTTGTTCTTTTTGCTTTGATGAATAAGAAGAAGGTGAGTTCCATGTATCTTCTTTTGCTGTGGCCAGTGATCAAGGATGAAAATTTCCATTACTAGGTTTCTCTTCAAGAAATTTTCCATTACTAGGTTTAGATTGTTTGAATGTTCCCTGTATCTTCTTTTGCTGTTGTGAGTTCCCTGTAAAGTTTGAATGTTTTTGTTGCTGTGATTCTTTGCTTGAATTTGAAACCATATAAATTAGTTTGTCTGGACTCTGAATGTTGAGTAAATTTTCTTCCACTAGTAACACCAATCAAACATCTTTGAACCTCAAAAACCAAAACCCAAATTCTATCAGTAGCCAAATTTATAACCATATTTCTGATTTTTCAAGTTTTGATAAGAAATGGTTTTCAATTGTTGTTCCTGATGTTACCATTGAAGGGGTTAACGAGGAGCCATATGTTGTTTCTGATTTTTCAAGTTTTGATAAGAAATTGTTTTGATAAGAAATAGTCCTCCTGATGTATACTCATTCATGATTTATATTTTGTTTTGGCTAGAATCTAACTTTTAAGCTTTGAAGTAAACAACAGCCATATTCATTTTCATGATTCAAAAATGCACTTGTGTTATATTGTAGAATGATTGGGTATAGTAAGAAAACCATACAGAGCATGACTGGTTACTCCGTGATACCATGCTTTGCGTACAAGACACATATACTCATATATGAAAACCATAAAGCAATTATATCACCTGCACTAAAAGAATGCATTCAAGAAGATCTATTCTTGTTTAAGATCGCCAACATTGATCTGAAATAAGTTTCTTCGCAACTTAGTGAAAAAATTATTTTTCTGCTCTACCTGTTTACTCAAAAATCATCAAAACTGATAATTTCCTCACTGTGGTTAACTTCATTGTTCATTTAGATTCCAAAAATATGAGGGTAATATCATTCTTGTTCACTGTGGTTAACTTCATTGTTCTTATATATCCATAAGACAATAACTACTAAATGTTCTTGTAAATAGAAAAATGTACTAACCTGACATTCATCAAGAAAAATGGGAGAAACCTCGAACAAGAATGATAGGCCTGTAGCAAGCAAAAAAGAAACCTGGCATTATAGAAAAAACAGAAGTTGGGCGAATGTGAACTTTGAAGTTGTTCTTAATCTCTTTGTTTCCTGTTTGAACTTTAAACTATATATGGAATCTATAGATCTATATATTTCAGATGGAAAAACATTTGTTATAACGTTTGATAATATATTTATAGTTATAAAATGTGAACTAGTATTTTTTTTATAAAATTATAGGTACAAAATAAATGGACCGATATTTTGCCGAAATTTCAACCGAAATTTTCCCGATATACCGGCGTACCAGTGTATCGCTCTCGACCGGTATGAACCGAAATCCGATATGGAACAGCCTTGGTCCATACCAATGCCATTCTGCACATTCATTCCCTTAATTGATATTCATAAACTTCATTTAAGCATCATTCGTTATTAATTCGCCATGGATTCGATCAATATTAAAAGCACTTAAATGACGTCATTTTGTCTTCTACTTATTCATCTTCATTTCTTCTTGTTACTTGTCACTCAATTCCCACTAATCAGTCATGGATGTCATGAACATGATAGAAAAGCTCTCCTTGATTTCAAGTCCTCCTTGGAAGACCCTGCTAATCGTTTGTTATCATGGCAAGACACCTACCAACATCGAAATTGTTGTAGTTGGCACTGAGTTGGATGTTCATATGACTCTTCTCGTGTCATGCATCTCCATCAACCTTAGAAGTACAGTCGAGGAAAATTACTTCAAAGGATATTATTATGATAATCGAGCTTACTACGAAGGATTTGATACTAGCATTTTCAATCAACAAACACTTCACTAACAGGTAATTTTTCTCATTCCCTTTTCAGCATTAGTCATCTTGAGTATGTTGATCTTGCCTGGAACAATTTCCAGTTTACACAAATTCCACTTCAGCTTTCTAATCTGATAAAACTTTCTCATCTTGATCTCTCCGACTCCAACATTGGTTCATCAATTTCAACACAATTCAACAACCTTTCATCTCTACGTCACCTTGATTTATCTGGGAATTATGACTTACAATATTCATCTGGGAATTCTATGGGATTATCATCTATAAAATGGGTGAGAGGGTTAGTTAATTTACAGGTGTTAAGGTTGAGTTATATTGATCTATATAATGCCGCATTTTCACAAGAAAATTTTAGTGAGCATATATCGCATCTTTCCAATCTTAGAGATCTTGATCTCTCATTTTATAATATATCAAATTTTCCCAATTTTCACAATCTTTCTTTTCTATCTTCTCTTGATATGAATTCTAATTATAGACTCAATTCCGAAATCCCAGTACAACTTGCGAATTTAACTTCACTTTCTAGTCTCTACCTGTATGATTGTGGATTACAAGGTTCTGTACCTTATCTTCCTCAACTTAAAGAGCTTGATGTTAGTCATAATCCTAATCTTGATCCTGATCTTACTAGTATGTTTCAACATCAATGGCCTGAGCTTCAAAAACTTTCCATATCAGGAACTAATGTGAGCGGATCAATCCTAAATTCTGTTTAATATGCGCCAATGTTGGTCAGTCTTGATGCTCGAGGTGTTCAATTAAACAATGGTATTGATCTATATGAAACCAATGTTTGAGTGGTATTGATCTATATGAAGCCGCATTTTCACAAGAAAATTTTGGTGAGCATATATCGCATCTTTCCAATCTTAGAGATCTTAATCTCGCAGGTTGCAATATATCTAGCACAAATTTTTCCAAGAAATTTTTTCCCAATTTTCACAATCTTTCTTTTCTATTTTCTCTTGATATGAATTCTAATTATGTACTCAATTCCGAAATCCTAGTAGAACTTGCGAATTTAACTTCACTTTCTACTCTCTACCTGTCTGATTGTTGGTTACAAGGTTTTGTACCTTATCTTCCTCAACTTAAAGAGCTTGACGTTAGCTATAATCTTAATCTTGATCCTGATCTTACTAGTATGTTTCAACATCAATGGCCTAAGCTTCAAAAACTGTCCATATCAAGAACTAATGTGAGCGGATCAATCCCAGGCTCAATTTCAAATGCTCCAATGTTGGTCAGTCTTTCTGCTGTTAGGTGTTCAATTCAAGATTCCATACCAAAATCAATATCCAACCTAAAATTCCTAACCATTCTCGACTTGTCTAACAATAAAATCCGAGGAACCATACCAAGTTCAATATCCAACCTAAAATTCCTAACCATTCTTAACTTGTCTAACAATAAAGTCCAAGGTTTCATACCAAAATCAATATCCAACCTAAAATTCCTAACCATTCTGAACTTGTTTGTCAATACAATCCGAGGACCCATACCAAGTTCAATCTGCAAGATTCTTTCTCTTCGAGAACTTTCTTTAGATAGTAATAATATAACAGGAACCATACCAAGTTGCATATTGAAGCTTCATAACCTTAGTGTTTTTTCTGTCAACGAAAACTCAATTGGGGGAAGTGTTTCATTGATATATCTGATTAACGATCTAAACCTAACAACCATAGACCTGAGCTCAAATAGGGTAACAGTTGTTATAGATCAAAACTTCCATCTGTACTCTAAATTCAAACTAGAGAATTTTTTTTGCCATTATCCAACATAAAAGGATTATTCCCTACTTTCATCTGTGAGTTGAATCATCTTGAGTCTTTGTACTTGTCTCATAATCAACTGTCAGGAGTTATTCCTGCTTTCATCTGTGGAATGGGTCATCTTTATTATTTGGATCTGTCCCATAATAACATGTCAGGAGTTATTCCTTTTTGTATCTCCAAACTCAAAAATCTATACAAATTTGATATATCAAACAACCAACTTGACGGCCCTCTGCCTAATCCACTTCAACCTTTTTTGATGTATCAAATAATAAACTCAAAGGTTAAATCTCTATAGAAACCGGAAATAGAATTTCTACATTTGAGGCCATCAATCTAGCTGGTAATGAATTTTCGGGTTCAATTCCCTCTTCTTTATGTTCAAAAATTTCAAAATCTTCTTTTCGAATAATTGACCTCTCAAAAAACAAATTCTCAGGGTTATTCCTAATACCTTAGGGTATTGTAGGCATCTTGAATCGCTAAAGCTTGGGAGAAATAATCTCACAGGAAATGTTCCAAATGAGATTGAACAATTAGAATCATTGGGTTATCTTCAACTACAAGACAACCATCTCGATGGTACTCCTCTCAACTTCATCAGTAAACTTCAATGGTTGGTAGCTCAACTTAGCAAATAACCAATTTGAAGGCAGTATACCAACAACATTATTTGCACAATACTCCCCCATACATATCCTTTCTTTAAGGTCAAACAAGTTCAATGGATCAATCCCCACTGAAATTAATAGTTTGAATTACCTTCAAATTTCGGACTTATCGGATAATAAACTCTCTGGCAATATTCTTAAACAATTCGGAAAGTACCAGATGAATTTAACTGCAGAGTATGATATGTTTAGGGAAGAGTATGTTATTCAACTGCAGATGGTGGTCAATGAGATAATGTTACAATTTCAGAAAGTGTACACCTATGACTCGGGTATGGATCTATCTTGAAACATGCTTGATGGTATCATTCTGACAGAAATAGGCCGGTTAAAAGGATTTCAAAGGCATAATTTATGCCATAATCATTTTTCGGACAATATACCTACAAGTATTGGAGATATGTTTAATTTGGTTCTTTGGACTTAAGTTTCAATAGACTATCCGGGAAAATCCCAGAATCTTTAACATCGTTAGATTTTTTTGGGTTGCTAAACTTATCTTACAATGAGTTGAGCGGCAAAATTCCAAAAGGGACTCACTTAGACACGTTGGGTGTTGATGGTTGGGCTTTCGTTGGGAATTCATTACTATTGGAGAACCTACAAAGAGAGTTTGTGAAGTTGAAGAAGACGATCAAAAAGATGCAAATGATAAATTGATATTGTATAGTATTATATTTTTGGGCTCTGTAATTCGATTTTGGAGTCTATTCCTTGTGATGCTTATGAAAAAAGATAAATTGTGGTTTCCATATTGGAGATTTATTGATCTTGTTGTAGCTGTAATTATAAGATGTATTCAAAATTAATAATTGTAATGCGGCCAGTTTATACTTCTTTGAAAGTTCACATTCTGATATGTGTAGTTCTGACAGGGATAATGGATTATTGACTAGAATTAAAGAAACTGAATAAACATCTAAGATTTGATTTTAAATCATCAGTTCCAAGATATTACCTTTTGCTGAATCCTTATAAGGATGATTCTAGTAGAGATGAATCAGTTCCAATGGTTGGATGTATGGATTGGTTGATCTGGACTAGCAGAAACACAATCATTCATACTGGAAAGACTGAAGAACTACTTCAATTTTTGGTTAGAGTAAAATCGATGCTGCTGGTGCAGATCAAACAACCATATATCTTGAAAATCTCTGCAATAACTACTCCATCTAACCTTTTTACTTGGACTCTTCCACCTAGTGATTGGATTCAAACTAATTCGTAGTTTTTCTGAAATTGAATCCCTTCAAAAGGATACTGTTTGTTTTTGTAAACTGCACCGAACTGGTGTTTCCCATGATGTGGCCCATTTTCATTGGGCAAAAACTAATCAGTGTAGACATATCAAAAGGAAAAATTCAAACTTGGGTGCAATAGCATTGGGTGCCACACATCCAAGTTTCTTAATAATTTGAACTTCTATCTTGGCTCTTATATTTTGCGAATAAGATTGCGTTTTAAAAGTGGATGCAGTACACAATGGTAAAGTTACTAGAGCATCATCCTCGTCAACACCAAATTTTTTATCAGAACAAAAAATAACTTTTAAATGAGACCCTAAAATCAAATTAAAGAACAATTAAGATAAATACAAACAAAACATATACTTCCTTCGTTTTAAAATAATAGACTTGTTTATATATACACATAAAAAAACCTATACTTTTAAAACGGTGAAAGTATTAGTCATACACTATTTCTCAAATATGTTTTTCATGTTCTATCATTGGAGATGATTTTTTTTCCGTATCTTCAAAGAATGAGCTAAAAGTGCTTGATGAGTCCATATGCACTACTGGGACTTGGGCAGGGACATAATTTACACAGGGTCACAGCCTCACAAGGTCGATTCTTACTAGCTACATCTAGTAAACCTGGTTTATTTTACGCCTATCCGAATTATTTTGGGCCTATTATTAAAATTTTAAAAAAAGATATTTTAAAATAAATACCAAAACCCATTATTCAACTATTTATGTTAATTTACTCATGATTAATTGGTGTTAATTAATTTAATTAATAGTTATTTAATCGTGTTAGTTCTGAAATCATCTAGTGTTAAACAATCATCAAAACTTGTAAAAATCTCAGAAATTTTGATTTTTTTTAAAGTTAATCAACCCAGAATCGGTGGATACAAAGGATAACGTATGTCGATTCTGGGTTGGTGTTCTTCATTCACGAAGAACATGAGAATTTGTGGATATTTCCTTTAATAAGTACGATTCTAACAATCGGTGGATGTGGGTGTTATTATGAAACGATCCCGGGACACTTTCATAAAAGAAAATTTTCATTCATAGTTTAGGAAATTAGCGCATTGCATTGCATTACATGATCTAGTACGCATATTCTTTAAGCTCACACATTTATACATTGTTAATGAACCTCCAAGCACGTTTATTCAACACGGTGTATTCCCTTGCGTGCATAAATATTGTGTCCCCGTTTCGTATTCGTCATATGCTATGAAATCGTTCGACCTGAAATTAAATCGATTACATGTTAGTGTTAAAAAATTAAATGATGAGATAGGGATAAACATGTCGAAATTACTCACTTTCTCGCTTTGAGAAGCTTGGGAATGATGCTCGACAACCATTCTTCTAATTTTACGGAACTCTCGCATTTTGCTATTGATGTAGTCGAAATAGAAATGCTAGGTCTACCCATTTTCTATGTTTAGGATTCCTGATGCGCTCATTGAAGAATTCTTTAACTCTCTTCCAAAACATCGAACAAATTTCGCACGGACATTCACGGAAGACGGGGATAAAAGACTTGACGAGCTCTAAATCTTCTTCTGGTTCCCATGTCATTTTCCCGACTCTATTTGAGTAATGGATGAAGTGGGAGTGAGTAAAAGGTGTAAGTTTGGTGCAAATTGGGTCTGGGATAGAGATCCTTCTTATATAGAGGAAGATCCAACAACTAGTTTTTTCTCGAAAAACTCAAAATATGGGTGGAGTACTCTGTATGAATCGTTTGATGTGTAAGTTCACATTAAAAAATTCCGTGTATCGAAAATGATGAAAACTAAGCTTGATAAAATCGTTTTATATATAGGTCCTCGCCGAACTATTCTAAGCTAAGAAAAATTGGCTTTTTTTCTGCCCAGAATCGTTCGATATGGATGCCTACATCGAACTCTAGGTTAAAAAACCAACATAAAGTTTGGTTTTTTCTCTTCCTAGAATCGTTATATTTGGATGTCTGAATCGAACGATTTTAGGATAAAAAACCAAAGGCTGGTTTTTTTCTCTGCTTAGAATCGTTCGATATGGATGTCCACATCGAACGGTTCTTCCCTAAAAAACTAAACAAAAATTGGATTTTTCCAAGTCCATAAAATCTTTTTTTTATGATGGGGCGCCCCCCCCCCCCCCCAATGTTCTCTACTCCTCTATATTTATACCACAACAGCTAACCACCCCAAATCTCCTTCAAATCTTCTCATTTAATCTTCACAGGATATTAGTTCTTAATGAAAATTTTCTCATGAAATCTTCTCTCGCGGTCATTTACCTTATCAAGGCTCGATTCTGATTTTATTTTCTTCTTTTTGCTGGTTCTGTTGATTTTGTTTCTTTTTTAGACACGAGAATAATATCTCTTCATTATAAGGATCAAACATAGTATCCCGAGAGAATTTCTGTTTACGTAATTAACTTGCTTCACGTGATTAATCTTTGTACAACTCTTCCTTTTGATAAGGAAAGAATATCCGGGTCAACTAATTCTCATCCAAATCTCAAAAACAGATTCTCAAAATTTGGTAGTAAAATGTTCCCGCCAAAAAATTAATTTGAAATGTAGGAAGTGGGTGCCCTTAACCAAAGAATTGATGCTTTTATCAATTCAGTGGGTGCCTTTATAACTTTTTGAGCCGATTTTTCCACAATTATTTTTTTCCCAAATATATCTACAAATACATAAAATAACACAATTAGTACACAATCGAGCACTATCAATATAAAGAATTGAGACAAATTAGACACAAAAAATGTGTCTATCACTTAACTTACTATAAAAGACCACAACGCGGACTAGAGCATCGAGAAATTATCCCGGTCCTTGATCAAGGGTCTCTCGTCTATTTGTATCACACGAGTGTGAGAAACGTTGAGGTACCACGACATATATCCCGGGATGGCTTCAGCATCTGAGTTCGCAGCCCCACATATTCCGCATACGTTAGCCGCTCTATTCTCCCAAATAAATGATGATGATGAAGGATTGTGAACAACCTCAATATCGTTTTCAAGGGACTTATATTTAGCCACATCAAATTTGTATTTGACTGCATTAGGGATCTTCTGCACAATACCACATTGCTTCGCCACTCTTGTCGGGTTGTACGTTACATAGCCTCTGGGGTGAAACAGAGGTCCATGGTAACGTTGTTCCTCACACCCAACCATCTAATCTCCCGCAAATGCTTCCTTGTAAGGGTTAAAGACAACATCTGCCATCGTCAAGTTGTCCAGTTGCCGCCTCAGCTCAAGGAGGTCCTTCTCCTGACTCTTCGTCTTGCCGTTGAAGGAGTATTTGTTTCCAAAATACTCACCGTCCCAATTTCTTTTAACACTGTCCCTCTCAGTAAACTTTGGAAAGTGCAAGTCTATCAACACCTTCATCAACGTAGGAATATAGGTGACAATAGGAATAGTAAGACAAACAAAGCTCCATAACTACACCCCTTGTATTACCTGGAGAAGAGCCACATTCCCTCCGACTTGGGTCATGTCTACCCTAGTACACTTTCTCATCTCGCTCAACAAGTATGCAAGGCAAGCGATTCCCCAAGAGTACTCACGGATTTTGTCCAATGGTTCCACTAACGGGATGTAGTTGGCAATCACCCGAGAACCAGAAACATATGGGAAGACAACATATCCCAATATGTAGAGAATATACGCGGTGGTTGTAGCATTGATGCGGTCCACGTTCAGCACACCTATTTCATGAAGTTCTTTTGTTCCTGAGAACTCTTCCCTCAAGTGGCTGAGATGGAATATTCTTTGTGTTTTCCCAGACACCACCTTAATCTCATTCTTGTAGTTTGTCTCCCTCACGGATTTACCTCCTAACCTTAGAATCGTGATCAACTGCACATCGTTTGGGTTATTACCATTTCCCCAAACGGAAGATACAAAGTATCCGTTTCCGCGTAATATCTCTCGCATAAGGAAGAAACAAGGGTCTTGTCATACCAACCACGAAGTTCTTTACTCCATACATCAACCCCGTTTCTTCGACGGTTCGTCTGACTTCGGGTGCTTCTCCATTTAGTGGCCATAACTGTATTTTGCAGATTGACGATTGGTGTTTTGAAAGACGCACAACATCGGTGTGATCCAAAATAATATTTCACAAAAAATTAGAAAGTGCATGATAGATTAAATACATGTAGACGATATATACAATAAGGTTGAGATACTTATCATGGTTTCACAGATCTTAGCAGCCCAACTGTGCTTCTACCCCCATAACAACTCTCCTCCGTCACCCGGTAACCCATGAATGAGCTCATCGGGGCGGCGACTTAACAACATCTCAGGCTTTGGCAAGTATGCTGTTTTCTTCTTCCTTTATGGCGCTACATCTTTTTCTCCTTGTTGTTCTTGTGGTTGTCGTGGTGGTGCTTCACCTCCTCGTTCTTCTTCGTCATGGCTTTCGCTATCTTCCTCATCACTTTTCTCTTTTCGTCATGGCTTTCGCTATCTTTCAGATTCGGTATCAGAAGACGAAGATTCTTCTTCTCTTTGGTGCTCCATTTCAGTTGGTTCATTGATGGAGACCGTTTTAGCTTTGCCTGCCAAACCCCTACGGTGTTTAGCCGTCAAGTCCTTACCGTCTTTTCGACGAGGTCCCAAACTCTCAGGCGAAGCAAGATCATTTTTTTTTTCTTCGCTCTCTTTTCCGGTGTCATTCCCTTTCCCTTATCCCTAAAGAGTACGACAACATACGATAATCAACAATCAAATTCAAGTGAATCTAAGAATTCCAAGAGTAGAATCGACCATCACGATACATCCACATCTGAAGATTCCTAGCATGATACACTATAAAATCGTTCGATGTTTGTGTTCATATCCAATAATTCTAGGATAAAAAACCAACAGAAATATTGGGCGTTTTCTCGACCCAGAATCGTTCGATAAAAATATCCACACCGAACGATTCTGAGAAATTTTTAATTTCTTCTCGATTTAAAATCGTTCGATAGGAATGTCCACGTCGAACGATTCTGAGAAATGTGCAGTTCTTCTCGACCCTGAATCGTTCGTTAGGAATGTTCACATCGAACAATTCTAGGTCGATGTTCACATTGAATTTTCAGTTACTTCGGAATCGGTCGACGCGGGTATGAATATCGATCGATTTAAATTGGAATCATTGGATGTGGACACGAACATCGAACGATTTTGGTTTTCACAGAAAACCAGAAATTAATATTTTCAATTTTTAATGTGGGCATGTGATTGAAACCTAATTTAGAATAATGGGATGATATAAAAGTATCTGATTCGAGTCATTTGTATGTATCGAGCTGAGAGTTTCTCCGTCTTCCTCCTCCGTAACCGTTTTCCTCCTTGGTTGTTTGTGTTCAATTGCTTGTGCAATTTGTGGATTGCTTCCACTAAGTAGAGTTACTCCAGTAATAAGTCTTTGAATCAAGCATCTCCACTCGAATACTCAGATCTTATCTCTCAACGAAACTTCATCAAACATAATGTCTTTATGACGGTACCTAAACAAAGAAAAATAGCTGATGTATGACTCTTCTAGTCAAGCTCTATACGAGTGAATGAAAATCCAAGATGATTTGAGATAATTGATTAAGTTAATGAAACGCTAATGCTAATGCTAATGCTAGAAACTATAAATACCAGTCCATACTAATGCCATTCTGCACATTCATTCCCTTAATTGATAAACTTCATTTAGGCATCATTCCTTACCAATTAGCCATGGATTCGGTCAATATTAAGAGTACTCAAATTATTCATCTTCATTTCTTCCTGTTACTTGTCACTCAATTCCCATTAATCAGTCATGGATGTCATGAACATGATAGAAAAGCTCTCCTTGATTTCAAGTCCTCCTTGGAAGACGCTGCTTATCGTTTGTCATCATGGCAAGACAGCTACCAACATCAAAGGATTTGGTTATGATTATCTTTCCAGGAACGATTATTATCCAGTCGAATTCAATCCACCAAACACTTCACTAACAGGTAATTTCTCTCCTTCCCTTTTCAGCATTAGTCATCTTGAGTATATTGATCTTGCCTGGAACGATTTCCAGGGAACACAAATTCCACTTCAGCTTTCTAACCTGACAAAACTTTTTCAACTTGATCTGTCTGGCTCCAACATTGGTTCATCGATTTCAACACAATTCAACAACCTCTCATCTCTACATTTGCTTAATTTATCTGATAATAGTTACTTACAATCATCATCTTTGAATTGGGTGAGAGGGTTAGTTAATTTACAGGTGTTAAGTTTGAGTGGTATTGATCTATATGATGCCGCATTTTCACAAGAAAATTTTGGTGAGCATATATCGCATCTTTCCAATCTTAGAGATCTTAATCTCTCAGTTTACAATTTTCACAATCTTTCTGTTCTATCTTCTCTTGATATGAATTCTAATCATGGACTCAATTCTGAAATCCCAGTAGAACTTGCGAATTTAACTTCACTTTCTACTCTCTACTTGTCTGATTGTGGATTACAAGGTTTTGTACCTTATCTTCCTCAACATCAATGGCCTGAGCTTCAAAAACTTTCCATATCAGGAACTAATGTGAGCAGATCAATCCCAGGCTCAATTTCAAATGCACCAATGTTGGTCAGTCTTTTTGATGTTAGTTGTTCAATTCAAGGTTCCATACCAAAATCAATATCCAACCTAAAATTCCTATCCATTCTCCGTTTGTCATACAATAATCTCCAAGGTTCTATACCAAAATCAATATCCAACCTAAAATTCATATCCATTCTTGACTTTTCATACAATAATCTCCAAGGTTCCATACCAAAATCAATATCCAACCTAAAACTCCTAACTCTAACAATAAAATCGGAGGTTCCATTCCAAGTTCAATCTGCAAGATTTTATCTCTTCGACATCTTTCTTTAAAGTTTAATAATATAACAGGAACCATACCAAGTTGCATATCGAAGCTTCACGACCTTACTGTTTTTTATGTTTATGAAAACTTAATTCGAGGAAGTGTTTCATTGATATCTCTGATTAACGATCTAAACCTAACAATCATAGACCTGGGATCAAATAGGATAACAATTGTTATAGATCAAAACTTCCATCTGTACTCTAAATTCAAACTAGAGTATTTGGTTTTGCCATCATGAAATCTAAAAAGGATTATTCCTATATTCCTAAACAATTAGGAGGGCTCTGGAGGAAATTAAACCGCAATTCTTTCATCCCTATGGTAGGGATAAATTTAACAAGCTACTATGGAATGCTTATGGGAGAGTATCTTGCAACAGACTATCCAGGCAAAATTAAAACACAATTCTTTCATATTCAACTGCATATGGTGGTCAATGGGATAATGTTAGAATTTCAGAAAGTATACACTTATGACTCGGGTCTGGATCTATCTTGCAACATGCTTGATGGTATCATTCCGACATAGATAGGTCATTTAAATGGACTTCGAAGGCTTAATTTGTCCCACAATCATTTTTCGGATAATATACCTACAGGTATTAGAGATATGTCTAATTTGGGTTCTTTGGACTTAAGTTTCAATAGACTATCCGGGAAAATCCCAGAATCTTTAACATCGTTAGATTTTCTTGGGTTGCCAAACTTATCTTACAATGAGTTGAGTGACGAAATTCCAAAAGGGACTCACTTTGACACGTTAGGTGTTGATGGTTGGGCTTTCGTTTTGGAATGCATTATTGTGCGGAGAACCTACAAAGACAGTTTGTGAAATTGAAGAAGACGATCAAGAAAATGATCACGAAGATGCAAATGATAAATTGATATTGTATAGTATTATATTTTTGGGCTTTGTAGTTGGATTTTGGGGTCTATTCCTTGTGATGCTTATAAAAAAAGATAAATTGTGGTTTCCATATTGGAGTTTTGTTGATCTTGTTGTAGCTGTAACTATCAGATGTATTCAAAATAAATAATTATAATACGACCAATTTATATTTATTTGAAAGTTCACATTTTGATATGTGTAGTTCTGACAGGGCTAATGGATTATTGACCAGAATTAAAGAAGCTGAATAAGCATCTCAGATTTGATTTTAAATCATCAGTTCCAAGATATTACCTTTGCCTGAATCCTTATAAGGATGATTCTGGTAGAGCTAGATCAATTCCAATGGTTGGTTGTATGGATTGGTTGATCTGGACCAGCTAAAACTCAATCATTCATACTGGAAACACCGAAGAACCACTTCAATTTTGGGTTAGAGTAAAACCGATGTTGTTGGTGCAGATCAGACGACCATATCTCTTGAAAATAACTGCAATAAATACTACCTTTATACTTGGACTCCTCCACCTAGTGATTGGATTAAAACTAATTCTCTGTTTTTCTGAAGTTGAATCCCTAATTTTAAGTTCAAAAAGATTTTGTTTGTTTTTTTTAATTGCACCAAAATAGGGTTGCCCATGATGTGACCCAATGGGAAAAAACACAAATTCCTACATTTTTTTAATTCCCTAGCTATAATCCTTAGTCCGTCACTCGCAAAGGTGCATATAGTTTAGTAAATACTATTTATATCCCCAAAAAAAAATTACTATCACTTTTTTATTTTACAAAGCAAAGCTAGGAACCGGAATATTTACAAATCTTATTTATGATTCAACAAATACCATACACAAATGAAGGAAAGTATTTTTTATATAATCATGACTACAACCAATTCGGATGGATGTCGTATATTTTGGAGTGAAAGGGCATGGCTAACTGCTGACAACCACCATATTTAACCTTGTCATGCTTTGTGTAACTTCGCCATGATTTTATATTTCTGGTAATCCTCCATATTATCCTGACTATGCTTCAAACACTATGTTACTACAAGTAGGATTGCAAGGAAATCTGCAATCCTCGATATCCATTACCGTTCTTCTATTGAAATACCAATCCGCTACTGCTTCTGCAATGGTCTGTTGGAAAATCAAGAAAAGGTTAAATACATTGCATGGGCTTGGAGCATAAATGCCGCCATTGATTATAGGTTAACCACCAATGAAACAATGTGCAAATTACGGTAATTGTCGAAGCATCTGCGTGTTTACCTTATTATTGATCCTCGGAGAACGCAAATGCCATTTACTGCTATCCGTCTGGCAAAGAGCATACACTACAAGAAAAACTGGTTTAAGCAACCAAGCAGTTTGAGTTGCAAAAGCCCATATTAAGTCGCTCTAACCTTATAGCGATTAAAAGTGTCACTCGCTTCACAGTTGCAAACGGTGGTATTTGTAAAGGTCTAGAGCAGCTAGGCAGTCGCTCTAGTAACCAACCAACTATCCTAAAACGAGTATTCTGCTAATTGCCTTAGATCTAGCCAACCACCATGGAGCAAGTAAAATTCTCATCGCAAGAGCTAGCAATGAGGTGTTCTAACATTCCCCCTCAAACTGATCACTGAAAAAGTGAAGCAGTTTGCACAACAAACCATAATAGACAGGCAAATCATTAAGCATAAAGAAGCAACATGAAGTTTTTAGTAATCACAAAACAGTAGAAGCTTCTTTCTGGAAAATTTCTCAAACCTCTTCTTTGATTTTGCTCTTTCATTTTCTTGCTCAGCCCACAACAACAAATAAGAAATTAGCAATTTGTCCATGTCGACAGCACCAGGCATCCATCAAGACACTGATCAGCTTCATCTGGTATAGTATTGTTGTCTACGCCGTCTTCTATAAAACATGACAACACAAGCCATTGTTTCTTTTCTTTGTATCAACACCAAGACAGGCAAATCCATGTCTACTACTCCAGTATATATACATCCAAAACAAACTACCATTCAGAAGGAGCCAGGAACTGAAGTACAGTAAAACTGTAATTGCAGAAGAACTCCAGCTAAGCACAGGAATGAATTGCACTAAATGTTTTTAAAGACGCATAACAATGAGAGAACTATGTGTAAAAACATAAGTTGCAAGACAAGTACTAGTGACAGAAGTAGTTGTTGAAGTAGAAGTACCATCAGAACTTGTTGTAGTACAAACATCTTCAGTAGTGGAACTAATAGTGACAGGACAAATAGTAATTGCTGAACCTTTTTGTTATGAAACTGAAGCAGTATAACCAGAAGAAAGCAACATAAGTATTAGAAGTATTAATTCACCATTAGAACTAGCAGCAATAAGAAAAACAGCAGAAATAGTAGATTCCGGTATTTGTTTTGGTGTTCTTTGTTGGTTAAGAGACTCAAAAGTGTTTTTGGTGTTCTCTGTTGGTTAAGAGACTCAAAGTGTTTTTGGTGTTCTCTATTGGTTAAGAGACTCAAAGTGTTTTGATGTTCTGTATTGGTTAAAAGACACAAGAATTTTGATGAATAATAGAAGTTTGAAGCGGTGTATAAAGTGTTCTGGTAGTAGAATTGAATGGTTGGAAGTTGTTTCAATTTCATCCAACTCAACAACAATGCTCTTCAATTCATCAAGACAAAAAGAAACAAAAATTGTTACCTCTTCAGGTTTTGATTTTGCATCTGAGTTTAAAAAAAATTTGAGATTTATTGTTGTTGCAAGAATAGATTGTACCCTAAATCTTACGAGAAGTTGTTATTGTTGTTGTTGAAGTTGCTGCTTCTATTGGTGACCAGTTGATCCTGTTGATAAGAAGTTGATGTTGCTTTTGAAACTGTAGGTCACAATTTAGCCATGTCCTGAATCCAAAAACTCGGCAGGAATAACAAAGCAATCAGAAAGCTCAAAAAAAGATATGGCGGAAGAATTTATCTAAAATCAACAATGAGATTTCACCAATTTGATGAAAAACCATTGAACTACTGAACCGAAGAACTCTTGTTAGTAAATCTTCAAGATTATCAACTTTATGGGAAAGTAAATCATCAATTTTATTTCCACAATCATCACCATGAATATGCAGAATCTGTTGAAACTTTCAATTGCAACAGTTGATCTTGAATCTTTCCTCTATCCCAAACTCAAAACTCAATTCAACACTTGAATAAATCGAAAGAAGAACTTAGCAATCCAGATCGAAAAACAGAAACACCATTAATGGAAGTGGATGAAGATGTAGATGTAGATAGAAACGCCGCAGAGTTGAGTCGAATTAGTCTTTTAAGAGATTTCTCTGAACAAATTGATCTCAAAACTGAGATGATTTCATGAAAACATCATTCAAATCTTATTCACAGTAGCAGTGGAAGATGATGATGATGATTTAATGGTAGTGGTAATGAAAATTTGGTTTACTTCCAAGGTTCGACGTCGTGAGATTTGTTCAGAAAGAAGGATTTGGATCAAGAACAACTCGTTAGAGATTGTAGCTCTGATACCATGAAAGATCTATGACTAATTATGAATTATATTGTCAAAACAGATAAAGAAAAACAATACATGACAACTGCTATATATAGCAGATGGACTCAACAGGAAGACTAGAGGGAATAAGACGAGCTGGACACAACACATGACCTATTACACATGTCAGAACTATAATTGGTGTAAAATGCTAAGTAGAGAATAGGCTACAACGAGGTATTCTAACAGTTGTTACAAGAAATTCAAACATTCTTGATTGGTGAAGCTGACACTATTATTTCTTAAGTAGATAGATATATCAAAACTCTAAGATTGAGCGACAAGATTTGTAAAGAAAAGAATACAAAAATTAGGTACTTGTCTATAATCCAAAGAGTAGCTTCAAACCTTATCCGAACTGGGTCATCATGCAATTTGTCAAGTTGGGTCCATCAATTATCACAAAGTTTTAAAATACTTAGTAAGCTATAAATTACTGGTTGCATAAGAGCTAAACATCTTCGTTACCTACGTGCCAAAGTTCATGAGATGACTCCAAATTGTGATTGTACATGTACATATAACAAGGAATGTGGGTTCCAATTCTACAGTACTTTAGCAGTTTTCCACCTGACAAGTTGATTGAAGTAGTTGTTTTTATTTGTAAGAAGGTTCTCTTAAAACGCAATTTAATTTAAGTGAATGTAACTAGTGTTGGTGTGTATTTGGATTAATTTGCCAGTCTCTGTCAATGGAACTTCAACATCCCACATAGTTTTAATCAAGACATAGTATTCGTGTAGATTCTTAGCCATGGCAAACCTATGCTATGCGTTTTATCTGTTGGCAAGAGCTTGCATCCAAACTCAATCTTACAGACCCATCTGAAGTCTATCTTATCTTGTAAGATGTGCTCTCTTACATTTGAAAAGAAAAGATCAGTATACCAGCTAAACCATGACAGGCCTTCGTAGCCGCTCCATTTAGTTTGCCATAAAACCATAACTGCGGTTGCTCCTCTCCTAGTTGCTTTGCAGGAACAGCAGAGCACAAGTGGGGTCTATATATGGGAAGTGCAATCCACCTAATTTGGTTTCATCCACACACACACAAAAAAGAAACTAGAGAGTACCCACAGATTGCATACATGTTGCTTTTGTAGTTTTGTATACCCCATTCCTTCTCTATCTATCTATCTATCCAGTAAAACAGACAAATCCCATCCATCTCTATATAAAAAAAGCTTAAGTTTATTACTTGCAGAGAAAGGATATTAACCGAAAGAAAAAAAAAGAGAGATGGAAGCTGTGGGGGGGCAAGAACAGTTAGTGCAATCCAGGGTTATGAGAGTGAAGTCAGAAGAATCGTGGAACTACTTCATGACTCATGCTTACACTGAAGGCTGCCCAGTAAGTCATCTTTATCATCACCTCTCTGTTGAGTTATACCTTATGTTTTGGATTAACCACTTCCAGTCTTTCCTTTTCTTTTAGTGCGACATCACGAAAACCAGGAGACAGTTCAGTTCTGATTAAAATTAGAACAGTATGCCTATATTGGATTTGTGCTAGTAATTCACCATGTTCATCCTGTATCTTTTTTATTTCTTGTTGTTCATTCAATTGATGAATAAGGATGATGACATAATTTTTAAATTACAGGTAGCGATACATTTTACTGCTGCTTGGTGCATGCCATCTGTTGCCATGAACCCAGTTTTTGAAGAATTGGCTTCGACTTACCAAGATATCTTGTTTCTTGTGGTTGATGTGGATGACGTCAAGGTAATTATTTGGTAGTTTATATTCTTACACCATTCTATATGAGGTCAAATTTTTACCCACTTCATCTTTAACATTTTTTTTGCCTGATACAAGGTTTAAAGAAATTATCTTTCTTTTTTCCAATTCCCTTTAAATATGATAACTGAGATTAATATGATGATGATGATGAGCGTATGTACAGGAGGTAGCAACAAAATTGGAAGTGAAGGCAATGCCAACGTTTTTGGTGATGAAACAAGGAGGCGGCCAAGTAGTAGATAAGGTTGTTGGTGCAAATCCTGAAGAGATAGGGAAAAGATTTGATTCCTTTGCTCACTCCATTCGTGCTTCTAAATAACACACACCGTATAAAAACTTTGGTACTGTTCCTTCCAAGTTTTTTTCTTCTTTTTCTCTCTAATCTATACTTCAAATCCTTTGAAGTATTTTATGTTTTATACTTCAGAAAAAAGAAAAAGTATTTTATGTTTTATTTATGTAAAGCTATGTAAATAAATGGAAGCAAATGTTTGAATAGTGATGGATGTATTTTGATTTACTTTCCTTTCAATTTTGGGTATATGTATTCTACAACTAGGAGTCTGGGACCAATGTTTAAATATCACGGTTATTGGGTGCGATCGTTATAACGTGGGTTGATAGGTGCGAGGCTGTGAGTACGTTTCCGTCAGAAAATTCGTTATTTTTTTAATTAAATATGTTTTTTTAAATAATGGGTATTATTACGGTTAAATATAAATTAAAGAAAAACTATGATCAGAAATTCCTACCAGATAGTTATAACGTGTGTGAAAACGTTATAACAGGCCTAAAAACGCAGTAATCGATACAATATTTTTTTTAGTATTATTACCATATAAATTTATCAAATTTTGGTTAAACTTGTGACCGTGAACCATAGCCAGTAAGATTTTGCCGACAACATTTAATCTATACATGCATAAAAAATAAAAAAAATAAATAAACATTTCAACTTTCAAACAATATAAAGAAGCGTCAAATAATTATCAATTCAACTTTTAAATAATTTTGAAGAAGGAATAAGTGAAATTTTATCGGTAACATAAGAAAGTATAAAACCTAGGCACCTAGCTGGCTAGACTTGTCATTTTTTTTTTAATCTTATTTTAAGTTTTTTACATAAAGGAATGGATGTGTATCACTTCAATCCAAGTTGTGGAGGTAATAAACAACATGTCACATCCTTTTGTAATTTTTTTTTTTGTATATTTTCTGCTTCTACTTTATCAAACAAAATCATTAATTTACTATTGTTTTTCCTTTCTCTTCTCTATGGTTTCGTCCATTAAAAATATTTATCATTAACTTCTTTCAATTTTTGTTTGACTAGGTAAAAGATTGACATCAGAATATGTACATTTTTCTGGGTACCTTGTGCTGCTCACGTGTTGGACTTGATGTTGGGAGATGTAGAAAAATTTTCCTTCATTAAAAATGTGACTGTAGAAGCTAGAAAAACTAACAAATTTATTTACAATCATGTTTGGGTTCTTGCTAGATTTAGACAACATTCTGCGAGACGCAATCTATTACACCCTGGCTTAACAAGATTTGCAACGAATTTTATTGCAATCAAAAGTATCATTGATCAATGTAATGCCATCAAGAGCCTGTTTATTGAGAAAGAATTTTTGAAATCGGTAGAGGGAAAAACTAGTCAAGCAAGAGATGTGAAGAATATTATTTCAAATGGGATGTTTTGGACCACATGACAAAATACATGCATAATGGTTGGACCTTTATTAAAAATGGTTTGTTTCTTAGACTCAGACAATCCTACCATGAGTTATTTGTTTCATGCACTTGCTATATGTGTGGAAACTATATAAATAGGTTTGGTATCAAATCGAAATGGTTCTATTGTAGGTATAATAAACAAACAATGGAAAAATCAGTTGAGTTCTCCTCTTCACGCTGCAGTGTATTTTCTCAATCCTTACTACATCTTCAACCCATCAACCAATATTATCAATAATGAAATTTCTGAGCCCCAAGTTTGTCTTAGTGATGTCATATAAAAAATGGTTAATGGCCCACAAGAACAAGCGAAATGCATGTTAGAATACAAAATTAATGATATTGTTTCCAAATATATTTAATTAGGTAATTTAAATTTCTAGTCACAATTTATAATTTTTTCCAGGTTGGCAGAATGTGAATGATGCAAGGTTAATTTTATCACCATCAACACGTATTGCAGCTCAATATGGTGATCCTGTAAGCTGGTGGTTATCTTATGGTTGCGAGTATCCATCACTCCAGACGTTTGCAGTAAAGATATTAAATCAGACAAACACATCATCAAGATCATAGAGGAATTGGAGTGTGTTTAAAAGAATCCACACCAAACTACGCAATCAATGACTTTTATCGAGAATAAATGATTTGGTATATGTTCAGTACAATTTGAAGTTGGAGCAACAAATAACTTAAGATAAAGTAAAGCGACATAACATTGATGTTCATGAAGTTCGCAGTCTATTGGCGGATAACAATATGCTCGATAGTGGCGACTAACAAAAAACATATTTTACCTCAAGAATAACAATGGTTAAATATACTGGAAGAGGAAGCCGTTAATAATCGTCCCTCTACCATACAACTGGCATGATCCCGAAGTTGAAATCCCATACCAAAGGTTACCGGTGAGTAACTTTGTTTTGGTAATCTTTTATTTGAAGATGATACATAAAGTTATGAGAATGCGAATCCCATACACAAATCTTATTACGTCGTTGATCGTTCTGACCAGGATATCCGAATATGAACGAATAATATAATTCTAATATTGATAGCAACAAAGTAGATAATTATAATGACGATAATGATGACGATTATGACGATGATACTAATGCTAATGAAGACAACCAGTACCAACACGGCGATGACTATGGTAACAAGGAAAGGAATGATCGACAAAATAATAAATTCATAAATAAGTTGAAAAAAGGTGGTGCTAGTAGTTGGATCATGTAACTTTTTAAATGATGGAACTAGTTTAATAATCTTATGTTTCTGAAAATTTGAAGTCTTTGATCATGTAGGTATCTTGTATTATTTATAAAATTTGAATTCTTATTTTTAAGCTTTTTTTTAGAGGAAAAAAAATCCCTAATTTCTTTTGTAAGAAAGTTATTTACACTGTTATAACGTGTGTGAAAACAGAAAAGGTTCTAAAGAACGCAAGTTAAAATGTTATTTAGAAGAAAAAACCATGCAAATTAATTTTAGAAAAACATTTATAATAGGAGTGAAAACAGAAAAACGGTCCTAAAAGACTGTCGTCATTCCCTATTCCACGGTATACGGACCCTCACGGGCACGGTATATGGGTGTGACCGTTTAAATGACTTTTATTTTATTAAAAAAAACAGATGTTTTTCAAACCTTGTTTTAAATTACTAGTATAAGTTACTAAGTATTATATATACATACTTGTAGTGGTTGCAAACTCTTCATAGAAGGTTGGTTGAGCATGTTTGCATAGCTCGGATGCAAATTTTTTTTAATGATGCTTGACATGTACAGATTCAATGAGATCACTAGAAATAAGGTTCCTAGCAGGAGGAGACTTTTCGTGCTTGACAGAAAATCCAAATCATGTCAATATTTGATGAGATGAAGAAGAAGCTAAAACATTTTCAGGAAAGGTAAGAAATAGTAGCTGCGATACCCTGTATTTTTTTTCGCCTATTTTTACACATATTTTGGTTCGGATTTTAGCTTAATTACTTATTTTTATTTGTTGAGTTTAGACCAAGTGGAAAGTTTTGTCTTATCGTAGCCTTAGTATTTTCTCTGTGTATTGTTAGGATAACATTATATCTTTTAAGACTAGTTTTTCTATATGTGATGCTGGCTCAGAAAAGTTCTGTAAGTCCAAATTATATAGGTAAAACTTAAGAACTTAAATAGTTATATTCCACCCCATTAAGTGTTAGTAAGTTGGGGTTGGAATAGCCATCAATTCCATATGTTTTAGAAATGAAATTAAGAAGAAGAAATAAATGGAAAAGAATGAGTTTTATTACAGATGGAAAATGAAAAGATTGAAACAAAAATTTAGACTAAGAATTATATATATCAAAGTTTCTCCTAGAGTTGAAACTAGGGCATGAAAAGAGTTCCAAGGAAAATTGCTAGGTTTGAGCAAAGTTAAGGTAGGTTTACTACCGATTTTCTTTGAGAATTTTCCTTATTTGTGTAATTTTAATTGAGATTCGAATTCCATGATTGTTATGTGGTTTATTTTCGATTTGCTCAATCTGAATTGAACTAATGATTTGGTTATCATGAATTTAAATAAGAATGTTTTGGTATTGTGAAGGGAAGAAAAATAAGATTTCAAAATGATTGTTTTAGATGTTCTTTTTAGGTGCTGTAAGTGCTTGTAGAAATTCTTATTAGAACACCAATTCCTTTTTCATAAATTTGTAGAATTCATTGCTAACTTATGCCTTTTAATTATCAGTTTATAATAACAGATATCTTACTTATTTTGTGTCTGTAAACGTTTATTTCGAATACTAATGCTTGCTGATTTCGGAAATGGAAGTGAACTCCATATACATAGGCATTATTCTTGTCGACGAATTCTTTTTTTATTTGTTTCTTTTGATTAAAAAATCAGTTGAGTTCTTTCATGAATGAACTATGCTCGATGTGAATGCTAAATAGATTTATAAAAAAAACTTATTGAGTTTATTTTTTCCGATGGTCGGAACACAATTCCATCTTACATTGGGTAATGATACCCGATAGTGAAATGAGTAATGATTCATATATGAGAATTTATATTTTCAATCATCGATGGTGGCTGTCCGTGCCGAATAAATAATAGGTGGGTGTACGAACCAAGGTGTCCGTGCATAAACTTAATGTATCGAAATCTAAATGAAATTATTTTTCGGAAACCTCATTAGTATTGTGAACTTATTGGTTGATTGCATCTTCTATTATTCGAAGTTTTATTGTTGTTTCATTCTGTATATTTTTCTTTGATTTACCGAGCTTCTTCCGCATCTCCTTAAGGGTAGGAAAGTATTCCTATTGAGCCGTCATCTCATTCCAATTGATGTTTTCTTGATGAAAATGTTCATTTATGTCTCATTTATAACGGGTTTAAAGGGCTTAGCGTTTATACTGATCGTTTAGGATTTATGGCCTTTGACGTCCAGCACTTCTGATCTGAAAACTATAGGAACACAGTTCTATACACTTTTTGCACACACGTTTCACAGAACAAATGAACTTGGAATTTGGATCTTTAAATAGAAAATGAAAGGTGAGTGTTTCTAGTATCTAAATTGGGGTCAAACATCGAATTCGGACTTCTAACAAAGTCTGTAGAGCCTTGTTAGGGCAGGCTATCTGAGACGTTGATTCTGCGCCTTTTGTTCAATGTTTTTGCAGTTATTACTTCACATCCTTTATACTCCCTCCGTTTCAAGAAAAGAGTTACTATCATTTTTTCATTTTAACCTATTTTTAGGCTAAAATGAAAAACTGATAGTAGCTCTTTTCCTGAAACGGAGGTAGTATTTTTTTACTTTTATTTCTTCGGCATATTAGGTTGACATGATCTCCTTAAAGTATGCTAAGTAGGCCTGAATACAAAATGGAAGTATTAAAGTAAAGTGAAGGAATTAGATTTTAGTTTCGTTACCCGACGGTAACACCTAGATTTCGGGTTAATCCGTGATCCGAATTTTAGGATGTTACGGTAGCAATAGTATTGTTGATAATGTGATGCCTACACACATACACACATCTTTTAGGTGGAACGAACAATAGTAATTCCGTTTTAACCACTATTTATGTATTATACCAAAACAAACTCCCAATTAAGTTCAGATAAGGTTATAACATCCGTTAATTATTCAAAAACTGCACTTAATCAGTAGAATTTAGATAATAAATTACCAGTTGACTACTTAAAATCCAAGTTAGTAGGCTGAAAATACTGGTGTTAACTAAGGGATTTTATTGTGTTTGAAAGAAACTTGGAGTTGAATATCTAAAGACCACAGCTTGAGGAAACAAGCAAGTCTCCCTTGCTGCATACATGGTAGTTACCTTTTTGCTTTACTCGTGTTTTTTCTATGTTATTTTTATCTTATTGAATTAGCAACAACAGAAGAAAAAAATGTGAAAAATATATAGTAAATAAAAAACTTAAAAACATGAAGTATAATACTATTATTAATTGTTAAGTATATAGTAATTAGAAAAGGTTAATTATTAAATGATTATAAACCTATTATATTCCTCGTGGAGTTGAACTGATTATGTAATTTTTATAGTCTTATGGTATGGAGACTTCTGTTGTAAAATAAGGATTCTCTATTTTTTTGTTCCATTTAAATGAAATAATACTACTCCTTAAAATCTTAGTTTAGACTGTGACAAAAAAATCGTAACAAATGATGAAGATTTCAAGGATAATAAAAAATTTATAACTGTATTTTGTCTTACTGTGTATTATTCTTCTCTTCATATTGTTTAGTAGTGAATTGGATATTCATATATTTAGTCTTTTGATGTATACCCTAATGAAAACACCAATAACATTCATATGCAGACCATATTGTAAGTTCCGGACAACAACTCTAGGATAAGAATTTGCATATATCAATTGACATGGATGATTTCAGAATTCATACCGTTCATTTATACATGCCCTGGATTATTTGCCTGAGCACCTATTAACTATTGTGGCTAGTCTCATTATTTCAAAGATCACCTACATTATTAGATAAGGTACTATAGTTTAGTTTTTATTTCTATATTTTTGTTGGAAAAAATATTTTTCCTTCTAATTTACTTACAAACGCGTAAAATTCATGGGCGATAATCGTTCTAATAAATATTCTCATCATGTCAATCATGCTACATAGTATTCAAATGTTCTTCTTGCAAAATAATGCATCAAATTAAGGTTATATATGTTGACAAACTAAAACAGATCATACAAAATAAACTTTTAACGAAATGTTTACTCACCATATTTATTTTGAAGAGCACATAGATAATCATGAAGACACCTGATACCAGTCATTGAAGTTGATGATACCGTTTCGTACTTTGAATTAAAGATGGTAATTATTTGATCAATTATCTCATCGCTAATTAGTTGTATATGGAATTTTATTATGAGTTGTAATGCAAAAAAAAAAAAAAAACAGAATGATCTTGTAAGAAAGTTTTTTGTTAAGCTAAAAGTTTTAAATATTGTACTTACAAAGATGACAAGTAAATCAAGAAATTGGTTTTATTTGGATGAGTTTTAGCGGGTAGATACTAACTTGATATGTCGCGAATCCTAATACATTTTGTATCAACAATCTAATGCTGGCCCAATCTCTCTTCATGATTGTCCAGCCTAAAGTTGATTACCTTTAACCTTAATCATATTAATATATCTTTTTCCAACTACATTCCATATCAAAACCTTGTTGAAATAAAGGTCCCTGAAATGGTGAATCTAATTCCACCTTGTTTCTTGCAAGGAACTCTTTGATACAATAAGGGTTTGAATCTATCTTTATGTTAAATTATCTCAAGGAATATAGTTACTAAAATATCGAAATAACAATTTGGAAGTTTATACCATCTTCAACAATAAGGACATAGTTACTTATACAGATTGAGGGTTATCCTTGTTTTCACTATTGTGGACCATTGAAACACTTAATATTGTAGCATGAACCACACCCAAAACCATCGTTGAACAATGTCGTGCTTAGTGTTGCTGATTCATTTCATATCCTTCTTTGTTAAGTCATCATGTCCATAATCTTCACCTGAAAGTGTCATAAATTTTTTTCTTATTAGTATATCAACTGTGAATGTACATTGTCATCGTATGTTAAATTACCAGTATAAGGTACTAATTACTATATACGCATACCATGGGTTGTTGCACACCTTTCATAGAAGCTTGCTTGAGCATGTTTCCTTCGCCCAGGTGAATTTTTTTTCTTTAACGAATTTTGGAATGTACATCTTTAGTGGGATGAATCATTAGCAATAAGGTTCCTAGCCGGATGAGACTCATCGTTATTGACAGAAAATCCAAATCTTGTCAACAGGTGATGAGACGAATAAGAAGCTTAAACATTTGCAAGAAGGGTGAGAAACAATAACAACATTACTGCTGATAATGCATTACCATTTTGTATTCTTTTTTTTTTATCTCAAATGTGACATCTTTTAGCCCAAGAAAAAAGGATGAGTTTTCTGAATTTGTCTTTGCAGAATGAACTCCTATTATTTTGTCTCTTTAATTTTCCTCCCCTATTTTTTGGTTTTTGATATTTTTTCTAAAGATTTTAATGGTTGTTTTGAGAAGAGGTGAATAAAAAGTGGCACTATTTAGGTGGAATGAAGAACAATAATTCTCTTTAATCCACTCTTTATGTATTATTATACCTAAACAAACTCCCAGTTAAATGAAGATAATGTTATACCATCCTTTAATTATTCTTGGACAATAATTAATTAGTAAAATTTAGTCAATATATTACCAGTTAATGAATTAAAACCCAATTAGTATGAAAAATAGAGGTCTTAACTTAGGTTATTGATTACGTTAGAGAGATATTTGGAAGTGGATGTCTAAAAACCACAAACTGAAAAAACTAGGAAGTAATTCATGTTATCCACCTGATGGTTGCCTTTTTGTTTTACTATGTTATTTTGAATGTAATATTTTTATCTTACTGTATTAGTCTGTAGAATTCCAAAAAACATAAATTATAATATATAATATAGAGTTAAAAGCAAATGAAAAAACTTAAAAACATGAAGTATAATTTTTATTTTATGTTGTATATAAGTTTTAAGTAGAAAAGATTAATTGTGGAATGACTATAGATCTATTATATTCCTCGTAGAATTGGACTGATGATGTAATTTTCACCGTCTTATGGTACGGAGACATCCGCTATAAAAGAAGGATATTTCTTTTTTCTTGTTCAATTTAAATGAAAGAATACTATTCCTTAAAATTTTAATTTAGATCGTGACAAAAAAAATCTTAAAAATTAATAAAGATTTCAAAGTTAACAAAGAACTTACAATTGTATTTTGTCTTACTGTATATTTTTCTTCTTTTCATGTTGTTTAGTAGTGAATTGGATATTAATATGTGTAGTCTTTTGATGTATATCCTAATGAAAATACCAATAACATTCATATAACGGCCACATCGCAAGTTTCGGACAATAACTCTAGAATAATAATTTGTATATTAATTCACATGGATGATTTCAGAATTCTTACCTTTCAATTACAAGCCCTCAAATGTTTGCTTGAGTACCCATTAACTATTTTGTTGCTTGTCTCATTATTTCAAAAATCACCTAAATTATTAGATAAGGTACGTATAGGATAGTTTTTGTTTCTATATTTTTGTTAGAAAAAATAACTTTTCCATCTAATTTAATTACAAATGCATGAAATTCATATGCCGATAATCGTTCCAATCAATATTTTTAACATGTTTGTGATGTTTTATAATCGCCTAATGATCTTCTCGCAAAATTATACAAGATATTAATGTTATATATGTTGATAAAGCAAAACAGACTACACAAGATGAACTCTTAACGGTATGTTCATTCACCGTATATTTTTTAAGAAAACTCTTAGATAATCATGAAGACACCCGATAGTAATTATCGAATTTGATGACATCGTTTTGTACTTTGAGTTAAAGACGGTAACTAATTGATTAATTATCTCTTCACTAATTAATTGTATATGGAATTTTCTATTATGAGTTGTAATGCAAAAAACGCAAATGATCTTGTAAGAAGATATTTTGTTAAGTTAAAGTTTTTAATACTGTACTTACAAAGATGACAACAAAACCAAGAAATTGTTTTTATTTTGATGAGTTTTAACGAATAGATACTGACTTGCTAGGTCGCAAATCCTAATACATTTTTCATCGGTAATCCAATGCTGGCCCAATCTTTCTTCATGATTGTCTAACCTAAAATATGACTACCTTAACCTTAACCATCTTAATAACTCCTTCTCCAACTATACTCCATATAAAAACCTTGTTGAAATAAGGGTCCATAAAAATAGTGAATCTAATTACACCTCGTTTTTTGCAAGGAACTCTTTGATATAGTACGAGTTCGATTATTTCTTTGTATTCATCTATCTTAAGGAATATAGTTATTTAAAGGTCGAAATGAATGTTTGGAGGTTTGTACCATCTTCAACAATTAAGGGCATAGTTACTTACACAGATTGAGGGTTATCCTTTTTTTCACCATTGTGGACCATTAACACATTTAATCTTGTAGCATGAACCACACTCAAATTCATCGTTGAACAATGTCGTGTTCAGTTTGCCGATTCATTTTTTATCATTCTTTGCTTAATTCAACATGTCCACAATCTTCACCTGAAAGTGTCAAAGATTTTTTCTTATTAGTATATTAGTTTTGAATGTACAACGTTATGTGTTATGTTAAATTATCAGTATAAGTTACTAGTTACTATATACTGATATTGTAGGTTGTTGCAATCTTTTCATAGAATGTTGCTTGAGTATGCTTCCTTGGCCCAGGTATAATTTTTTTTCTTTTTCTGATGCTTGGAATGTACACCTCTGGTGGCATCACGAGCAATAGGTTCCTAGTAGGATGCGACTGATCGCGATTAAGAGAAGATCCAATCGTGTCAATATGTGATAGACGAATAAGAAGCTTCAACATGTGCAGGCAGGGTGAGAAACAATAACAACAGTCTGATAATGCAATACCATGTTGTATTGTTTTCAAGGATATTTTTTCCCTATCAAGAGAAGGTTGTTCACGACCAAAAGACACAATAAAATTGAAATAGAAACAAATTAAATTAAATATGAACGAGAATATTTATTTCTCGGAGAAAAATACAGGGAGGAGAAATAATCACGTGAAATATGGAGATTTTGTTTCCTATTTCATACGATTTTGTATCTATTTTTTTCAAGACTGTTTGGGAGAACTTGAGCAATAACTTAGAAGATAAAATTACCGAGATTTCATGTGAGAATGAAAAAAAATATTCTGAGAGTTTATATCTCGATTTGCTGAGATTATTTTTATTGAATGAGAAGATTTAGGAGTTAGTTATTGGTGTAATGTAAATAGATATCGAAAGGAAGATCAAGGGAGAGGCTGGCTGAGAGCCAGGATTGAAGGAAGAATTTTTTTTAGAAAGTTTTGCATCTGCCAGGAAGAAGGGAGGAAAAAGAAGAACAAAGTAACCAGAACTGTCACTGAAACCGTGGCTATTTACTGCGTGTCAACGACTGTTTTCTCAACAAGTTCGACAGTTATGAGTTTACTACAAACTATATCTGTCGTTAAATCGATAATTAATTCAATTGTTCTCAATAGTTCAACGACTAGATTGGTCTGTTTATTTCTTAAAATCTTTATGAAATTATGAATAAAATGATTTCTTCTTTATTTTCTTGTGCTTCAAGTGCCATGAGTTCCTAAATTTCTCATCTAGGATTTAAGATGAAGTCCTATTATGTTTGGTAGTGTGTTGTGATTATTATAACAATTATATTCGTCCTATTTCTTGTTTAATCATGATAATAATTTATTCATGTGTCCTATAATGCTTGATTAATTGAATTATTTATTCTTTGTTAGAGACCAACATTTTACAGTGAAGAAAATTGTTAATAATTTGTAAAAAATAATTGATTAAAATTTCATATTTTCCTAGACGTAAATACTTTGTCAGAAATTGTCTTGTTTATTATTTTGAGAAAATTATAGAGAATAGTTACAATCATCTAGTTTGCATAGTTGTGATGAAATCTTGAATCCTAGGTTTTCTTTCATTTGTATACAAAATCATTTTGAGTATTTTCTGTTTATTTAGAATTTTAGGAAAAAAACAATCACAATGTTTGTCATTAGCACTTTGATTAATTTAAAAATAGAAATTGTAGTTTTAAAATCCTTGTGGACGACCCGTGTTTGCATACTGTCTCATCGATAACCATGCTCTTGGGGTCTACGATAAAAATCCCATCATCTTAATATTTCAAAGATCACCTACATTATTAGATATGGCACATATAGTTTAGTTTTTATTTCTACGTTTTTGTTGGAAAAAAATAATGTTTCCATCTAATTTACTTAAAAACACGTGAAATTTATAAGACGATAATCGTTCTAATCAATATACTCATCATGTCCGTCATGCTTCATAATAGCCAAATGTTCTTCTTGCAAAATGATACATCAAATTAAGGTTATATATGTTGATATACTAAAACATACTACACAAGATGAACTCTTAACGGAATGTTTACTAACCATATTTATTTTGAAGAGCACTTAGATAATCATGAAAACACATGATACCAATAATTGAAGTTGGTGATACTGTTTCATACTTTGAGTTAAAGATGGTAATTATTTAATTAATCAACTATCATATCGCTAATTAGTTGTATCTAGAACTTTCTACTATGAGTTGTAATGCAAAAAACACAGAATAATCTTGTAAGAAAATCTTCTATTAAGATAAAAGTTTTTAATACTGTGCTTACAAAGATGACAAGACAATCAAGAAATTAGGTTTATTTGGATGAGTTTTAGCGGGTAGATACTAACTTGACATGTCGCGAATCCTAATACATTTTGCATCGGTAATCCAATATTGGCCCAATCTCTCTTCATGATTTTCCAGCCTAAAATTGACTACCTTTAACCTTAACTATGTTAATATCTCTTTCTCCAACTACATTCGATATCAAAACCTTGTTCAAATAAAGGTCCCTAAAATAGTGAATCTAATTCCACCTTGTTTTTTTTCAAGGAACTCTTTGACACAATACAAGTTTGATTCTATCTTTATATTCATTCATCTTAAGAAATATAGTTACCGAACGGTCGAAATAACAGTTTGGAAATTTATATCATCTTCAACAATTAAGGGCATAGTTACTTACACAGATTGAGGATTATCCTTGTTTTCTCCAACGTGGACCATTGATACATTTAATATTATCGAATGAACCACACCTAAACCTATCATTTAACAATATTGTGCTTAACGTTGATGATTCACTTCATATCCTTGTCTGCTTAAATCATCATGTCCACAATCTCCACCTGAAAGTGTCATAGATTTTTTCTTCTTAGTATATCAGCTATGAATATACAATGTCATGTGGTATGTTAATTACAAGTATAAGTTACTAATTACTATATACACATACCATAGGTTGTTTCACACCTTTCATAAGCGGTTGCTTTAGCATGTTTCCATGGCCCAAGTGTATTTTTTTTATGATGCTTGGAATGTACATCTCTAGTGGGATTACTAGCAATAAGGTTCCTAGCGGGATGAGACTCATCGTGATTAACAGAAGATCCGAGTCGTGTCAATATGTGATGAGACGAATAAGAAGCTTAAATATTTACAGGAAGGGTAAGAAACAGTAACAACAATACTGTTGATAATACATTAGCATGTTGTATTATTCTTGATCTCAACTATGATATCTTTGATCCCAAGTAAAAATGATGAGTTATCTGAATTTGTATTTGCATAATGAGCTCTTGTTAGTTTTTTCTTTAGTTTTCCCTCCCATATCTTTTGGTTTTCGATGTGTTTTCTAAGATTATCATGGTTATTTTATAAATAGACTATATATCTATGTAGTAACAAGGTTTGAATTGAGAAGAGGTGAGTAATAAGTGACGATAATTAAGTGGAATGAACAACAATTCTCTTTTATCCACTTTTTTTCGTATTATTATATTTAAACAAACTCCAAATTAAGTGAATATAATGATATACCATCCCTTAATCATTCTTAGACTGTAATTAATTAGTAAAATTTAGCCAATATGTTACCAGTTGATTAATTAAAACCCAATTAGTAAGTTGAAAATAGAGGTATGAATGTATGATTTTGATTGTGTTAAAGAGAGATTTGGAAGGGGATGTCTAAAAACCACAATTTGAGAAAACTAGGAAGTAATTCGTGCTACCCACCGGGTGGTTGCCTTTTTGGATTACTATGTTATTTTGAATGCAATATTTTTGTCTTACTAAATTAGCCAGTAGAATTCCCAAAAACATAAAAATAATATCTAATAAAGAGTTAAAAGAAAATGAAAAAACTTAAAAACATGAAGTATAATTCTTAATTTATGTTGTATATAAGTTTTAATTAAAAATTATATGTTCAAGACTGACTATAGATCTGTTATATTCCTCTTAGAACTAGACCGTTGACATAATTTTCACATAATTTTGATTGTCTTATTGTTTGAATACCTTGATAAGTGCATTATCTACACTAGTTTGATACACTAATTCATTGATTTCTTGCTAATTTTCATATCATTATGCTTTAGTTTTTTTTTTAAAAATTTCTTTAGGAGTTTTGAAGTTGGTTCAACCAAACAAGAAGAAAGGAGTTTGTTGCGGCATGAAATGTATAAATAAAGTTCTACAAGTGAACATGGATCAAAAACCAAATGGAACTCATTCAAATCCAGGAATTTTTATACCCATGTTAAGGAGAATTGAAAGACCAAGCCAACTCAAAAAGATTGAGCTCATTCCGAGGTCGTACGAAGAAGTTATGGACAAAACAACCGGAATAAAAAGTGAGACACACAAATAAATAATCATCCAAATTAAGCCTATTGATTATGGACAGTTTCGGCATCTAAAAATCTTTGTTTTTGAGCATTAGTAATCATTAGATATGAAGGAATATGATCCTAACATTATTACAAGTTTTGGGTCCATAAAAAGTCATATTTTGAGGTCTCTAACAATCGGCAACCACATGGGATCATGCTTGCCGACTTTTGGAAAAATTGTTTATATAAAACTCATATTTTTGGAGCTCTACAATCAGTAACTTCAAGGGAATTATGCTTGTCGCTCGTGACGTGACGTGGGGCACTTCTTGGACCAGTTTCGATTTCTAAATCAACAAAACCTGGTCCTAGTAGAAGTATAACACCTAGAATTGGTTGAGTTATATAAGAATACCTCCTAAACTCCTAGAAGACACAAAATACATCTTACAACGTAAGGAGAACAAGGAACTAGGTCTTGGACTTGAGAATTGAACCTTACGTTCTCTAGGGTTTGCTTTACTTGCTTACTTGTATATTTTGCATGGATTTTGAAAAATCCATGATGTAGTCCAAAGTATGAAAACATGTTTATTAATTGAAGTATTCATTCTAAAATGTTCATGATCACTTTGATATCATTTATGTTCTACCATTAATAACGTCATGTATGATTTAATGCTAGTTTGTTTAAGTCACGAATTAGATGAGCATGTATTCATATCTATAGTTAATCTAGGGTTTGAGATTCGAAGTTGTAAAAAATCCTTGTTACAAGTAGCATAACATAGTTGTTAATGACAGGATATTGCCATGCAATTATGTGTATAAGCATAATCTAGGTTAAACCTGTGTGGCTCTTGCGGTAGATTGCTTTGAATAACCTCAACTCACAAAACCATTGCTTTCATTGGGTTAAACTTGAGTGACTCTTGCGCCAAGTTATTTAGTAAAAAGGATTCGAAGAGTGGCTCTAACGTATTTGATGATAATAGGAGTTTTACCAGAGTAAGCATGTGATAGAATGATTTAGGTTTGTTGATACTGAGAGAGAATGAATGTTGAGTATGATTTGGTTAATAACATGTTGGAAGATGGAAGATGAAATCTCTAACTAGTATCATTTACCTCTGATAATTCGCATTAATTTACCTGCTTTAGTATGGTTATAATCACGAATCAGAACCCCCCTTTTTACATTAGTAATCCTAATAAATTAACAATCCATATCTTCCTGAGGATCGAACTTACTCTTGCAACTATATTGTAATCCATATTTGTGAAGTAAAGAACTTGAAAATAATTTTGCTTGGGTGACAACCGACCAAATTTTGGCGTCGCTTCCGGAAAGGCATAACAGATTGTTGTTTTATTTTTAATTTCTTAGTTTTTTATTTTTAATATATTTTCTAGATACTTATTTCAGGTACTTGATCTCTAGCTTCCAAACGTTGGGATTATTCAAGGTGTGCAATAATAACTCGCAAGGGAAAAATAATAAAAGAACCTCAGAAACCACAACAAGAAGAGATGGCTGGTGTAGACCATGGGAATATTTCTCAACCTTTTCCACCACCGGATAGAAAAACACCTAAGAATCTGACATATCCATAGTTTGATCAGCAAAAGCTTTGTGTCAACTTAGACGATTCAACTGAGTTAAAATATCAGTCGATTCACTGGTTACCGAAGTTTAAAGGGATTCCAGAATTTGATTAGAATCGTCATTTGCAACTGTTTCAACTAGGGTTGCACTGGAAACCGGCAGGACCGAGGAAACCGACCGAAAACCTAGAAAAAAAGGGACGAACCGAGTCGAGTCGAGATCAACGACTAAGATTACGGTTTGAATAACTTATAACCGTAGATCCCCGGCGTGGTCTATGGTTTTGCCTCCAAATCCGACCAAGCCGGCCAGTATAAACCGATATCTTTATAACCATTGATTTCATGTTCTATTTTTTATCCTAGCCTTCTATATTTTACCATGTAAACTACCTAAACCCTAATAAGCAAGCACTCTTCTTCTCATTCGACTCTCTCTTCCTTTCTTTTTCATCTTCTTCAGAGAGACCGTCACCAGCACCACACAGCATCACAACCATCACCTCCATCAGGACCAGCATCATAATCATCACCACCTTATTTTTCTTCTCCTTCTTTGGTTACTTTTTTCTTCTTCCTCCTTTTCTAACCTACACCAACAGCGTCTGCAACAACACCTGATACACCACTATTACGACATCACCTTTACCACCACTTGTTATACCACCACCTCGGTTGGGAAAAAAACTAAAGATTGATCAAGTTTTTATAGGATCTGTAGACTCTATTAGAATTTTAGGGTTCTTAAAAAGTTGGGTTTTTTTTTTAAATGATTTAATTTTAAATTTTATGGTTAAATTAGATGTTGTGTTTGTGAATGGGTGTTAGCATAACATCATTTTCCAGAAGACAATTGATAGACACGTTTATGTGTCTTATTTGGTCTCATTTGTTATACTGCTAGTACTCAATATTTGTATTAATATTATTATTTTATGTGTTTTTAGGTATTTTTGAAAAATAAACTTTGTGAAGAAATTGGCTTAAAAAAGTGTTAAAGGCACGTGCATTTTGGATAACGACACCCACAAGAATTGATAAAGGCATCCACCTTTTTGAATTCAAAAGAAAATTTAGGCGGAAAATTTTCTATCTCGATCTGGCAAGATTTAATCAACGTGTTTTTGGGATATCTTTCGGTTATTAAGACAAGGATACTCTCTAACCGTATAAAAAGAAAGTTCAACACAAAGGAAACACATTAAAAACAAGAAAATCTCGTGAATCAGTTCGAAACTAAATCAGGAAGGATATATATACTCGGGTCTTGATTTGAGATAAAGAGATATTATGTGAGATATGTGTCTCGAGGAAACAACATCAATGCAAAGGAAACAACATCACAAAGTTTCATTGAGAATTAAAGACTGAGGGAATAAATAAATCGAGAATAATTTTCTTTAGCTGCCGAGAATAGAGAAAGTAAAAATAAATTATTTCTGCCGAGATTTGATAATTAAAGGGCGAAGATTTGAGGAGATATGGGAGCTATTATTGTTGTAGTATAAATAAGAGAGTAAATGGAAGAGTTGGGGGAGGCTGGTTTCGAGCCAGGAAGCTATAGAAAAAAATCCAAAAAAAGATCTGTTGCTGTCAAGTTCAAGTGGAAGAAGCAGAAGAAATCGTTGCCAAAGAAGGGGAACTTACGTTAAAAATTCTTGAGTTTTCTTTCATAATCAACAGTTTTGACGGCAGTTTCTGCTACAGTCTCAGCGTAAGTTTTGGTTCTAATACATACAAAAAGTATCATAAAGTCGTTAGAAAATTCAATTCATTCTGCTACGCTAATGATCAGTTATTTCTTGTAATTTTCTATAAAAATCAATCAATAAATAGTTTCTTCTCTACTTTCTTGTGTTTCTTATGCCATGAATAGCTAGATTTCTCCCCTAGGATTAGATAGGGAGTCCTACTGTATTTGCTAACATGTTGTGACTATTTTCTACAACTTTTCTCTTGGTCCTATTTCTTGATTATTAATGATAATAATTTGTCTTTATGTGTCCTCATGCTTTAGTAGCGATTCATATATTCTATTTTAGAGACCAGCATTTATAGTAAAGATAATTGTTAATATTTTGAGAAAAAATAATTAAATTAAAATGATTTATTTTCCGAGACGCATAAAATTGTCCTTAGTCGACTTGAGTATTATCTTGAGAAAATTATAGAGAAAAGTTACAATCATCTGGCTTCCATATTTGTGATGAAATCTCTACATCCTAGGTTTTCTTTCATTTGTAAATCATTTTTAGTATTTTTAGAATTTTTAGAATTTTTATTTTAGAATTAAATCATCAAAATCAATTTATCATTAGCACATAAGTTAATTAAAAATTAAAAATTAAAATTTTGGAATCCTGTCGAAGGAACCGTATTTGCATATTCTCTCATCGACAATCGTACTCTTACGGTCTACGATAAAAATATTCCATCAACAATCATTAACCATAACTTTATAAGGAGAAGTGAAGAAGAAGAAATGTCAAGCATTTTCGGAAGAGTTGCAACATGAAGTTAGTACCAGTGGAGTCATTACTTGTTTATAATGTGTATCTGTTTGCAAGAAATTGGTATGCCTTAACTACTTCTTCTGAATTTGTTAAATTGCACTTTGATCTTACTGTCCACTAAAACAACCATATTTCTCATGCTTGAAAGTTATGTATTTTACTCCATAACTTATGTTTATGTCTGTGAATTTGAAAAAGACGATGCTTTTAATATTGAAATGGATGATTACCCATATAAATCTTTAGATTATGATGTTCAATTGTTGCCATCAGCTAATAATCGAAAATACACCGAATAAAAACGGTATGAATCGGGCCGGTCCAAAAACCAAACCGACATAGGACGGTTCGGTTACGATTTATATTTCGTAAACCAAGGTCTGGTCAATTCGGCCTATGGTTTTGATAAAAAGCTAGCCCGACCGACCGATGCTTACCTCTAGTTTCAACATAGGTTAAAAAGTTTGAAGTCTACTGGTACTAATCAAGAAAAAACTTTAATGAAAACTTTTGCATTCTCTTAGTTTGATTTTGCAGAAAAATGGTTTCATTATCTTCCACCTGGAAGTATCACAACGTGAAAGATATGCAAAAGTGTTTTTTGAAAAGTATTTTCCCGCCTCTAAAGCAACAACTATTTGTAAAAAAATTAGTGAGATTGAATAAATTACCGGTGAAACTATTTACGGTTAGTGTTAATGGTACAAGAAGTTGTTAGCAAACTTCCCGCATCATTAGAACTCTAACAACTTAGATTGCAATGTTTCTACGATGGTTTACTTCAGTTTGAGAGAAATATTATTGATGCAGCTAGTGGTGGTGCATTGACAAATAAAACCACTAATAAAGCTACAGAGTTAATTGACAATATGGCTGCAAACACGCAACAATTAAATACAAGAGGTGTGTCGATGAGCAGAAGTGTTAATGAGGTTACTTCTTCATTAGACTTAGAATAGCATTGGTAATATGGAGAAGATGATGGAATAAATGTCTGCAGTGATCATTCCCTCTTATGAAGAAGAGGCGGACAATTGAGTGTCGTATTCCCAAATAAGAGACAACGATATGATTTTTTTCTCTAATACATACAACCCCGGATGGAGAGTTCACCCACTTTAGTTATGCTAACAAGCAAGTTGCAGTTCCAGATCCAGTTTATAACCGGCCAGGTGGTTTTTAACAACAAGTACAACCTCTACAACAAGCTCAGAACTCAGAATCGTCGGAGAAGCTTGTTATTATAAAGAATATGACACCATTAATGCATAAAAATTAGCAAATAACTGATAGGGCAATAAAAGAGTTACATACACAGACGATCTAACGCCCCACTTCTAATTCTAGGTCGACCGTCCTAAAATCCAAGCGTGGCATATGCATGGATCACTTTACACTCAAACTGCTAAGCCAACAAATGGATATCGGGTTATTGTTGGAACACATTCACATTAATCCAAAAATAAAATAATTTTATGTAATTAAATTGATAAAGAAGTTGTAAAATTTAAAAAATCTTTAAAACTAAAATAATATTCAATACGTAGGTCGATCCCTAAAATACTAAGAAATTGTGAAGGGAAACCCAAGGTATGATCTTAAAGAAAATAAATAGACTTTAAAGCTAACCACCTTAAGAAGATACAAATAAACCAACTCTTTGAAACAAAAATATACTCTATGGGTCGGGCTGCACCACAGTTACAATTTTTCAAAAAGAATAATTGTTAGTTGGGTCAGATCCCAATTTAAAATAGGTTTTTGCACGTTTATGACTTTGGTAGTACTCTAACATGATTAGAACAAATCATGAGAAAATGAAAAGAGATCCAAAAAATATACAGAACAATTTAAATAAATTATAGATCCAACAGTAGAAAATGGTTTTGTAAAGTCAGTCCCTCATAATTAGAAAAACATGTTTCTCAATAGTGAAATACATATAAAATGCCAAAAACCACCCATGAGAGAACCACCCCAACCAGTACATCCCGACACTTTCTATTAACTCCAGCTACATCGTTTACTAGTTAATTAAGCACCTTACACAACCATAACACAAACCACAACTATCGTCTTTGGTCCACTTAATTAACTAATAACCGTGCATTACAGATCTAAGTATAGTGGAGTCATCTTGCAGGGTCACCCGAAAATCCAAAGATTAATGTCACCTCAAATACCCATTCCATTATTGACTATGTGTGAGAAATATATTACTTACCAAACGTATATTTTAAGATATAAATTTCTGCATCAATTGAGTCATCTAGAAAATATAATGGGCAAACATTATTTATAGGGCATGCTTATCAATCCACTAAACCACCAGTTGAAAAGTTAAGTGAGAAAATTGACCACATGACTAGTAATCCACTTACAATTAATCGATTATAGGACACAATAAACAACAACCTTAAACTCTAGTAAATATCAATGACAAATGCACACTATCCACTACATTGGTTGACCGGCGATTATAGGAACAATAATTGTAAATACCACTAGCTAGCTAACAAGAAATGAGTATATATAGTCTTGTTCATGCAAACCTTCAATTTTAAATCATTAAATTTGCTTGAAACGAAACAAATCAATGATCAACTGAACCATCAATCAAAATACTATTATTCACGGAACAAAATCACAATTTACCATTTGTAAGCACTAATTTAATTTGTGATAATTGATATTTAGTATTCATATTTTGTTCAATTTTAGTTTTTTGGTCTAACTTTTGTCAAATATTAGGACTTGGTATCTGGACTTGATTTGATCCTAGTTGACTATGTTAAATATTGACTTCGGTTTAGTAATTAAAAAAACATTAAATATATAAATTAGATGTTAGAAAATTTACTATTATACTATTCAATTTACTAACATTTACATAGTAATCTAAAATTAGGTTTCCACCCTCAACCTTTTTCTATCTTCCATCTCCGACTGACTTACAACACCTTTACCACCATCTTCCGATGGAACCTAAATTGCTTAATCCACTAAAATCTATTACACAATCAAACAAGTAGATTCAACATTCATCCATTACACAAGCAAAACTAATGAGATAAATCAAATTTTCTAGCCAAACAACATTCATTCGCATCACAGTTTCATCGTCTCATTGTATCTGTTTTTCCGGCTAAACCCTTGTAACAGTCTTCTTCACAGCAACAACGACAACCACAAATTCAGACCCATTCTCAGACTTCTCGATTACCAGCTGCAAACCCATTTTCCATTTTAGTTCTTATTCAATAGAACCCTAACTCATCTCAAGCCTAACAACGCCTCCATCTCTCTGCAATTTCTTCACACTCGCACCATCGTTCTTTACTCTTCTCATTTCAAAACATATCTCTTTCTCACAATATATTTTTATGTGTCTGCAACTAATTTTTATTGAAGCTTATATACAAAATTGAATTATATTAATTTTGAAGCTTATGTGTCTTCCTCCTTGCAATTCACATTAAACTTAAACTACAATCACAGTCATCTCTCCCTGAGATCAATTCAATTTCATCAATCATCAACAACTCCTCAATTCAATTCACCAAATCTCTAATAATCTTTATTACCATCATCAATTTTCAGAAAACCCTAAATAAATTCTCAATCCCCTCTTCCCCAACTCGAGCTCAAAACATCAATTCAAATCCTCAATTTAACCAAACCCATCTCTAATTTCAACTTATGTCTTTTTAATTGAACTCCCCTTTCAATTTCTGAAATTAAACTAATCATACCCAAGAACCCTAATTCTCGATTTCATCATAGAAACCTTAAATCTTTGATTCTTCTTAAATTATGTTCTTTTCTGCAATCGACTCTTCCAATTAGCATAATAATCTTTTTCTTAACTTTAACACTACAAGCCCACCTATCTTTTTTTCTTCTGATAAGAAGATTGATGGTGACTCGAGAATAATCAGATGGTTGAAGGTTGTTGGTGTTATGAGCTGAGTTGCAATGGGTTTGATTTGTGGAGCAGAAAAGCTTTCTGTCGTGAAAAAAGAAGATGGGGGAAGAAGAAGATGGACTGGAAAAAATTTAATGGTGGCCGTGAAAAAAGAAGAAAGTTAGGGTTATCTGTTAGGGACTTGGATTGTCATTGCAATAAAGTTTAAATTATTTTAGTAATTCAGTATTTTAATTGATATAAAATAAGACATGTCATCAGATAATGTGGTCAACGCGCGTAAGCGTCAGTCCAGGTACCAAGCCCTAACATTGGACAAATATTAGACCAAAGACTAAAGATGGTCAAAACCTAAGTACCAAACATCAATTAACCATATTTAAAATTGTACGGATTTTCCAAGAGCAACATCTAACCGATGGTATAATAGATTTTCTTATTCGACATGCTCTAACTTGCGGATGTAGAATACCAAAAACGCTAACAAGTCATATTGATTTACATGGATGACTTAGATTTCAATAATGGTCACATAAGATAACGAGGAAACCGAAGTGTTTGTAAGTCGCAAGTACTTGAAAACGTTCAAATCAAAAGAATTTAGCCATGTCTTTATTCACGAGAACCATTCATAAGTCTAACAAGTACCGATCAATGGGTTTTGTTGGGTCATACTACAAAGATTATAAAAGATAAAAAACCTATCTGATACGCACAAGGATGACAAATTAGATTCACTTCAGTATTCCCTCTTTCTTCTTCCAATTTTCTTTCACGACAACAAAGATTTAAAAAAAAGAAGCTAATTACGGCTACCATATCACTTTTGTTTTAGACTCAGGAGAAAAGTGGAAACCTAGGCTTTTATGTGTACATAAATACACATTTTCTAAATTTGTTAAATTTCCAGAAAAACAACCTTGCTACTATACGTTAACACCTACTCTAGGATAAGGGACTTTACAGATGAGCACGGTAACGGATAGACTGAATCACTATAACCTAGATATATGGTGTAATCAATTTCACGGAGAACTCTAGATATATTTAGATAAATCATGTAGTTAAAAATTAAAAGATGATAAAAGTGGAATTATCATTTAACCAAAATGACAACAACATACATCAATGATCTATATCTTAATACTAAATCATCAATAGTTTTATGGTTCTAGTAAGATAAAAGAAGAAAATCTCTCGTAAGCTGCCATACAAGTTGAGATTAATCTCTAGCAACCACACATATCTAATAGCTACAAAACAACTAACATATCAATCGAATAAAATAACACCATGCAACAAATTCAGTACAGTTTCTTCAAAAATCAAATGTAGTCTCCAATTTTTTTTAAGTGTGATTTTTGTTATTTTTGTTCCTCAAAACAGAACAAAAACAAGTTATCATGTTGTTCAACAACAGCAACAATAAAACAATAACAAAACAACAACAACAATTCAGATGAAGAACAACAATAAAAGTAGAGAATCAACCCTAAAAAATCAAAATAAAAACCATGAACATACTTGTGTATCAAATTGAATCAACCTATTCAAATCTTCTTTAAACATACTGAAATCACCTGCACAAAAAATACCAAAACAGATCAAAAAACAACAACAAACCTGTATTATCAAAATTCAAATATAAAAAAAAAAAAAAAAAAAAAAACTGAAATAAAAAATCAACAAATCGAACCTAAACAATAACATAACCGTTTAAAGAGATGCATCACCACCAACATCAATTTCTTCTGCGTACACAAAGATGATGTCATTTGGACATTGAATGTTCTATATTTCATAAGAGAAAAGAGAGTGATGAACATAAGAAACAAAAAATCCACTACCCACTAGATTAATACTATATGAAAATAAACATTATGTAGTTTAGAATCTCAATATAAATGTCTTTTCCTGGATAAGTGGAATCTCATTTTTGTAGAAATTACATGTTTGCAAATAACCTAGATATATGGCGTAATCAATTTTGTGGAAGACTCCAGATAGATTTAGATAAATCAGGTAGCTAAAAAGTAAAAGATTATGAAAGTGCAATTACTATTTAACAGAAATGACATCGACATACATCAATGATCTATATTCTAATACTAAACTATCCATAGTTTTTATGGTTCTAGCAAGATAAAAGAAGAAAATCTCTCGTAAGTTTCCATACAAGTTGAGATAAATGTCTAGTAACACAAATATCTAACAGCTACAAAACAACTAATATATCAATCAAATAAAAGAGCATCACACAACAAATTCACTATAATTTTTTCAAAAATCAAATGAAATCTCTTCCAAGTTCACTTTTATGTGTGGTTTGTTGTTGTTTTTGTTCTTCAAAATAGAACAAAAATACAAGTTATCTTGTTATTCAACAACAACAACAACAACAAAGCAACACCAACACCAATAACAAAACAATTTCAGATGAAAAACAACAATAAAAGCAGAGAATCAAACCTAAAAATCAAAATAAAATATCATGAATATACTTGTTATCAAATTGAATCGACCTATTCAAATTTCCTCTTCAAAGGAACTGAAATCAATTGAATCGACCTATTCAAATTTCCTCTTCAAAGGAACTGAAATCACCTGCATAAAAGATACCAAAACAGATCAAAGAACAACAACAAACCTGTACTATCAAAAGTCAACCGTGAAAAAAATAAAAGATCAAACAAATTGAACAACAACAACAACAAACAACAACCAAAGCGTACCTAGATTGATTCAAAAAAAAATCTCATTGTTCTTATTCGCCGATCTGAAGAACGAATCAAAAAAAAAAAAAAAATCTATCAAACTAATAAAAGATGAAAATAATTAAGAAAAACCTCACATGCAGTAGCTCCAAGCCAGTTGATACCTAGATCCAAAATGAAGAATTGGTTAATGTGATTGATTAAGCCTAATTCATAAATAATTGGTGATAATCTGTTAAATCTAATGAATCAAATAAATTCAAATCTGAAAAATCAATTGAATCGTAAAAGAATAGAAAAAAACCAAAAAAGAAATCGTCGGCACTCGGGCTCTGGAAATTAAAAGAGATACAAATCAAATGATTTGATTTTTCTCTTCTGTTTTTTAAAATAAAATATATTCCTTCCGTTTATCAAATATTGGGCTCCTTAATTCAAAATTCTGTTTAATAAGAATTAAACTATTTCATTAAACAAGACAATATTTTTAAAATTATCATTTTATTTAATTATTATTAAAATAAGAAATATGTATAATTTAATAGTCATGTTTATATTTTTTGGATAAGTATTCTAAAATACTTTTTAACTATATAAATTTTACAAATATCCATTTTGTAATTTGAGAGATATATTATTTCTAAAATTTAATATTTTATTATCCTAAGGTTATAATTAAAAAAATAATAAAAGTATCCATTTCCTCTCCTTACCTTAAAAAATTATACAAACCTGAAATAGCTCTATATTGGAATATGTGGGAGGGCTAAATTTGATATATATAATCTTTTAATGACGTCGACAATCAATAAAATTTCAAAATCAATCCCCAAATTCAAAAGTATTGAACATAATAATAACAATTCCTTACAAATAAAGAATGGATCGTAGATGATCCATCCTGTGAAATTATTTAACTTAAAACCCATATAGTATGGCGTTGGGATAGTTTTCACTTATGAATAATCTAATTGGATACCATTAATAACCACTTTATAGCTATACCACTTGATAAAGGTCTTACACTAGGCTTAGCAGTTGAGATGACCATGAAACATAGGACCTCCAACCGAGGGGTTGTAAATACCCCAAAAAGTCAGCCTACAGTGATATAGTCATTATCCCACAAGAGTGAGGGCACATTCCATTATAAAAGATTTGGACCCAGCCAAAGGGTCAAACTTCCTTGAAAAGCAAGGGGTGTCATTTTTATAATTAATAATCTCAAAATAACATATCACCTAGATAAGAAGGAGAATGTGATAAAAAGAAGAAGTTAGTATGCATTGAGGAGGATTCGGGGGTTGGTGATTGGTGTGCTACTTCATGGAGCAGAGCTTTACCCTTTTTCAGTTATATGGTTTTACATTTGGCGACTTCATTGGCCTCTGCTTTCAGAATTAGCATACAGATCCATCTTGGTCCAACGACCACTATCACCACCTCTAAATCCTCTTTCCACCACTACTATCAAATTCACCAACGCATTCATCTTCATGAATCATGATCTTCTTATGAACCAACAAGGTTCATTCCCTAATCCCTAAATTCGAACATCAAAATTCAACTAATTCCGCTTTAAAACCTATTCATGAGCATCAAAAATAGGAGATTCAGTTTGACTTCAATTAAAATCGACTTGTAAAACCTAAAATAGAAGACATGGTAACATTCGTTCTTAAAGACTTGTTTACATATGTGGGAGGAGACAATAAGAATCGTCATCAACAGTTGAATCTAAACATTCACGGACAAAATCGAAATCAAATGGAACGATAAGTTTAATCACTCCTTACCCGTTTTAGTTCAATCGAAAGCACTGATTTATCGATTTTGGATTGAAGTTGATACTTTAGAAAACTAATTTCAAGTTGTGTTTTCTGATTTAGTTCAGGATCAGAGTTTTAATCGTCCATCATCTCATTTGAATATTCGATTTGAGATAAAGTTTTAGGAAAAAATTTGGCAAAAAAATTTCACATAATTTGTATGAGGGGTCATGATAGGTGCATTATTTGCACTATTTGGATACTCTAATTCATTGATTTCTTGTTAGTTTTCATATTATTATGCTTTGATTTTGTTTTTTTATGATTTTCTTAGGAGTTTTGAAGTGTATTACACCAAAGAAGAAGAAATGAGTTCATTACGACATGAAATGAACAAGGAAGTTAAGTTCTGCCAATGGAGAAGGGAAAAACACCGAATTCCACTCGTTCAAATCCAGGATTTCTTAATACCATTTTAAAGAGAACGAGAAGACGAAGCAAACGCAAAAAGAATGAGGTCATTTGGAGATCGTATGAGGAAGTTATGAGCAAAATAACCGAAAGAAAATAATGAGACGCTCAGCAAAACAATCGGAAATTTATGAGGGAAACTAAACTACCGATTATAAGGGCTCAAAATACAATTCTCCTGTACACTTATAATCGGTAGTTATGTAAGGGTTATTCCTACCGATTGTGGCTCGACGGGAGGCACTTTTAAGACACGTTTTTGACTTCTTAATCAAGGTATCATGGCCTCATTAGGACTCTAACACCTAGATATGTTGAATACTATATAAGAATACTTCCATAACCCTAGAAAGACATCTTTGAGATCTTGGACACTTTTGGAGACTAGAGAACACAAGGAGATCAAGGAGCTAGAGTTTGGAGTGGCGATTGATCATCACGATTCCTAGGGTTTGCTTTATTGTTTTCTTAATTATTTTCCATGGATTTTGAGAAATCCATGATGAACTAAACCTTTCTTATTGGTTAGGGATGTAGTCCTAAGTTGGAAAACATGTTTATCAATTGAATGGCTCATTCTCATATATCCATAATCTCTTCAATATCGCTCATGTTCTACCGTTTATAACGCCATGTATGATGGATTGCTTGTTCGTTTAAGTCGCGAATTAGATGAGCATGCATTGACATCTATAACTAAACTAGGGTTTGAGATCCGGAATTGTCAAAAGACCCTTGTTACAAGTAGTATAACATAGTTGTTAACGACGGGATGTTGCCATGCAATTATGTGTAGAAGCGTGACCTAGGTTAAATCCGAGTGGCTCTTGCGTCGGGTTGCTTAGAATAACTTCAACTCACAAAGACCATTGCTTTCATTGAGTTAAACTTGAGTGGATCTTGCGCCAAGTTATTCGGTGAAAAGGATTCAAAGAGTGGCTCTTGCGCCTTTGATGATAATAGGAGTTTTGCAGGAGTAAGCCTGCGATAGGATGCTTTAGGGTTATTGATATTGAGAGTGCATGAATGTTGAGTATGATTTGGTTGATAACATGTTGGAAGATGGAAGATGAACTCTCTAACAAATGTTCTTTATCTCTGATATTCGTTTTAATCTATTTACTTTAGTATAATTTAGTTATAATCACAACCAAAATCCCCTTATTTATATAAGTAATCAAAAGTAATTAACAATCACCTGCCTCTCTGTGGGAACGAACTTGTTCTTATTACTATACTCTAATCTATATTAGTGAAGTAAGAACTTGAATTAATTTTGCTTGGCTGACAACCGACCAAATTTTGGCGCCGCTGCCGGGGAGGTAAAGAGAATTGTTATTTTGTTTTTGATTTCTTTTTCTAGTTTTTAATTTAGTTTCAATAATTGTTTTTCGGGTACTATTTCTTTCGTGAATGCTTAGAGAGGGTAGACCAAGTCTCATTGGTATACGACTTCGATCGGGAACTTTACTTAAAGAATTCGTTCGAGCAGTGAACACTCAACTTCCTCGAAGTACATCGTCAAGTGAGTTCGCAGATTCAGACGTAGAGGAAGAACAAGAAACAATGGGTGACGCAAATCGTACACTCAAGGACTTAGCATCTTACAAGTTAGATAAGCAACAGTGGTGTATTCAAACGGCATCTACTTTTGAGATCAAGCCAGGGTTGATTCGAGAACTCCCAAAGTTTCATGGGATGACTAATGAAGATCCGAACAAACATTTGATGAATTTCCATAACATAATCATGGCCATGCTAGGGGCCGAAACTGATGTTGATGGAGCCATGTTACGAGATTTTCCATTCTCCCTGATGGATACTGCTAAGGAATGGTTATATTATTTACCTTCTGGTAGTGTCACAACTTGGAATGGTCTGAAGAAACTCTTTTTAGAAAGATACTTTCCTGCATCAAAGGCAACTCAGATTCGTAAAGAGATTTGCGGCATTAAGCAGATGGCAGGAGAAACATTGTATGAATGCTGGGAACGTTACAAGAGATTGGTCGCTAGCTTCCCATATCATCAATTCAATAATGTATTGATCATCCAATACTTCTATGATGGTCTTCAAGCAAGTGACAAAAATCTTCTCGAAGCTGCAGGTGGTGGTGCATTAGTGAACAAAATAGTAGCTCAAGCTAGAGAGTTAATTGAGAACATGGCAGCGAACTCTCAACAATTCTCAGGTCGTGGGTCAGAGTCACTCGTCAAGAGGGTTAATGAGGTTACTTCTTCACCGCACTTAGAGCATAGAATGGGTAATATGTAGAAGATGATGCAACAAATGGCAGCATTGATCATCCCATCTTATGAAGAAGAAGCCGAACAGGTGAATGCAGTATTCCCGAATCAGCAGAGACAACGGTATGATCCTTATTCCAACACGTATAATCCAGGATGGAGAGATCATCTAAATTTCAGTTATGCGAATAAGCAAGTTCCAGCTCCGAGACCGGTTTTCAATCACCAAAATGGGTTAAACAGCAAGTACAACCTCCACAAAAAGCTCAAAACTCAGAATCATCGGAGATGCTCTCCATGATGAAGAATATGACGGCGTTGATACAGAAAAATCAGCAGACAACTGATAGTGCAATCAGAGAATTACAAACGCAAGTGGGTACTATGGCAACTGAGATTAATCATCTGAAGGCACAGAATAGTGGGAACCCTTCTCAACCTATCAATCCAAAAGAAAAGGTCAACGCCGTGACATTGAGAAGTGGTACACAAACTGTACAACCAGAGGAAGCTGAGAAAAACAAAGACCTTAAGGGGTCGGTTTTGGAAAAAGAGATTACTGACTCTTCCCAAACCAATGAGGTACCTAAAGAAAACTCTAAACCTCTTGTTTCTACTTATGTTCCTCCTTTACCTTTTCCTCGCAGGTTTGCTAACTCGAAAAATGCGGAACAAGATAAGGATATCTTACACATTTTCAAGAAGATTCATGTGAATATTCCACTCATAGATGCGATTAAACAAGTCTCCAAGTATGCGAGAATTATAAAGGACTTATGCACCAATAAACAAAGATTAACCGACAATGAGGTAATGAGAGTGGGGGAGAATACTTCCGCTATCTTGCAAAAGAAACTCCCACTCAAATGTAAAGATCTCTGTAGTTTTGATATTCATATTCTTATTGGTAACACGACGTTTAATAAGGCTATGCTTGATTTAGGAGCATCAGTAAATGTTATGCCTGCATCTATATATGAATCTCTTAGTTTAGGACCTTTGAAAGAAACTGGAATTGTTTTACAACTAGCTGACCGTTCTAATGTATAGCCTCGAGGTATTGTTGAAAATGCGCTTGTACGGGTTAATCAGCTAGTTTTTCCAACAGATTTATGTGTACTGGAGATGACAGATGGATCAACTGATTCGTCTATACCGTTGCTACTGGGACATCCATTCATGCGAACGGCGAGAACAAAAATTGATGTCTATAGTGGAACATTGACAATGGAATTCGATGGAGAAATAATACGTTTCAACATTTATGAGGCGATGCGATACCCTAGTGACGTATATTCATGTTTCTCTATTGATGTTATTGACCCTTTGGCTCAACAGATGATCCATTAGAGGCTATTATAAAGAGAAGTGTGGGTTTTAAAAATCTTCCAGATCCAAGAACCGAGCTTAAATTAGGGGATGAATTTGAGGAAGCTATTTGTGAACTCAATTCGTTACAACAACGCCCACCAATTCATGATATTTCATTTATCTCTTTACCATGCACTAATGAAAAATTATTGACGTCTGTCTTGCAGGCTCCTAACTAGAACTTAAGCCTCTTCCTGATCACCTAAAATACATGTATTTGGGTGATAATGAGGGGTTGCCGGTAATAGTTTCTAAAGAACTAACTGAATTGCAGGAACAAAAACTTCTTCGGGTGTTGACGGAGTATAAACCGGCCATAGGATGGACAATTGCTGATATCAAGGGAATAAGCCCTTCTACGTGTATGCATAAAATACTACTTGAGGAGGGAACAAAGCCTACAAGGGAAGCTCAACGTCGTTTGAACCCTCCAATGATGGAAGTGTAAGGAAAGAGATACTCAAGTTATTAGATGTGGGAGTTATCTACCCCATTTCTGATAGCAAGTGGGTGAGCCCGGTACAAGTTGTACCAAAGAAGTCAGGCGTTACACTGGTGCAAAATACAGACAATGAACTTGTCCCAACTCGATTACAAACCGGTTGGAGAGTTTGTATTGATTATCGAAAGCTTAATGCAACCACTAGAAAAGATCACTTTCATTTACCTTTTATGGATCAGATGTTGGAAAGATTGTCAGGACATTCTTATTACTGTTTTCTTGATGGTTATTCAGGTTACAATCAAATTGCTATAGCACCTGAGGATCAAAAGAAGACCACTTTTACTTGTCCTTTTGGGACATTTGCATATAGGAGGATTCCTTTTGGTTTGTGTAACGCACCCGCTACCTTCTAAAGATGTATGGTAAGTATCTTTTCAGATTACGTTGAAAACATTATCGAAGTTTTTATGGATGATTTCAGTTTGTACGGTGATTCATTTAACTTGTGCTTGGACAACCTTACATTGATTCTTAAACGATGTGTTGAAATTAATCTTGTGCTAAATTAGGAGAAGTGCCATTTTATGGTAACTCATGGCATTGTTTTAGGCCATATTATATCGTCTAAAGTCTTGGAAGTTGATAAATCAAATATAGATCTTATTCGTGCTCTTACCCCTCCCACTACGGTGAGGGAGATTCGTATCTTGTTAACAGGGAAGGGGCTTAAAGTGAATGGGCATCATTTGAAGCCCTATTATGAGTCGTTTGAACCTGAAAGAGTTGATATCAATATAGTAGATGCATTCCATCTGGAGGAGTAGCATGGAATTCCAAGTCGGGTTGAAGACGTTAAACTAAGCGCTAAATGTGAGGCAACCCATTAGTTTTATATTTCTATCTTTCTCTTTGGATTTTTCTTTTCATATCATGTTAGGATTTCCCATCTTGATTTTACATTGGAGGAATCAATTTACATTGAGGACAATGTAAAGTTTAAGTGTGGGGGAGTAATTAAGCATATAGAGTTTTTTAGTATTTGCTTTTGTAAGTAGAATTTTAAAACTTTTTTACATATTTGCATGAAAACCTTCAACTTTTAGAGATTTTAGAGTCACTTAGTATACTTCTAGCTATGTTTACATACGGAGTTCTAACCGAAACAACTAAACTTAGAAGTATTAGAGAACTATATTCGGAGTGCTTAGTTGTTGAGAGGCTAGAGCTGACAAAAATGGACTTAAACTGCCGGTAGATAATACAGTATTTGAAGAGTTGATCATTCAATACCCATGAGTGAGGCACCAAACCTTTAATTGTCCGTTTATAGTGTTTCATCTGCGCAAATTCCGGGTAGAATGATGATCTACCTAACCTCGCACCAATTTCAACACTACTTTTTGATCTCTTGAGTGCTATTATCAATCATGAGGGTGTCATCAGAATTGCTAACTCTATATTATAGTCTTGTTTGCAGTTGACACCATTCTCTCGACAACAACAGGTCCATAGAAACATATCATCATCAACAAGCGGAACATAAAAATTTGAAGGAAAGTTGAAGAAAGTCAAGGTGTATAATCAACCGTTTAAGAAAGAACAAATTTCATATTCAATTAAAGCAACAATACAATTAACATGTTGAAGACTTATGAACAAAAGTGAAAGAAATCAAAAGATGTGAGTTAGTGAAGTTCATGATATCAAGGCAATACATGTTATGAAGAATCAAGTGGTAAAGCCTTTATCCCACTACTTTAGTAATTCCATCATTTATTTTTCAGTTTATATTGTGAAGTCATAAAAAAAAAAAAAAAAAAAAGCTTATCATTGCTTTAGTGTATATTTTTTTTTTGGTATTCAATCAATAAGGCCGTGGGGAAGAAGAAATCTATAGAGAAGTTTCTAACAACAAGAAATTGAGGAAAAGAGTTACAAATTGTCAAGGTTCTACGAAGTTCAAGAGTTCATCATCAACAGTTGAAGACCGAAGACGTTTCTATTGGATGTTGTGAGAGTGGTGTTGATTGCCGATCGGATGAGAAGGTAAGTAAGCATTCACATCCTCATAGTGGTTGATTTCCTTTATTAGAGGTCACTATAAAAACAAAAAGGGGTTCTTTTTCATCCCATGTTCTATGGGATAACATCTTCATATGATTCGGAATGTTACCTTTCCTTCCCACCATTCAACGTGTGCAGGATTTCTATCTTCATTCCTGCCTGCACACATGTGAGAACCATAAAGTGCGTCTTTTGAGTGTCAAATTCATAAAATCTTGTTGGTGAGGCAGAAATATTCAGTCACTCTCGAACCTGGATTCTTTCACATTGTGGTTTTCTCCTAACTCAAGGGTTAAGCATGAGAATAATGTTCTTTATACTTCTAACTTCTTATTGTTAGTGTGCAGAAACTTTATGTCTTTGTAGCTCTTTGGATGCATGTGCTCTTGAATGTTTTGAAGTTGGAAAGTAGGTTTTGTGGGTATACCTTTTGTAAACCCTCACGAGACTATAACTCGTCCACTAGGGACACCTAGGGGTTTAAAGGCTTGTTACACATGCTAAGTGTAACTGTATCCTCAACGAAATGGAGTTGTTTTAGTTTATATTTGTAGTTTGCTCGAGGACTAGCAAATAGAAAGTGTGGGGGAATTTGATAGGTGTATTATTTGCACTATTTGGATACTATAGTTCATTGATTTCTTGTTAGTTTTCATATCATTATGCTTTGATTTTGTTTGTTTATGAGTTTCTTAGGAGTTTTGAAGTGTGTTCAACCAAAGAAGAAGAAAGGAGTTCATTACGACACGAAATGAACAAGGAAGTTAAGGTCTGCCAATGGAGAAGGGACAAAGACCGAATTACATTCATTCAAATCCAGGAGTTCTTAATACCATTTTGAAGAGAACGAGAAGACGAAGCCAACCCAAAAACAATGAGGTCATTTGGAGTTTGAATGAGAAAGTTATGAGAAAAATAACCGAAAGAAAATAATGAGACACTCATCAAAACAATCGGAAGTTTATGAGGAAAACTAAACTACCGATTATAAGGGATCAAAATACAATTCTCTTGTACACTTATAATCGGTAGTTACGTAAGGGTTATGCCTACCGATTGTGGCTCGACGGGAGGCACTTTTAAGACACGTTTTTGACTTCCTAATCAAGGTATCATGGTCTCATTAGGACTCTAACACCTAGATATGTTGAATACTATATAAGAATACTTCCATAACCCTAGAAAGACATCTTTGAGATCTTGGACACTTTTGGAGACTAGAGAGCACAAGGAGATCAATGAGCTAGGGTTTGGAGTGGCGATTGATCATCACGATTCCTAGGGTTTGCTTTATTGTTTTCTTAATTATTTTCCATGGATTTTGAGAAATCCATGATGAACTAAACCTTTCTTATTGGTTAGGGATGTAGTCCTAAGTTGGAAAACATGTTTATCAATTGAATGGCTCATTCTCATATGTTCATAATCTCTTTAATATCGCTTATGTTCTACCGTTTATAACGCCATGTATGATGGATTGCTTGTTCGTTAAGTCGCGAATTAGATGAGCATGCATTGACATCTATAACTAAACTAGGGTTTGAGATCCAGAATTGTCAAAATACCCTTGTTACAAGTAGTATAACATAGTTGTTAACGACGAGATGTTGCCATACAATTATGTGTAGAAACGTGACCTAGGTTAAATCCGAGTGGCTCTTGCGCCGGGTTGCTTAGAATAACCTCAACTCACAAAGACCATTGCTTTCATTGGGTTAAACTTGAGTGGCTCTTGCGCCAAGTTATTCGGTGAAAAGGATTCAAAGAGTGGCTCTTGCGCCTTTGATGATAATAGGAGTTTTCCCGGAGTAAGCCTGCGATAGGATGCTTTAGGGTTATTGATATTGAGAGTGCATGAATGTTGAGTATGATTAGGTTGATAACATGTTGGAAGATGGAAGATGAAATCTCTAACCAATGTTCTTTATCTCTGATATTCGTTTTAATCTATTTACCTTTGTATAATTTAGTTATAATCACAATCAAAATACCCCCCTATTTATATAAGTAATCGAAAGTAATTAACAATCACCTGCCTCTCTGTGGGAACGAACTTGTTCTTATTACTATACTCTAATTTATATTAGTGAAGTAAGAACTTGAATTAATTTTGCTTGGCTGACAACCGACCAGGTGATATCTGAAAATTTAAATTAATTTTTAATTTTTGATTTCGACGGAAAATCAGATTTCAGATTCTTAATAAGTGAATATTTATCTATTTTACCCATCACTCGATCTAAATTTTATTTGTTTTCAATTTTAAATCTCATATGAACCTATACCTTTTCTTGGGTGTTAGCTTCAATTAAGATTTGCTTAAATTTTCTAAAATCTAACAACAGGTGAAATGTTCAGTTTTATTTTCAGAACCAGTCCCATGAACGCCCAATAGAGGTGGAACCAGTGACACCATCTTGGTAGAAGTAAGCATCAATAAGACCCCACTTCAGAGCACAACAGGTTTTTAAAAAATCGTCATAGAGAGCAACCGGTTAAAAGGAAATCAAATTAGAACTTAAGAAGGCTATGTGGTGAGATTTACCACAGGACACACCAAGGTGTAAGCTGCAAATCAAATGCAATAAGATGTGTTAAAATATAAGTAACAAAACTCTTTCAAAATTTCATCCTTCAATATGTTTGCCATGTTTATATTCTTACCTCTATTCATCTTATAATGCTTGTTAATGCAAAATTACGAGTTCCAATTGCAAACGCATGATGCAGATTATATTTTATCTTGAAATTGATTCCTAGGAACTACTGTCTCATTTTGATCTCACCCATTGAGTGAACTTCACTTTTTAAGAGTCGTAAGTAACTCTATGCGACGTCCCTGCTGACCTTGTTGGCATGAAGTTCAACTCGAATTTTTGTCTTTGATTTTGCTAGAAACTAAAATCATTTATCATTGCGGCTGAATTTTATTTTTAAATCTTGATTTCAATCTCATAAGAGAGATATTTGCAATTGTATATCTTAAACTTAATATATATCTCAACTACGCATCTTAAGTTCGCTAACTCATGAGCATGGATTTGTTAGCGTTAATAATCAATGATTTGGCTGCATTTCTGGAATTAAGCTGTTAATGCTATGAATGTTGTTTACAAAATAAAGCATATACTGGAGAACATTCACTAATCATGTTAATTGATAACTACTACTTTGCATTCCTCGCACTACTTCAAGCTAAGTACTTCCTTACCAATTTAAGTCACTGTATGACTGAAATATTCTAACTGAATGTTTAGACCCTGATTGCTTTGTATGCTTAGACTCAAAATGATACATATATTGATAGAACTATTTTTCTGATGTTTGCACACCTTTAGTAAGCTTCATTGTAGCTCGAATCAAGCATTAACAGATTTTCCATGATGATATCCCCTATGAATGATGTATATTTTATCACAATCGGCACATTAACATTTACTAATAAACATTCATCTTACTGCAATTTATCTTTTGACCTTTGAATGTCATTTACAAAATTTGAAGTTGATGATAGTGAACATCTGAGCTGATTGATGGCTAATTGAAACAATATGATTACAATAAATGAATATGACAGCTAATTAAAACTCTCTCAGTTTCATGGACAACTATTTAAATGTCTATATTAGCGCTACCGTTAATAGCGAAGAACCTGACAATGTTCCTGGATCACACTCTTTAAGAGCAACAAAGAATCTCAGGAACATCTCTGAGTAGTTGTTTAAGAAAATAAAAGGCTTGTAGCTTTCGAAGGAAACCCTTCTATAAAATGTGAGCTCAATTTTAGCAACAACCAAGTATCACAAGCCACAACAACTTACGAACGCCTATGAGCAACTATTTCACTACTGACTAGCATAAAGATAAGTTCTCACTTCCCTTGCTTGATCGTTAATTAACCTTTACATTGCAACCTTTGATTGTTCTTAATTTAAATAAAATCCTTAAGCATTTGAACTTGTCTGGCACACACTTACATAAGATGTGCATCTTTGATGTCTGAGAATTTTGGATGTCCCATATAATCACGTATTCTACCACAACCCACACATAGAAATATATATACCTCTGAAAATTTGTCTTGCTGCATTTAAGCTTTCAAAGCTAATAATGGGGACAATACCAAGCTCTCGCAGGCCTTTCCTTAATGCATGATACCTGTTAATTTTGAGATTTTTTTTAGCTACGAACTGTTAAAATATAATCCAACTGCTTCATAAATCCACAAAATCATGTTGATGGTTATTTTCAGTGATTCCCAAAAGAGAGAGCCACATAAAATTGTATACCGGAACTGTACACTACAAAGGAGTATTCCTTTAAGTTAACAACGGAGAACTCAAGTTGCAGAAGAGCTAGTCCTAGCTTCAAATAAGGCTAAGTATCACTACCTGCATCTACCTTGGTTAGGAGAAACCAAAACAGACTCAAAATCTCGTATGTCTAACTTTAACTATTAGAAATACTTGCATACCTGCACATTTGATTTAAGCATGCCCATCACCTTAAATGTCCATGTACTTGCTACGGTCAATCACTCACTCACTGATTCCAAACTGCAAATGCTAAGGCAGACCAATATTTTATTACTACAAGAACAGTCACACAAGCTAGCCGCTAGGGTTTATAGCAGAGATGAGTTATTCATCTGTACCAAAGATAGCTGTGAAACGGTATTAATACATGCTTAACATTAAACTATTTCTGATTCTTACTATGATTATATGCTTAACAATAACGCTCATGCTAAGTGTGTCTTTGAGCGTCTGTAGCAAAATATAATACAATAAAAAAAAAAAAAAAAAAAAAAACTTCTAGAATAAGGTGAGAGTGTCCAGAAGTTCCCTCTAGAATGAGGTGACTGGCTAATTGGAAGAAAAAAATTGCCTCTAGAATGAGGTGAGAGTGTCCATAAGCTCCCTCCAGAATGAGGTGAGTGGCTAATTGAAAAAAAAAACCTCCAGAGTGAGGTGAGAGTGGCCAGAAGCTCCCTATAGAATGAGGTGGGTGACTAATTGAAAAAATTGTCTCCAAAATGAGGTGAGAGTGGCCAGAAGATCCCTCCAGAATGAGGTGAGAGGCTAATTGAAAAAACTGCCTCCAGAATGAGGTGAGAGTGGCCAGACACTCCCTTCAGAATGAGGTGAGTGGCTAGTTGAAAAAAAATTACCTCTATAATGAGGAGAGAGTGGCCAGAAGCTCCCTTCAGAACGAGGTGATGAGCGGCTAATTAAAAAACTCCTTTTAGAATGAGGTGAGAGTAGCCAGAAGCTCCCTCCAGATTGAGGTGATGAGCGGATAATTGTTCCCTTGTATTAAAGGTGATGAGAAGCTACAAGCACTCCCTGATGAAGGGACACCGCCTACAGCCAAACACCAAAAATAGGAGGGAACAAGTCAAAACACCTATTGAAATATGCAAGAACAACCGCTACTTAAAGCCTGTGATGGAGAAAGAACCTAAGAGCTCTTTTTTTTTCGCAAAAAAAAAATGAGAGTGACTAACTAAAAACTCTTGACAAGTGAACAAATGAGGGTGTTGAGAATAAAAACGTAAAACTCCTGACCGATGACGGTGTTGGGAGCATAATTCCATAACAAGAACGATACTGATAATGAATCGTGTCGTAGAGAGAATCTCAAAAAAAAAAAAAAATACCACCGATTCCATGTTCCACAAACAACAGTGGAAAGCTACCAAGCGATTCGAACGCTAAACAAGTATGAACGCCTATTCTTGAAGCTCCTCCTTTCGTAAGACATGCCATAACTTGTTGTATGACTTAGTACACCCTTGTATTCTAGACAAGGCAAGGCAAGGCGACGCCCTCAACAATGAAGAAACATGCCAGCTAAGTGAAATAATGGTGCATTTGACACGCACACACATGGAAAAAAAAATGGAAAAAATTATCGCTAATGACCGGTCACAACCAACTAATTAAGAGCATGCCACTAGTGCAGGAACATACGATGAAATAAGAGTTGATCAAACTTGTGTAAGGCGTACTCAACCGAATACCTTTTGGAATGCGCTATAACAACCCTTAACCAACGTAGCAAAATTATTCTCGAAAAAAAAAACTATATGTGTAGCGACTTGATAGACTTACAAACTAGCCACAAAGTTGTTCCAAGCGACAAGGGAACGTAGCCCAATAAGGTCCACCTATTCATGAAAGTGAGCGCGATTATCCAAGATCTATATGAGGCGAGTGTAAATAGATCATCAAAACATGCACCAACTTTGAGCACAAAGAGTGTTGAGAGTGCGAAAAAAAAATCACCTTACTGGGCTATGTGTTCCATAGTTAGCGGTTGGATCTCTTACTAGAGCGCTAATCACTTCTTGATTTTACCTAAACAAGAAAAACAATAATGTGAAAAGACAACAAAGTCTCTCACTAGAGCGCCTCAAACGAGTCTTCACCTTAGTGCGCTATATATTTCGTGTAGGCAACAAGCTTTAGACCCGTATGCCTATACTACAACTATCAACCGCCAAGACTTGGCATCAATTTTTGATGCTACACATGTTTGTGAAAATGTCTCGTGTACGACTACTCACATAGTTCAATTTATGACTTGATTATATATAAAAAACGGCTTTTATTATATATGACCCACCCTTATATTTATACACGCCATAACATAATAACTACTCAAAGGTTGACTACTTATCTACGTTCCATAAATGGAGATTAAGAATCTCGTGATAAGGCACCCTTGGCTGATTTATTTTACATTCACCCTAGTCGCCCAGTAATGGTGGTACAACGTTTACAAGAAAATAAGCTTATCATTGTTTATCCTTGGCAGCGGATAAAAATTGTAACCTGGGGGCTAATTCCCAAGCCATACCGGCAAATTATATAGAAGCGTAAACATAACAATTGTATTGAAATCATAAAAGAAAACGTCAAGTGGCATCTAACTTGTATGACCATTTGATAAATCCATAGTGCCTTGACTAACTAACATCTAAATGGCCACATGATGAGGATATCGGATACAAGCACTAGCAGTAACACTAATTCACAACACCATTATATGAAGGTCTGAGGTATAACTACTTCACGCAAATGAGACTCATGGATGAAAATGACCATGATTTGGGACTTCCGGTATGTAAACACATGAGGACTTAGTCCCACTAAAAGAGAAAGAAACAAACTGAAAAAAGTCAAGGAAAACTGGAAGATTGTTAGATGCGTGACAACTTGGGGACTATCACAAGAAAAAAAAGATATGATGCCATAATATTTTTGGGGTATGTAACTGCTGGATAGTCTGAACGCCTAACCAAACAGTCATGGGATTTAATGTAAAAACCTGAAAAAGTTAGGCCATAGTGATATATCATTATTCCACAAGAGTGAGGGCACATTCCATTAGGGCTGCACAGGAACCGCCCCGAAAAACCGTACCCGTCCGAACCCGACACAACCGCGGGTTTTTAAACCGAACCCGCCTGTAGCGGGTTGGTATACGGTTTTGAAAATCAAAAACCCGTTAATGACGGGTTGGTTTACGGTTTTAGTATAAGAACCGTCTGAACCCTCCCGTATAAACCGAGTTTTTTTAGCCATTGATTGATATTACCAATTTTTCATCCTAGCCATCCATCTAAAGAAGAAACCCTAACTAAACAAAACAGTTTAAACCTAATCTTTCTATTCATTTCTCTTGTTCTTCACTTTACGCCGCTGGCCGCTCTGTTCAACTCCATCTCAGGCTCATTCAATTCAAGACGATCTCTAAACCATCATCACCTTCTTACTGATTTCTATTCAAACTCACAGCAACAACTTCGTTTCTTGCATGTTTACTTTGTCACGGTTTCACGACCATCTCAGCTCTTCTCTTACTCGTTCTATTTCTTCTTTGAACCCAATGGCTTCACGGCAACAAATTCGGTCCGCTACAAACTCAGACAAAAACCCATTTAACTCAAATTCATCCTTGTTCTTCACAAACTCTTCACTTATTGCTTCAATTGCCACCTTCAACTGCAAAGCTTCTCATCTCAAGCTCCATCACAGAGTCGAACCCATCTACTCTATCTTCTCAAGCAAATCTCTTCAGCTCTGTTTCTCGTTTCCGATCTTTGCTACGCACTCAACAGCTAGAACCCATTGCAGATACAACTCCTCAGTTTATTCTCTCGCTGCCTATAATCCATCTTGTTTTCTCCTTCTCCGCCATTTCACAGACCCTCTCTCACTCCAGCCGCAACACCACAGAGAAGTCAATGCAATTTAACCCGCAAAAAAAATCGAATCCGCCCGAACCGATTCGGGTCGATTTCAAACCGTCCCGCCTATGGACGGGTTGGTAGTTGGTTTTGATTTCCAAAAACCGCCTATAGACGGGTTGGTAATTGATTTTGGTTCAAAACCGAACCGACCGCCAATTTTACAGCCCTATATTCCATTATAAAGGATTTGGACCAGTCAGAGGGTCAAACTTCCTTGAGGAACAAAGGATGTCATTTCTATAATTAATCGTCTTAAAGACACAGATAACCCGGATGGAAAGGAGAATGTGATAAAAAAAAAATTAGTATATGATAAAAAGGATCCGTGGTTGGTGATTGGTGTGCTACTTCTTGAGGCAGAAATTTACCTTTTTCCGGTTCTAAATTTTTTTAGGGGTAATCCAGCTCAGCTCGTTCCCCGAGCAGTACCGTAATGGCAGACGTATATGTCAGTGTCTTGATCAGACACCCTGTTCAATTATCCTTCTTTCTCTCTCTAATGTCAACGTCTTTATTATGGATCCAAAACCCACAAATACAACACTAATCAAATTCTGTGAAATTGAGTTAAAGAAATCCTTCTCTCGCCAGGCATGCAAAACCACCTAATAAAAAACTTGGCATATGCGTTCCATTGGGAAAATTCTATTAGTACTAACATGCTAGTTAAGTTTTGCATCGCGGGGAAATGGTATCCGACTGACACCTGATGCTCACTGGATCAAAACAATAATGACCCAGCTTGGCAAATTAGAGGGTATCAAGAGTCTTAACCCTGAACTGTACTCAAAACCGTTTTTTAAACGCTTGTCTTTGGTTATGGTGTTTGCTACTGTTGTTTGGGCAAATGGAATTACACCTCATTGAACTTATCATGAATAGCTTGAATCAACGTTATGGCAAACTCGACAAAAGTATCATAGTAATTTTCTAGTAAAAAGTTTCTGTCAGCTTTTTGTCTCAGTTGCCTCCACGTGAACTCATTTTTACCCTAATAATACCGTCACAACTAAAGGAACAGCAAACTCCGCACACTAGTACTACCACACCACAGTACTACTATATCAACTCTATCCCGATGCAAACTTCTTCTTTTCTTCATCTTCTTCCTCTTTGGTCCAAAACGATGAAAAGGAGAAGAAGAACCAATTGAATTCAATAAACACTAAATTCATCTTCTAGGAAAGTAGTTTAGTTCCGAATTGATATACGTTTTGAGATAGAGATTAGCGATAGAAGAAAATGTGTTATGTTGGAAAAGCTACAAAGATCTTTATTTGTGTAATCACGATTCTAGTTGCAGCTGGTATAATATTGATAATCTCTCTTGTCAAACGGCATCATGATCACAAGAGTTTCAATTGTAGCGGTGAGGGCTGCCAACAACCAACCACGGCCCTCCCATCATCCACGGTGTTTCCGCCTAATACTTACAGTCCACCAAGTCCATCAGCAATCCTTCGAGCACCACCACCACCGCCGAATCAACCGAGTGAACCCAGTCAGTCGAATCCACCGAGTGATTCAAGTCCACCGAGTGAACCCAGTCAACCGAGTCCACCAAGTGACCCAATAAGTCCACCGAGTGAACCCAGTCAACCGAGCCCACCAAGCGACCCAATCAGTCCACCAAGTCCACCTACTGAAACGATTCAACCACCTCCACCGAACCAGCCAAGTCCAGAGAATCCATTGCCAGTCGTACAAGCTCCAGTTCAGAGTCCACCGAGTCCGATTACAATTACACAGGGACCTGTTCCTAATCCACCAAGTCAGGATACAGTCATTCAAGGTCCCATTCCTGCTTAGATAGAGGTATCAAGTTCACGATTTTTTATTTTTTTTCGATAAGGTTGGTGTATTAGTTTCATGGCATCTTGCTTTTAACGATTTTTATTTTTTCGATGAGCTTTGGTGTATTTTTATTTTATTTGCTGGCCTTACCCTTTGGCAGCCCAGCCCGTGATCTCTAACCATGTAATACTAATACCGCTCTTAATTGAATCCTCAAAAACTATTCACAAGGCTATGGAAAAAAGACAATAATAATACTTAGATAATAGAATAGGGAAGACTGAGAGAGAAGGTTCGTTTGCTCGGTTTGTTTGTCAAGTTTAATTGCCCGATCTGTTTACATAGGATGCCAGTTTTGGGTACTGTTCTGTCACGGTAATGATGTTATCGTTATTTACCTTTCAATTATAGAGATAGGGACGTCGATTATTGAAAATTCTAGACTTCGCCCGTCCCCCTGTACCTTCCCCTTTAAATGTTATAAAAGAGGAGATCCAATATTATATAAATAGGCCCTTCTGCTAATCTCATCAAGATCCAATGCTATACAAACAAGTCCTTCTAGTAATATCATCAAGGATTTAAGGATTTAATCCCTTATTAGGTCACCTAATAAGGGATTGCGAGATTTAAGCGGAGGAAATGTAGCATTGTCTGTCTACTATGTTACTGTTATGTTCCAACTATACTGGTGCGTGCGGTAAAATGTTAAATCAGTTTTTTGTTTAAAATATAAATATTTAAACTTCCCATTTTCCAGGCAACTAAAAGTTTTTCTAAAAATTAATAGATTTTGGGCCAACATCAGCACTATCACTAAATATTGAAAATTTATCAATTTTTGAACTTTTTTTGGTTGTCTTAAAAATGAGGATTTTCAATATTTATGTTTCAATATTCTGGGCCAACATTAGAACTATCCCTGGGTAGAAAATAAGGGCAATTAAAAATGAGCTTTTTTTATTAGGTTTCACATTTCTCTTTGGTAAATATCCTGATTATTATATTTAGGAGGGATAAAATAATTTACTTTGAGTTTTACCCATATAAATCCAAAATTAGTACAAGTACGAAACTCTTTCAATTTTGAACGATTAAGAATGCTTTTATATTTTTGAATAACCGTGATCAGCATTTAGACATTTTTCTATATCTAGTTACAAAATTATCCAACCTCAAACCAATGATACCCTTAATCAATTAAACACTAAACCTTAAAAAAAAAATCTAACCAATTCTTCTCCTTTTATAAGGTATTAAATTAAAAAACTTTAACTAAATTTAAATAATTATTTAATTGTTATGAACCATACTGAATGTGGAACTAGTGGTAGTGCTAATGTTGGGCAGAAAGATTGGGAACCTATATTTTTGGGATGGTAATCGGTCAAATCTGGTCCTCCATCCACGGTGCTCAAGTAAAATGAAAGCTTAGTTAATGTATTGACTATCATAACTTGGTCATAACTTAATTAAAGATTTAATTCTCGGTAAGAGTAAAATTGGAGGTAATGTTATCTAATATCAAAATAAAATTAAATTTTCAAAACATTATGATCCTACGTATATATGGGCCTATTTTTTTTAACTCTATAATCATAGACACATTTTCTTACATTTTATAAATATAGGTCTATTTTGACCGTTTTTGTGAAAAAACAGTTAACGCAATGTTATACTCATTTATCTGCCAGATGTCCGCATCTTCCAAGCTAAAATGACGTTTTAGCCCTTCAAATCACTGGGTTTTCTAGTTAACTCGGTTCGTTTTTTCTCATATCACGATTCACGGCTACTCATTGTGGCATTTCTTAAGGCACATAGTATGCGTGTTGTTGGTGATAGAAACATGCATTTGTTGTGTATCTTTAGCCTTCCAATCTTCTTCCCTGTATTGCATTCATACATTCAACATACACAAATTCAATCGCAAACAATCAAGACAAGCAACAACATTCAAAACCATTAGCAACACCTCCTTTTTTCTCTGCTATTCTCTCTTGAACTCGACTGCAACTGCCACCTCCATCTCAACAGCGACCAACATTCCTACTTCCATAATCAACTCCAACCTCATCTTGCACCAGCAGACCAAAACCCATTGCCAATTTCTCCTCACATCAACCAACAGAGACTCAGCCAACTTGAATCAAAACCTTTTCGTCCATCTTCTTTTCCATGTTTCTCACTTCTCACAATTTCATCACCAACCACAACCCCACAGATTCATCACCATCTTCTCATTGTTTCTTCAAGACAAAACAATCCACACCTTCTCGATCATTTCTTGTTTGACGACAACATAATCAAACCCATTTCTCTCTATCCATTTCACGGTATCAACTTAAATCCAAAATCATTACAGATCAGAACCATAGCCACCAGTGAATCCACAGCTCAAATCCTTCTCCTTTCGTATCATCAACTCAATCAATCAGCAACACCAACTCATTCTCTTCCATTTCTGTGCAACTGAAACCTAATTCCTCACTGAAACTCGAACCATATATCCTTCAGCAACCACATCTCCTCTCTTTCCTCGTTGTACTCATCTCGACCAGCTCTATTTTCTCTGCCTCCTCTAGAAGAAATGTTTTTCCCGACCTTAATAGCTATGGGAAGACTAAAACAGAGAAGATAAAATGTTAGTTTTTTAAAAACTTTAGGGTTTATAAGCTGGTTTATTAGGGAACGTTGATTATTTTCGAGATACACATAGGTAGATGATAGATTGATTGTTTGTGACACATGGAGACTTTCTAGTCCATCATATTTAGACCATTGATTTTTCCCGAGATCTAGATATTTATCAGATCAGACATTATTAGCCTTACACGTGCCATAGTTAATTCATACAAAAATATGGGACAACGTGGCAACTAGTAAAGGGTAATTTAGTAATCTATATATTATCATCTCATCCTGGTCAGCGAAAAATTGGTCAAAACCCATGAGAAATTGACTGAGTTAACGTTGTTGGATGAAAACATGGATGGAGACCTATATTTGCCAAGTGCAAAAAAACGAGCCTTGTCTATCGGGTTTAATATTAGGCCTATATCTGTAAACAATCCTAGATTTTTTCTGTGAGAGATTTATAAATCCGAACTACTATGTGTAATATGGAACATACACAAGCAAACAACCACAATGCGGAAAATAAACAAAATTCGATGAGAGGAAGACAATCACACAACACCAAGGTTTACGTGAAAATACCTTTTCAATGCGAAGATTAAAAACCACGAGTAAATATTATACTATGAACGATAATGGGTTACACAATTTCTTCTTAAATAGAGATATAATCTACTTCAAGGTGCATATAGCATTTGGAATAACTATTTGTCTAAATTACACTCACCACTAACGGTGGATCAACAATTAATTTACCTAAAAGGTAAGATTCACCAATAATCAACAAGAACAAGAGTAATATTAAACAAACCCTAGATTCTCCCCTTTGATGAGATGTAGAAATTGATGGATCAACCTTCGCCAACGTCAATCAAAAGGACCCTTAGAAAGAATCCTTCTTCTTCAAGCTTCAACTAATTTCCCACTCTTTAACATCACCCATGAATCTCTCAAGTGGTGGCTGCTCACACTCTCTTCTTCTCACTACCTTTCTTCCTGTTTCACAAACAAAAGAATTGATAAACAAAACCCATTTCTCTTTTCTTAACCTAACAAATAAGTTCTTAGGTGCACCCCTAAAAGGTTAAGTAGCCTGACTGTTGGGCCATAAAGAGGAACATCCCAACAATCTCCCCCTCATGATTTATGGTGAGGTACGCGTCACCACCAAACCTGCAATGGTGCAAAAATAAGCATGCTTGTACTTTGTTAGTGAGTTTTCCAAGATATCAGAACGATTGTCATTTATATGGATCTTCTCAATCTGTAAGACTTTGTCATCGGGAACTTTTTGTATCCGTTAGTTCCTAATATTGATGTCCTTGGATCTCGAGTGAAAACTCGAATTCTTGGTGAGAAGGATAGCAGTATGGTTGTCCTAGTAAACAATGAATTTATGTTGCTTTGCGCCAAGTTCTCCAACAAACCTCTTCATCCATATCATCTCCTTGCAATTCTATGTAGTTGTTATGTACTCTTCCTCTTTAGTAAACAATGCCACATATCTTCCTAATTTGGATTGCTAAGACACATCCACCCTGCATAGGTAAATAAGTAACCTGGTGTCGACTTCAAGCTGTCTTGAGCAACTGTCAAGTCTGAATCTGTGTAACCTACTAACTCTGGTTTATCACTACCATAGCACAAACACATATTAGAAGTACCCCTTAGATATCGTAGTATCCATTTCACTGCTTCCCAATGCTCCATACTAGGATTGGCTTGAAATATGCTTACCACTCTATCTTTGTAAGCTATATCCGGCCTTGTAAACACAGTGGCGTATAGGATGCATATGGGATTTACTCCGTCTCCCGTTTCTCAACATCATTTGCAGGATATTGATCACGAGTTATCTTAAAATGGTTTGTAAATGGACAACTTACAGGCTCAGCCTTGTCCATGTTGAATCTTTGCAACACCTTCTCAATATAATTTTCTTGTGATAGCCATAATTTCCTTGCTTTCCTATCACGAGAGATTTACATGCCAGGAATATGGTTTGTTGTACCCAAGTATTTCATAGCAAATGACAGTACTCAAATCTGATTCCAAACTATCAATCTTGTTCTTACCTCTACCAAAAATCAACAAATCATCAACATATAGCAAAAGAATATGAAAATCACTATCATCAAATTTTGGAATAAAGACACAATGATATGAAGTTGTCCTCTTATACCCGTGTTATTTCACGAACGATTCAAATATTTTATACCATATTCTAGGAGATTGCTTCAAACCATATAAACTCTTATTGAGCTTGCACACCATGTGTTCCTTTCCTTTGACTTCAAAACCTTCAAATTTTTCCATCTACACATCTTATTCTAACTCTCCATGAAGAAATGTTGTTTTGACATCTAATTGTTCAATGTCAAAGTCCATATTAGTTGTTAATGCCAAGACTACCCAGATAGAAGGAAATCTCACCACTGGTGATAAAATCTCGTAAAATTCAACACCTTTCCCCTACTCAAAACTCTTCATAAATGATCGTGCTTTGTATCTTGGTTGTGAGTTGCCATCTTCAGTTTTGATTTTATACACCCACTTGTTCTTCAAAAAGTTTCTGGCTCGTCAACTAACTCATAAGTGTCGTTCTCCTCATGGAAAGAACTCACCTTTTATTTTATGGACTTCAACCATTTCCCACTCCTGATGCGTGTCGTGAGTGCACAAATTAATCCACATATCTTCTACTTCACTAATGAATAATATATTAGTAAATAAGATTCGTTGCCACGAAGTACTGCGAGGTGTTTTAGTTGTCAAACACCACAAATGGGATTTGTTTTAGGTTAAAAATAATTACCAAAGCAATGAAAAGTAATTAAGATTCAAGCAATTGAGAGATATGTGATCGAGGAATCCTTCTTCCTTACTAAACCGTCAATGAATTAATAAATTCATCTATTCGTTTTTTATCACATATTATCACCAACCGTAGAATAGCAAGTACGCTTAGCGATCCCCGAAATTCCTTATATCACTGGAGAAAATATATGCTCAGTCACTAAATTCCATCCGACTGAACCACCTTGAATTACGCTCTTAAGGTATAATTCAATCAAATGCTTTAGGGTTTGTGAATTTAGGTTTGATCCTAGTAGTTAACTCATCATGTTTGGTCCACTTTCCAGTGTTGTTTTTACACGCGATTGCTGATAGACACATTTTGTGTCATAATTGTTCTCATATTTATATTGTTATCTCTCGAAATTGTGTACTTATATTGTGTATGTATGTATTTTTAAAGAATAAACAATTATGAAAAAATCGGCTTAAAAATTATAAAGGCACTCTCAAAATTGATAAAGGCACCCCGCAAGATTTGATAAAGGCACCCGAGACTTGGCTAAGGGAACCACCTCTTTTGAATTTAAAAGAAAACTTGGCGGGAATCTTCCTTGTCGACCTGTGATTATTTGTGTAGCGAGAAACTTGGAAGATATGCAAGAGTTAGGACAAAAATATCTTCTTTCCTTTTTAGTAAAGATTTCTACTTCGTTGGGGAGCTATAAAATCGAACATAATCAATCAAAATCTCGTAAACTTTAACACTTTCCAAAAAAAAAGATCACGGGATATCAATGGGTTTTGATCTTGCTCGAAGAGAACATTGATAATAATATATATCTGTTTCAATAAAAAGATTTCGAAGATGGACCAAAGTAAGATTAAGAAAGTAAGGGGAATAATATTATCGAGAATCAACCGATGGAGAGAAGAAAAATATTCTCGAAGATATTTTCATTAAAAGGATGATCTGTGAGGGATTTGGAGGAATTATTTCAAAATATTTGGCGTTTTACTATAAATAAGAGAAGGTAGGAAGAGATTATGGGGGGGGGGGGGGGGCCGTATCTTTGGCCAAAAGTGAAGAAAATAAAAATCAGAAAAAAATTGCTCATGATGAAGAAGATGAAGAAAGTGTCACATAAAGGGTTGAAGAAATCGTTGCCAAAAGTTGAAGAAGAACTTTGTCGTGAAACATTCTGTGACTTTTTAGTTCCTTACAGTGACAAAGAAAGCACCATCTGTAACGTTTATAAACGTCTCAAATTTACTGTGTCAGTTTTATTTCTTTTTTTCAAAACACTTTTGATCCATGTATCAATCTTTTGAGAAAGTTTTGAGCACGATGAGCTAAACCCCAACACTGAGATAATGGAGGAAGTTATTTTTCACACTTGTTTGGTAACTATATTCGATTCTTTATGACTTTCATTGTTTTATGATTTTTCTTAATTGGTTGTCATTTAATTTGATGGGTCATGCTTAGCTTAAGTGTTTTGATGGTCCATGCTTAGCTTAAGTGTTTTGATGGTCCATGCTTAGAATTTATAATCAATGTTTTAAAAATCTACTTTTGGCAAACAAAGAGAGTCCATAAAAGAGCTTGAATGTTTAATAATCAATATTTGTACCACATGAATGTAAGAATCGGTGGAATTCTGAGTCCCAGTCTTTCATAATATTGCTACCATCTTTTGTATATTTTATAGTTTAAAGTAGTAATTAAATCTAAAATCGAGTCTTCACAAGTCCGAGTGAACGATCTTTCTTACCACTATCACAATCATATCAATTTCTCAAAAGAATCCCTCTGCAATGTTTTCTACTTGTGTAAGACATCATTATTCAATCACGGATATCCCAACTTTTGCTAAATTTAGATAAATTAATAAATCAATTTATTTGTCCACCTAAACAATCTACCAATCAATCAAGCATAAAGATTCATATTAGTGAAAAAAACGATAATCATGTGAAGAACTTCAAAATAAATTCATATGATTGTTAGATTTTCAGCAACTAAACATGATTAATTTAGACTAATACATGATTTAGACTTCATTTTGCATGTTTAGAACATTTACTTTATGTTGACTTTACTGTATGTTTAGGATCTTCTATTCTGTAAGTAGATAGTTCACTTACATAACAAGATATAGTAAGGTACATACCTTAGATTATATGAAAGATATGATGTTCAATAGAGAGCAATGAAACTAGTAGTACCATGGCATTTTTATGCTTGGCAAACTTCCAATTCTATCTTCTCATATCATTGATGATAATATAAACTTTATTTAAACATGAGGATAGAATAGAGTCCACCACATGCTTCACAAGGACAAGTATCCTTCGACCTGCCATCATCAGTTGAAGAAAAACCCCTTAACAACACATATTTACTTGTATGACACCTATAATAGTTAAAGAGATATTAGTTCCACATATTCCCTTCAACCGTAGCAGTACCTTTCATACATAATCTAATCCTTAAACTTTCTGATTAGGATTACACTAAACCAACTTATCTAAATCAAAATGCAATTTGTTGATAAACCAAAATAAAACTAATATTCTCCCACTTTCGTTAGCAACAAGTCCCTTTTGAATTTTGAAACATTTCAGTAAAAGAATTTGGAATAGATAACGATAAAAGAACTGTAGGTGGCCACCATTTTGATTTTACAAAATTTCAATCCCAATCAGTGAGGTAAATATCATGAATAATTGTATCCTTAAGTCAACAACACACTAGAAAATAACTATAAAAACTTAAGCACCACCTAAACGATGCATAGGCCGTTTCTATAATTAGAAATCTAGATGGTCCATTGTCATTAAGTTAATATATTTAACTGATATAATCCTTAGTGTTGTCATCTGCAAAAATAAAAACTTTATTATGTCTCATTTAAGAGAATAAACAGAAGCATATGAAAAGAGCATATAAAACAAGAACGTGTTGTTAAATTGAAGTAGTTGATTATATAATATATAACTAAAACATACAGGCTTCAGTAATACTTAAAAGATATCAACAACACCTATAAAGGACACATGATCTTTAAATACTTCAGGAATCAAACCTTTTGTCATTGGATCTGCAAGCATACGATCAGACGAAATATGAGAAATATCAATTTCTCGATCCTTCATTTTGCGTTTTACCAGGAAATACTTAACATCAATATGTTTTGTTCTTCTTGTTCCTTGATTTTATTTCGCAGAACTAATTATAGCTTGGTTATCACAGTAAAACTTCATTCTAGATACAAAATCTATAAGTTGAAGATCTCTCATAAAGTTTTTTAACCAAACAACTTGAGTAGTCGCCTCATAACAACAATATACTCTGCCTCCATTATAAATTGAGATTGTATTGATTGTTTCACGCTTTTCCATGAATTAACACCATTACCGAACATAAAAACATAACCCGAAGTAGATTTCAGTCTATCCGAGCCTAGAAAATCAGAATCAGAAAAACATACAACTTCTAACTCTTTCGATCTTCTATAAACAAGCTTAAAATGCTTTGATCGCTGCAAGTATCGAAACACTTTATTTACTGCTTTTCAATGAGATTCACATGGATTGTGTTTATAGCGTCCCAACATGCCAACAACAAAACTCAAATCTGGACGGATGCAAATCATGGCATACATTAAGCTACCGACCGCTGATGCATACCGTTTTAAGTCGATTCAACTCCTTTCCCGTTCTGATCTTGGACACAACAGTTTATTAATTGTGTCACCTTTAATAATAGGTGCTTCACCAGATGTACAATTATGCATTTCAAACCTTTTCAGAATATTCTTAACATATGCTTCTTGAGATAAACCCAACAAACCCCTATTTCTGTCACGACTTATCTTAATCCCTAGGATAGAAGATTCTCCTAAGTATTTCATCTCAAAATTAGTTGAGAAAAAGTTCCTAGTATCATATAACATATGAAGATTATTAGTTGCAAGCAAGATATCATCAACATAGAGAATCAGAAAAATAAACTTGTTCCCAGTAGTTTTCAAAAGTATGCACCTGTCAACAATATTTTCAACAAAACCAAATAAGGTTATCACTTGACCAAACTTTAGAAACCATTGCATAAAGGCATGTTACAATCCATACAGAAATTTCTTCAAGCCACAAAATTTTCCCTCTTATTCTTTAGACGTTATACCTTCCGATTATAGCATATAGATATTCTCATCAAGTTCACCATTCAAGAACGTTGTTTTTACATCCATTTGAAACAATTTTAGATCAAAATGAGATACCGGGGCCATTATAATTCTCAAAGAATCATTTTTAGAAATTGGAGAGAATGTTTCATCGTAGTCGATACCTTATTCTTGCATATAACCCTTTGCTTCAAGTCTGGCCTTGTATCTTTCGATACTCTCATCAGCATTCCTTTTGATCTTAAAGATCCATTTACAACCAACTATCATCGCACCTTCAGGAAGATCTACGATATCCCACACTCCATTCTTTTCCATTGATTGCAGCTCGTCATCTATGGCGGGAATCTAAAAATGAGCATTCTTTCCATTTACTGCTTGTGAATATGTTAAAGATTCATCTTCATCATCAATTGTACAATCAAATTCAATCATGAATGTACTAAAACCTGGTTTCACAACAACCTTTTTTGGTTTACATGATCTCTGTAGAACTGATTCACCTTCTTTAGCATCTTTAGAAGATTCTGGAATACAAACTTCATATTGCTTGTGGACTGAATTTTCATTAAATCAAGTAGGAGTATCTACTTCTTCTTCAAATACAATTGTTCTTGGTTATGAACTCCCACTAGTTTCATCATCCTCTAGAAATCTGGCATTGTTAGTTTCAATAATTTCGAAGGGCTTTGATGGGTTATTTTTAATTAAGCCGCAAGTGCACAACTATCGATAAGATAGTATACAAGTATAGAATTGTCCACAGATATTTTTAAAATTGTAAAACTTATTCTTAATTAATTAAAGTGCTAACACAATTGATTGGAATAGTAATTGGTTCTAAAACTCTAAAAATGCTTAAAATACTAAAAATGGTTTTTGTACTTAATAAAAGAAAATCTAGAATTTCGAGACTCCACCATTGTTATGCACACTAGAAATAGATAATTATTCTCTATGATTTTCTCCCTAATATCTCAAGACGATTTGAGGACAAAAGGACGTCTTGGAAAATATAACTTTATAACCATTGAAATTCCAAAAGATTTAATAATTTTTCTTCATTTAATTACTTGAAATAAATATTCTTAGATAATAAACCCAAGCTGGATGACATATAAAGCAAAATTATTACCAAATAATAAACAGGAATATAAGGAGAAAGATTATAGAAAATAAATTAAATTATCTAACATACATAACAAAGTTTCCTCTCTAATCCTAGAAAAAAGAATTAACCATTCATGGTAAGAAGAACACAAGAAGATATAAAAAAAATAATGGTATTCATAATTTAGAAATGCTTATAGAAAGTCTTTTTCATTTTATGTTGATTCAACACTAACCCCGGATGCAGCAAAAGAAAGACATCTCAAATATGTATAAGAAACAGATTTGTAGTTGTTACTGTAGCAAAAGATGTTGCTAAAGGTTGTGAGAACCGTTGCTAAGCCTTGAATATGAAAGTTTCAGCAACACGATCAATAACAATTTATGCTTTTGTAACAGTTGTTCTTCTTTTTCTTCCTCGGACAGAAAACTGATTTTTTACAGAGAAGTAGAAATTTGATTTCTGTGTGATTCTCTCCCCCCTAACTCCCTAATCCACCTTCCTATTTATACCAAAACCTTAATATCCCTTCAAATCTTTCTCTTTAATAAACAAATATCTCGGCCGGAACAACCATATTTCTCGATGAGATTTTCTTTCTTTTATTTCTTCCTCGGTATTTAAACTCCGTTATACTCTTTGATTTTTATTTTCTCATTGTTTCCTTGTTTGTTCTAACCGGATAACTATTATTATAGAAACAAATTTCATGTGAAAACTGATTTTCTAAGAATACAAAGATATGTTTTATACGATTTGATTTGCTTCTATTTAGCTTTTATAGTTTCCAAACTTCCTCAAACTCGTCTTAATTAAGACAAGAATATATTTTGTCCTAAAAAATCTTCTCAAAATCGATGACAACACTTCATAGGTTCACGCCACTTTGAAGGAGAAAAATTCCCGCCAAATTTCTGATTTGAATTTAAAGAGAGAGGGTGTCTTTATTAATTTCGAGGGTGCCTTTATCAATTCTTATGGGTTTCTTTCAACACTTCTTAAGCCCATCTTTTCTACAATTGCTAATTCACAAAAATACTTACAAAAGAACAATATTAGTACAAAAATTGAGAACTAACACTATAAAAATGAGATCACATCAGACACATAAATGTGTCTATCAAATACCCCCAAACTTATATTTTCTAGTCCTCGAGCAAAACTAAAATGAAAAACTACTCTAAAAATCCTAACTCACTTTCGCAGGTTTTCCGCAACTACACTTAGCATGTGCAATAATCCTTTGAACCCCTAGGTGGCCCTAGTGGACGAGTTTTTTCTCGTGAGGGTTTACAAGAGATACACCGACAAAACCTTTACTCTAAATTCTAGCTACTTGTGAAGATTGAGGGTAGACACTAAACATGCTATTTAGTTGGCTACAAAATTCTTTGGCCATAGGAGGAATTACCCTATTTTGAATCCTATTGCTATACACGAGTTTTTACTCAAGCGTACTAAAATTCATATATAAGAAAACAAAGCACTACCCAGAAAGTCGTACAATGGACCACGATACTCGGAATCCAACAAACCACAATCACATGGATAGATTAAGAAGATGCGTATGGAGATAGAAGTGTGCGCATGTTGACTAAGGTGAACGGTGTTTTCCAGAATATTTGTATGATCGTCAGCGCCAAGATGAACCCTAATAGATTGAGATACGTACCCACTGGGTCTGAATCCTAATTATAGTATCAACCCAGCTGATATATACAAGGGCCCCAACAGTCGATTTATTGAATATATATAATTATTCTTTTACTTTATTTTTTTCCCGATAACATGATTAGATCTTTTGAATCTAAGCGCATGCTTCTTGTCAGCAGATTACATGATAGTTCCTATGGATCTTGCGTTTCACGCTTGTTTAGGTGACAAAGACAGGGAGAACACACACATATTGCTATCTAAGTGTCTTTTTTTTTCATAGGTCAAGTTCAATTACAATAATGGGCTTGATCTCAATCATTCTACTTCATCCTGGAGACAACAAGGCAATACTAGTGCCCTACCAAATCACTTAGAGAAACACAAAAAGTTACAAAATAAAAAAAGAACGTGATATGGTGACGACTCCGAGATATGGTGACGACTATCATGTTATTTCTAACACCTGAGCTTTGTCCTTTTATGAATAGACCATTTAGTTGGGTCCCTTAACTCTTACAACCAAGAAATCTGTTTCCATCTACTTAGGATGGTTAGTGTCATCCTGAATTGTTCACAAATTCTAAATTTTAGAGTTTTATTGTTGCATTACAAGTTTCTCCCTTACCCCCAAACTTAAATTGAACATAGTCCTCGATGTTTCAAAAATAATGAAATGAATGAATGAACAAAGAGAAATACCGAACAAAGTAAAAAATATAGGGGAAGATGTCACCAGCACTGTGTACCAAAAACATATGGGTACCTCCAATAAAAGGCTAAGTTTAATGTCTTCAGCCAGAAAATATGTACCTGCAGAAAATTAGTCATGATAAACAGGATCCTCTAAATTTATATTTTCCACTTCAGGGTTGGTCAATTCGACAAATGGTTTCAAGCGTTGACCATTGACTTTGAAAGTCTCTTTAGTATCATGATTTATAATCTCAATAAAACTATGCGGAGACACACACTTGACATAGTATGGGCCAGTCCAACGAGATCTAAGCTTACCATGAAAGAGATGAAGACGAGAATTATACAAGAAAACTTTTTGGCATGGTGTAAACGACTTTTGGAAGGATCGATTTGTCGTGAAAAACTTTAGTTTTCTTTTTGTAAATTTTCGCACTTTGGTAAGAATCATCGCAGATTTCTTCCAACTCATTGAGTTGTAGTCTACGGTTGGCTCCAGCAGTGGACATGTCAAAGTTCAATTGTTTGATGGCCCAATGAGCACGATGTTCTAACTCTACAGAAAAATAATAGGCTTTACCGAAGACAAGTTTGTACGGAGACATCCCTAGGGGAGTCTTAAAAGCAGTTCGGTAGGCCCATAAAACATCCAATAAACATAAAAACCAATCTTTTCGAGTAGGGTTAACGGTCTTTTCCGAGATTTGTTTGATTTGTCTACTAGACACTTCTACTTGACCACAAGTCTGTGGGTGATAAGGTGTAGAAACCTTATGGGTGATGAAGTATTTCTAGGCAAGGGCCTCAAAAGATAGATTACAAAAATGGGAACCTCCATCACTAATAATTGCTCGAGGCATGCCAAAAGGGGAGAAAATGTTATCTCTAACAAACTTGATCACAACATGGCGATCGTTTGTCTTGGTAGATATAGCTTCAACCCACTTGAACACATAAACAACAACTAGCAGAATATAAACATTGCCTACAGAATTAACAAAGGGACCCATAAAATCTATACCCCATACATCAAATATTTCTACTATTAATATAAGATTCAATGGTATCATATTACGACGGGTCAACTTTCCTAATTTCTGACATCTTTCACAACTTTGACAAAATTTGTGGGATTCTTTGAATAAACACGGCCAATAAAAACCAGAATGCAAGACCTTAGCAGTTGTTTTCTTGCTACTAAAATGACCCCCACGGGCTCTAGAGTGACATAAAGTGAGCTCACTAGAGATTTCGTTGTTAGAAATACAACGACGAATGATCTGATCTGGACAATATTTGAATAAGTATGGATTATCCCAGAAAAAATGTTTGACCTCATACAAGAATTTTACTCTATCCTGTTTAGACTGTTCAGGAATTTGATTAGTTACCAAATAATTAAAATTGTCAGTAAACCAGGGTAACTGAGAGATGGAAAACAACTGTTCATCAGGGAATGTGTCAAAGACTGGTCTCTCTTCATCTCTAGACTCAACAAGGATACAAGATAAATGGTCGGCTACTATATTTACAGAACTATTTTTATCATGAATATCTAGAGTAAATTTTTGTAAAAGTAAAACCCATCTAATCAGCCGAGGTTTCGAGTCCTTCTTAGACAGAAGCTACCTGATCGCGGCATGGTTAAAGTGAACTATAACCTTTGACCCAAGAATGTATGATCTAAATTTTTTAAGCGCAAATACGATGGCTAACAATTCCTTTTCAGTGGTGGTATAATTCACATGGGCATCATTTAGGGTTTTACTGGCATAATAAATCACATAAGGTGCTTTATCATGTTGTTGGCCAAGGACAACACCGACCGCATAATCATACGCATCAGACATGAGTTTGAATGGGATGTTCCAATCAGGTGGTCGGATGATACGGGAAGAAGTTAACAAAGATTTAAGCTTCTCGAAAGCTTCAATACAAGATTCATCAAATACAAAGGAAGTATCTTTAGCAAATAGGTTCGACAAAGGTAAAACAATCTTGCTAAAGTCTTTGATGAAACGACGATAAAATCCAGCATGACCATGGAAAGATCTAACACCTGTTACATTTTTAGGAGGCCTTAATTCTGAAATTAAGTCAACCTTGGCTCTATCAAATTCTATTCCCTTAGCGGACACCACGTGTCCTAACACTATTCCAGATTTAACCATAAAATGACACTTTTCCCAGTTAAGGACTAAGTTCTTTTGTTTACAATGTTCTAGAACTAGTGTAAGATGGTGCAAACATTTATCGAAATAAGAACCAAAAAATGAAAAATCATCCATGAAGACCTCAAGAAACCGTTTTTCCATGTCCGAGAAGATGCTTAACATGCAATGTTGGAATGTTGGGGGTGCATTGCACAACCCAAAAGTCATACGCCTGTAAGAAAAAGTATCGAATGGACATGTGAAGGTTGTCTTCTCTTGGTCTTCTTGAGCTATGGGGATTTGGTTATACCCAGAGAATCCATCTAGAAAACAGTAATGGCTATGACCGCCTAATCTTTCTAGCATCTGGCCAATGAATGGTAGAGGATTATGGTCTTTCCTAGTGGCTGAGTTCAGCTTACGGTAGTCTATACAAACTATCCACCCAAAAGTAACTCGGGTGGGGATCAATTCATTGTTCTCATTCTCAACTATTGTAATCCCAGACTTCTTTGGGACAACCTGGACATGGCTGACCCATTTACCTATCAGAGACGGGGTAGATGATACCCGCATCTAACAACTTTGAGCACATATGTGCGGACAACATCTTTCATGTTGGGGTTCAAACGTCGCTGAATTTATCTTGAAGTTTTTGCACCATCCTCTAAGTAGATTCGATGCATACAGTCAGCATGAATAATACCTTTCAAATATGCTATGGTCAACCCAAGGGCATTCTTGTGCTCTCGGTGAACACTAACTAGTTTACTTTCCTGATTAGGCTCTAAGTCAGAGCCAATTATTGAATGGAGAGTATTATCGTTGCCTAGAAATACATATTTCAACGTATATGGTAACGATTTTAACTCAATGGTGGGGCTTTAACTGATGATGGGATTGGATAGTGGGTGGAAGAGGTTCAAGTTTACGTTGCAATTTTCCATAATCCAAAACTGGTGCAGAATTTAGCAACGCATCAACTTCTTCAAAATGACTATCCTCATCGTAGTATGATCCAAATGGGCCAAGCAGGCCTCTAACGGATCATTAACACTATTGGTGCTAAAAGTGTTCTTAACTAGAGAATCAATCATACAAACAGACTCATAGTGGTCATGGTCTGAAGGGACTTGGAAGGCTTTGAAAACATTTACGATATTTTCTGATTGCCAAAACAAAATTCCACTTGACCTTTTTGACAATTGATTATTGCATTAAATGTTGCTAAGAACGGTCGACCTAGGATGATTGGAATGTTTACCCCTTAGTCTGAAATAGGTTGAGTGTCTAGAATCAAAAAATCAACTGGATATATGAAGTTCTCTACCTAAACCAAAACGTCTTCAATAATTCCACGTGGAATCTTGATTGTCCTATCGGCTAACTGAAGTGTAATCCTAGTTGGTTTCATCTCGCCTAGTCCAAGTTGTTCATATACTGAGAATGGAAAAATATTCACACTAGCCCTAAGATCTAACAATGCGTTTTTTATCCGTTGATTGCCTATAGTACAGGTAACAGTGGGACAACCAATATCTTTGAATTTTACTGGGTACTATTGTGAAAGTATGAAACTAACTTGTTGGGTCAAGAATGCCTTTTTACGTACACTCATGTCTCGTTTGACCTACACATATCTTTTAGGAACTTGGTATAAATTGGAATATGTTTAATTGCATCTAACATGGGAAGGTTGATCTTAACTTGCTTAAAGATGTTTAATATTTCAACATAAATACCAGTTTTTTTCCTGGCAAGTCTTTGGGGAAATGGTGCAGGTGGTGTAAACACTCTTTCAGGGACATTTTCCTCATTTGGGCCTGCAACTTTCTCAGTCCCATTAGTGTCTCTAGGAGTTTTTTCGACCTCAAACTCTTTCTCAGTTTGATTACTAACCTTGGGTTCTTCTACTGTATTTTCTACTGTTTTACCACTTCTAAGGATAATGGCTGCTTGAACGTGCTCAGTAGAACTACCTAACCCATTTACCTGGTGAACTCCTTTTGGATTCGGAGTCGGTTGGCTAGGAAATTTCATATTCTATCTATCATTTAGATTATTTTACAGTTGGTCTCTAAGTTGCTAATAACTCGGTCATTATTTTGTAGATTGCAATTGAAAGTTATCGAGTCTCTGACCTAACTGGTTAAAATTTTGGGTAGTCTGAGCATGATTTAGGGTACTGCTTTCAATAAAGAGTTTTAGAGTTTCCTCTAGAGACAACACCTTTGAATCAACTGGGCTTGGTTCTTGGGTTTGAGTTGGGTTCCTAGGAAAACCTGGTGGTGGATTTCTAGAAGCATGGCTCTGATGGGCCCCTTTTGACCAAGAGAAATTGGGGTTATGTCACCAACTAGGGTTATAGGTATTAGAATATGGATCGAACTTGGGTCGACCCTCATATTTTGTTTCATATCGCCATATAAGACACTAACCTGGTCACGGGTAGTTTTACTTAGGTAAAATTAAGGCTCATTGTTATAACCCATGATCTGACTCGACCCTTCTTGGCTCCTAATTTCTAAGGCCTCCAAACGCCTACGAATATCAAAAATATTATTAACTCGATTGACCCTACGGATTGGGTTCCTAGTTATTTCTGGTTCTCTTATTGAAGCCTATTGCCTCGTTTTCTCAGCTAACTCGATAAACGAGTCAAAACAAGTGTCTGGATCCTTATAAGTAAACTTTCCACCACTCATCGTTTCTATTTACATACGGGTTTCACTATCTATACCCCCATACAAAATTTGGGCCATAAGGGCTTTTTTAAAACCGCGATGCGGACATTGGTATAACAACTCATTAAACCATACTACATAATCGTGTAGGTTTTCACCTACTTTTTTGCTTAAAGGTTTGAATGGACTGTCGAACAACACCAGTCTTATGGTGTGGGTAAAATTTCTTAATAAAGACCTCTACAAGACCATCCCAAGTGGTGATTGTTTTAGCGGGAATGAAATGATACCACTCTTTGGCCTTCTCATCAAGGGAAAAAGGAAACAAACGCAACCTAAGCACATCCACCGAAACATTTGGATAACTCATGATCCCACAAATCATTTCAAAGTCTGTAATATGGGTATAGGGATTTTCAATGTATGACCTCCTAAATGTACGAAGCATATTAATTGTTCCAGGTTTGATATCAACTTTCCCATTAGAAGCGGGTAAAACTACCCCAGATTCACGTACTACTCTAGAGGGTTTCATACGGTCTCTTAGGATTTTGATTACCATATCTTCATTATTATTATTACCACCCATTGCAGAAAATAAAGATGAACCACCAACAAAAGTGCTAGGATTCGGGCTTAAACAATCTTAAACAATATAAATCGTCTTCTTCAAGTCTATTTCCTACACGTATCCAACGAAGCATACACAAGAAATAATACTAGGGTTTGACAAGAATTGCGCACATGCGAAATGCTGGATTCACTATTTCATGTAACCTTAGGTTACCGCAACAAAATATACCTGGAGTCAAAGACTGGTCAAAGGTACAAGGTTGGGGTTTGTGGTGTTTCGGATGATAACGTCCAAAACCGTATTATTCCACAAGTTTTCCTAAAATCGGTGTCTGAAGATGCAATTGGTGTGTGTAAGTGTTTTTTTTTAAATAATAATAAAATAAAAACTAATAACTGAACAAACACATCAAAAAGGGAATAAATTCTAAATATTAAAACTAGAATTGTTTCTATTATTAATAAAAATCTAAAAATAAAAATTAATAAAATAAATTTTTGGAATATATAAACCTTTATGATAGGCAATTTTTCACAATAATGACGAAATATTCCCTGCATAACAAAGACAAGAAAATACCAAATGAAATCTAGAAAATAAAATAAAAAATAAAAATAAAATCCTAACTAGTTAGCACTAATTAAAAATAATAATCAAAGATCACAATTCTAAATATCCCCGACAGCTGCTCCAAAAACTTGATGGGTTATTTTTAATTAAGCCGCAAGTGCACAACTATCGATAATTGTAAAACCTAATTCTTGATTAATTAAAGTGCTAACACAATTGATTGGAATAGTGGTTGGTTTCTAAAACTCTAAAAATACTTAAAATACTAAAAATGGTTTTTGTACTTAATAAAAGAAAATCTAGGATTTCGAGACTCCACCATTGTTATGGAAACTAGAAATAGATAATTATTCTCTATAATATTCTCCCTAATACTTCAAGACGATTTGAGGATTTTTCGGAAAATATAACTTTATAACCATTGAAATTCCAAAAGATTTAATAATCTTCTTCATTTAATTGCCTGAAATAAATATTTTAAGATAATAAACCCAAGCTAGAGGACATGTAAAGAAAAATTATTATTAATATTAAACGGGAATATAAGAACCATAGAGAAAAATTATAGAAAATAAACTAAATTATCTAGCATACATAACAAGGTTTCCTCTCTAATCCTAAAAAAGAAAATTAGCCACTCATGGTAAGAAGAACACAAGAAGATATAAAAAAAAAAAATTGTATTCATAATTTAGAAATACTTATAAAAAGTCTTTTTCTTTTTATGTTGATTCAACGACTAACTCCGGATACAACAAAAGAAGGAAAGCTCAAATATGTATAAGAAACAGATCTGTTGTTGTTACTGTAGCGAAAGATGTTGCTAAAGGTTTTGAGAACCGTTGCTGAAGCCTTGAATATGAAAGTTTCAGCAACACGATCAATGACAGTTTATGCTTTTGTAACAGTTTCTTCTTCTTCCTCGGACAGAAAAATACTTTTTGCATAGAAGTAGAAATTTGATTTCAGTTTGATTCTCTCCCACCTAACTCCCCATTCCAGCTTCCTATTTATACTAAAACCTTAATATCCCTTCAAATCTCGTCATCTTTCTCTTTAATGTATAAATATATCGGTCTTTAAACTTTTTCTCAGTCTTTAAACTCTCTTATACTTTTTGATTTTTATTTTTTCCCCTCATTGTTTCCTTGTTTGTTCTAAGCGGATAACTATTATTATGGAAACAAATTTCACGTGAAAACTGATTTTCCGAGAATACAAAGATATGTTTTATACGATTTGATTTGCTTCTATTTAGCTTTTATAGTTTCCAAACTTCCTCAAACTCTTCTTAATTAAGACAAGAATATATTTTGTCCTAAAAATCTTCTCAAAATCGATAACAACACTTCACAGGTTCACGCCACTTTGAAGGTGAAAAATTCCCGCCAAATTTCTGATTTGAATTTAAAGAGAGAGTGGGTGCCTTTATCAAATACAAGGGTGCCTTTATCAATTCTTCTAGGTTACTTTCCAACACCTTTTAAGCTCATCTTTTCCCCAATTGCTAATTCACAAAAATACCTACAAAAGAACAATATTAGTACAAAAATTGAGAACAAACACTATAAAATTGAGATCAAATCAGACACATAAATGTGTCTATCAAGCTTGAAAATGATTAAGCCTAGGTTTTCTACCTGTCCATAGCTCGAAAGTTATCATAGGTATTGCTTACTAGGAACCTGATTCAGTATGTATACCGCCGTTTTCAAGCCTTTTCCCAAAAGGATTCAAATAGGGTGGAATTGCATAGCATAGTACGAACCATGTCCTTGTAAGTTCTGTTTCGTTTTTCTGCCACTTCGTTTTGTTTTCGCGACTAGGAGTAGTGAGTTCAGGTACAATTCCATGCTCCCGAAAAAAATCCAATAATTTTCCACGGTTTTCCCAAAAAGAATCAGACTTTCCTTAATATTCACCTCCCCTATCACATATTAACACTTTAATTTTCTTATCAAGCTGATTTTCGACTTCTGCCTTAAATGTTATGAACACCCCAAGAGCATCATACCTTTGTTGAATAAGATACATAATCGTAACAAGAAAAGTCATCAATAAAAGTGATGAAGTATTTCTGTCCACCTTTAGAATCAATTGTAAAAGGTCCACATATACTTGTATTATGATTTCAAGCATATCTTTACTTCCTATGGATGTTTTCTTTCTCACTTTAACAAGTTTCCCTTCAATACATGCAAAACAAGTAGTGAAATATGAAAAATTTAGTTGCTGCAGAATCCATTCTCTTACAAGTCTTTCCATAAGTTCTTTAGATATATGCCCCAATCGTTGATGCCATAACATAGAAGAGTTTATAGAATTTAAACTTCTTATTGTACCCTTAACAGTTGAACTAGAAGCATTAACATTCATACATAACGCTGGTTTTGTAGCACACGTATCAACATTCAACTTGTATAGATATCAACAAGCGGTGTAAAACCAACAAGTTGAGAGTTACGATACATACTTATAGGTCCACCACCAACAGAAAAATAAAAACCTTTGAGATCAAGTATACGATATCAAATTTCTTCTTACACTAGGTACATAAAACACATCAAAAAGTTCCAAAACATATCCAGATTCCAGAATTAGTTGCACATTTCCAACAACTTCAACTTTCACTCCTTGCACATTTAGCATGTATTGACACCGCTCTCCCACACTTAGATTCCTCTTGCTTGTGAACGCCTGCAAGGAATTACTGATATGAATTTTGGCAGCGGTGTCTAACCACCAAGTATTCAAAGGAGTATCCAAAAGATTTATTTCAAAACATATCATATAAAAATCAGTACCTTGTTTCCTTTGCTCCTGTTTTTCCAGCCAATTATGATGTTTGTGGCAAAACTTCTTAAAATATCCAGGCTTCTTACAAAATAAACACACATTGTTATCTTTCTTAGCTAATGAATTGCCATTTCTATCAGTTGTTGTGTTGTTTTCTTTATTAACAAACTCATTGTTCAAAGTTTTCTTTGTCTTCCCAGAAGGTTTCTTGCTATCAGCTGAATTTTTGAAGTTCTTCTTGCTAGGACCAACAATAGAAAGATGTGCATATTCTGTAGTTTCGCGGTGTTGTCTTTCCTCTTCTTTCACAGAATAAACAATCAATTCATTTACATCCCACTTTCTTTCAGCCATATTGTAAGCAATCTTGAAACTCTCAAAATGTTTAGAAAGTGAATTAACCGCATGTGAAACTAGATAGTCATCAGTAAGATTCATGTCCATATCCTTAACTTGTAGATCAGATATGCCATCTGAAGAACATGATCTCGAACATTACATTCCCTATTATACCTCATTGTAGAGAATTGACCCATATATCTGCCAACCATAGGCTTCGTTGATCTTGTAAAATGCGACTTAATAAATTCCATAAGTACTTTAATTGTATCTGTAATAGGAATATCACCTCGTATAACATCAGAAATAACACCATGCATAATGAGAAAACTCGTCCTATTTTCCTTTTCCCATTTGAGATGATCTCGCTTCTCATCTTTCTTGGAAGTATCAGAAGATATTTCTCGTTTAGATTCTCCCAAAGCGATATCATAATCTAAGTAACCCAAAGCTATCTCAACCTGCGACTTCCACCTTGAGTAATTTGTGCCATTTAATGGCTTAGTACCAACTATCAACCCTTGAACTTGGACATAATTCATGTATCTAACTGTGATATCATTTAAATCTTTAATTTTATTTCATTTAAATGATATATTAAGCATTGCAACATGATAAATAATTGAACCTTATGATATATGCATACAGTATCAACATACGAAATAGCATATAGATCTAATAAACCGGAACATACTTATATTTTAATAATTATTCTGATTTTAGACTGATATCTCGTAGCTTTATATTTGGATGAAACTATGATATATCAAAGTCCCAAACTATAAAACATAACTAATTGACTTATGTATAGTACATAACAATCCTTTTTCACTTTTGGGTTTGAAGAATTATCACTTACCTTATACAAGTAAATCATTTTGCTCCATTCAAGATGTCATAAGTATGACTCACCTTTGAGTACAGTTATACAAGTGACCCCAAAACGCAACTTCATGCATTCCCTTAACATAAAACATGTACTTCGTTTCCTCTTCAAGTATCATTTTGGCAATACTTAATTTTAGAACAAAGACATACGAGAATGTAACACATCATGTAAAACCATTTGATTCTAAGAATCAAAACCTAACATTTTAGTGACCATATGAACATATACTAGTTGTGGAATATTGTTTAAACCTATAGTTCAGATACCAATGTTAGATTTTTCAGCAACTAAACATGATTACTTTAGACTAATGCGTGATTTAGACTTCATTTTGCATGTTTGCAACATTAACTTTAGGTTGACTTTATTGTATGTTTAGGATCTTCTATTCTAGATAGTTCACTTACATAACAAGATATAATTAGGTACTTACCTTAGATTATATGAAAGATATGATGTTCAATAGAGAGCAATGAAACTAGTAATACCATGGTATTTTTCTGCTTATCAAACTTCTAATTCTATCCTTATATAATTGAATGATGGTATAAACTTTATTTAAACATGAGGATAGAATGGGATCCACCATATGCAAGTGACCCCACTGTAACCTCTCCCTCCATTTCTGTGCGTTGCCGATGTGCAATTGCATGTACGCACTACTTGCTAGTAGTAATAGCAGCAGCTGCAGCATTGGTTTTGCATCTTGGGGAGTCAAAACAAAAGAAATTACATCTCGGGCAGTCGAAATAGAAAAATTACATCACTTTGGAAGTTAAAATCTTGCCTCCTCCCCGTGCAAAAGATGAAAAGGTTCTGGAAACCGTTGTCGCTAAAAATTGACCATTGGATCACTATATGTGGATAGATTTAATAGCATAAGGAATGTAAATCAGCATATGCTAATCCCTAACTGTGTACGTAACTGATGGCTTTGTTAAATGTTTTTCTAATTAGGGACCAGCTTAGTTCTTGCTGACCGATCAAAAAATGCATGGAGATGCAGCTTTTATTAGCTAATTACAAGTTGTATTTGTAGTTATATCTGTGTCAGTATATGGTATGACTTGATGTCTGTGTCCATAACCCCTCATAAGGACACAACTTGGATAGTCTATCTCTTACCGTCATCTCATCTATTATAATCACAATTATAGGTGTGCATGGAGTAAGGCTCGCGCTGCATTTTAAATTAGATGCAGAAGTTTCTCCAAGTCTATCTAGCTAACATTTCCTAGTTTATGTATCCGGATATGCAAAATCAGTACTAATTTTCTTTCCACCAGCCATCGATACCCATTTTTTTTTAAGGTAGTTTAGGATTTGGATGGCGCTGAATTTGACTTTATCAGTGCAAGTGAGGTTCCTGACGCAAGTAAGATGAAGGGACTATTATTATATCTAAAATAATACTCTTAAAACAGTTAAAGAGTGGTGTACATTTTTTAAGTTATTTCTTGTCCATTTGGTATTTTGTACTATTATATTTGATGGGATTACCAAATAAATAAACGTAGTACCAAATAAATAAACGTAAGTAGAAATAAATCTCACAGTCACGGACGTCACCACAAAGACAAGTTCCCTAATTTTATGTTTTCTATTAGACAATTTTGGACAATTTGGACTCTAGCCGGCCTTTCTCTCTGGTCATTAGAAAAGTCTAATTTACGCGTTGTTTGTGCATTTGTAAGCTGTAAGTTGCTACTTGGTCTCAGCAAATGGAGATAGACCTGACCTAAGCAAATTAAGTAACTGCTGTGTACTTGCGTACACCGATTGTTTTCGCCACACTGGACATCAAAATTATCAAAATTGTCACATGTTACTAAATTCCATGAAGTGATAGTGCAATAGTGGTGGTGGTAAAATGATAGAAACTTTTTTTATTGTTTTTTAAAATAAAAAAATATTATATGTGATAGATAAGAAAAAAAATAAATGAATGAGAATATTAATATAACCTAATTTTAAATGGATAATGTTTCTAGAAGGTGAGGGTATATATATTTTGTATAGAAATATTAGTAAAAGGATTCATTTATAGGAATATTTAATTAATATACCCTTTATATTTTTAGTGAAAGTATATGTATTTGAGGTAAAGCCAATTTATTAAAATGGGAAACAAGTTATTACATGTACAGTATATCTAGATAATATAAAAAAAAGTATATCTAAAATTATCAAATGTGCTAGAATGATGGTAGAATGGTGGTCCTAATGGTGGTGGTAGAATGATGATGCTAGTTGTAGTGGTGGTGATAGAACGATGGTGGTGTTAGTGGTGGTAGTGGTGGTGATATGTGTAAAAGATATGTTGGACACACATATTATAAAAAATTATTTTCAAATGGATCATGTTTAACGAAAGACACTCAGCATCTATCTATCTATTCTATAATAAATGACAGTGGTCTTTTTGGTTTTGATAGTGTACACTTTCAAATAGAATCACTGAAGTTTGAGCTAACCAAGTACATATTCTATAACTTCAATTAGAATCAATGAAGTTGGCATGTTTCTTCGTTTCAACAGCCTATAAACAACAAATGATGTTCCTAATCATCAGAAGCTGAGTGAAGTTTATATATACATTTACACATCAAACAATGTATTCCAAAGTTTAACACAACCTGCTAGCTAATATGATTGAAACTTCTTCAAATAAAAACCCACATGTTACAAATTCCAAAACGAACAAAAAAAAGTACAAGGATTATAAGAAAAAATCACTACAAAAACAAATTACTTGGTTATCAAAAATGTATAATGTTTCTACGTTGATTCATTAACTTATTTTGTTCCACCTTGTAACCTATATCGATAATCAAACATTAAATTTCCCAATTGGATACAATTAGTAAATGTTTTTAGGGTTATCTTATCAAGCAGGATCAAATATGAACATCATGGAACAAAGAGCGAGTCATATGAAGACGAGAGTTTGCTTCTTCATTTTTTACGTCCAATGATCTCGGTTACTTAATCTCGTCTTGCCATTTCTATATGATAATTGTTCCTGAAATTACATTAAAATCAAAATCAAAACCTAAAACAAACAATAATCATACCTGAAATGAATCAATAATCTAAAACTCAATTAAATCGAGATAGCCATAAACCTGAATCAAATCAGAAAAACACAAAAAAAAAACCAAAAATCTCTAAAACATAATGATGAACATAGAAACAAAAATTACATCAATAATTAGTTACTAAGCTTCGATAAACCGGACATGCTAATCTTCACGTCGAAAATTACCTAAAAACGAGACCCTAAATTGAATCTCGATCTCTCTATCACATTGAAAAAAACAGTGATGAAAAGAGAAGAAGAAAAAAACGATGAAACTTTTAGTTTCTGCTGCTGTTGATGATTCAAAATTTTGATTTCTGCTGTTGTTGGTTGTTCTTCAGCAAAGACTTCTCTCTCTATGATTTGAATCTAATATAAATCCAAATCGTTGTTAGCAACAAAAACTTAGTTTAGATTACTATATTGGGAGGGTAAGTCTGGTATTAATAATAAAATGAATTTCCTTCTAAAAGGTCAGGGGTATAAATATAGTTGGTAGGGGTATTTGTGAAGGCCCATAGATAGTATGGGTATTTATTTAATTCCCACAAATATAAACTTTTATAAGATACCCATTTTTTTAAATAAAAAAGTTCTTTTGCACGTGCCTATGCACGTGCAAAACATTCTACTCCTTCTGTTTCTAAATGATAGGCTTGTTTGATTTAGCATAAAGATTAAGAAAACCAATCATTATAATCATTTTTTCATGTTCTTTACTAATTTATTCTTTTTGTTTTAGATGATCCCTTTAGATAAAAAGAGGAAAAATAAGTGGTCCCTTTATGGACAAATTAGTAAACTAATAACATAGCATATTTCTTAAATAGAAACAAGTCTATCTTTTGGATATATACCCATTTATAGAAACGTTTATCTTTTAGAAACGAAGGCATTACTACGTAAAAAAAAAGAGTATTGGGGGTGTTTGGTAAAAATTATGATTATCATTTATGATTATAGATAATCATAAATTGAAAAATGATTATACTATTAATCATTTTTTTAATAAATTACAACAAACATATTTTTGGAATAATTGATTATCTTAAAAAAATGCTCTCGAAGAGGAGAGAAAAGAATGATGATCTAAGAACTTTTTTTTAGTCTATTATTATTTTTTTGTCTATCTCTTGATAGTTTATAGAAAATAAGGAAAAAAATCTAATTCATTTTTGTTAAAAAAAATAATTAATTATGATAATTTTTATAAACAATTTTTTTCTATTTATAAAAATAATGAGTTTTTTCAATTATAATTAGATAATCAGTTATTATAAATTTTAACAAACACCTATATAATAGATTATGGGCTGGATAATTGATTATGGACTCATAATCTAATATAATAATGTTACCAAACATCCCTATTAGGTAACCCTCGAATTAAAAGAGGGTGGCCTCGAATGTGGGAAGCCCAAACCCAAAATTAAAGAGCACGACTAAATTAAAGAAAACCCCAAAAAATAACTCGTCATCATCTCCGAATGGGAATCTCCACGCAGCCATTAATTTCCCTCTGTTAACATCCCTAAAATTCATCTTCGTTTCTAAGAAACTCATTTTATGATCTTTGATCTACATCGAAGATGGTTTCTCCTGAAACTCCTGATTGGCTTCTTGATTACCCACTAAGCGACGATATTAGTGTCCCAGGTGCAGATTTCCAAGCTCCAACCAATGGATTCAACTGGGCTTCACAAAATTTAAACGGTTCTACTGCTGTAAGGTTCGTTGATTCTATAAATCCTCAACTTTATTGTCTTTTGTTCTTAGAATATTTGTCAAAATTATGTGGAGAATATTGTTTGTATTTTTTGTTAGGGTTATCGATTTTAGCTTTGTGCAGCTCCATATGTTCTTATTCAATTTCTGGTGTAGAATTGGTAAGTATTTCCATTAGGGAAGGGATATGCTATTGGAGATTAGGTGCTACTAATCTATGAAGTTGTGTGCATAATTAGAAATTTGAGGAACTAAAAAAACCTATGGTCACTTCAAAAAAAATGAAGTGATCCTTACGGAAAATCTAAGCTCATTTGGAGAGATTCCTAATCAACTACGTATCTTGTTCTGTTGAACAATTTTCCACGAGAGTGATTTGAGAATCTTTGCAGGCGCTTAGAGGAATGAGGAAAGCGTGTGTCTTCGTGAGATAAGAGTTATTCGCTTAGAGGAATGAGGAAAGCGTGTGTGTTTGTGAGATAAGAGTTATTCGGCCACTGGTCTGTAGGAGTTGTACTGGTTGTATATGAGATTTTTTGTTTGGTCAGCTAAGTATGAGTTGTTATTGTGCTTTGATAGGTGATAGAAAGTTTTTGTAGCCATCTATTCTGAAATGTACTCTGGTTTGCTAATTTTTCATTTGCGTTGGCTTTTACCAATAAAACCATACAAAACTTAAACCTTTCGTAGGTTTATAGTTTGTCTTGTTGGTGCTTCTAAAAAAGAATATTGTTGAGAAACATAAAGAAGGGTGTTCTTTGATGCTGAGTTTGCAATTGTCTTACAATTCTGCAAGACTTGTTGCTCATGCCCAACATTGTAGGGATCTATGTACGTTTACTTTATATTTGTGGCAATATTTACTTGTTCTTGTGTCTTCGCAGTGTCGAAATTGATGACTGCTTTGGGGATTCTGTTGCAGTTAAGGAAATAGGCTCCCGGAAACGGTAGTTCTTCTCATAAGTAGTCATATCAACTAAGATGCTCTTCAACTGGTCAATCTCAATTAAAAATTCATTTTAGGAGGATTTCTTTGATTAAAGGTTCTTGAAAATTTTGTTACAGGGTGAGGTCTGATTCAAGTACGTCAGCATCTGGCTCTAAAGCATGTAGAGAGAAAATGAGGAGAGATAGATTGAACGATAGGTACATATTCTGTTTATGTCTATCTTTGTTCAATTAGACCAAAAAAGTAGATATATTACTCACGTCAGTTCTGAAAAATCACAAGATTCTTGGAATTGGGTTCCATCCTGGATCCTGGGAGATCTCCAAAAATGGATAAGGCTGCTATACTGAGTGATGCTGTACGTATGGTGACTCAGTTAAAGAGTGAAACCCAGAAACTTAAGGAATCTAATGAGAATCTCCAGGAGATTATCAAGGAGTTGAAGGTGAGATCCATATTACTTAGTTGTTTATTCCCAATTCTCATCTTTGAATTCCCTTAACATCCACTTTGGTGGAAGAAACTCGTTAGTAATTACCATCGGCAAAAGTTCGTTAGCACCGGTGTCCTAACCGATAGAAAGTTCACCTGTTTTTACTTAAATTTTGTATAATTCCTTGTGGCCTGAGAAGTGAGAACAGATAATGATAGCCTCTTGATTGTCTCTTAACGATGAAAGAGATCCTTTTGAAAAAAAAAAACAATGATGAAAGAGATTGCTTATCTGTACAGGTCGAGAAGAACGAACTTCGTGATGAAAAACAGAGGCTAAAGTCAGAGAAAGATAATATAGAGCAGCAACTTAAAGCCACTTGTCCTCCACCAGCTGGTTTCTTGCCTCACCCTTCTGCCATCCCAGCTGCTTTCACTGTGCAAGCCCAAGCTGCAGGCGACAAGATGATGCCATTCATGGGCTACCCTGGTATTGCCATGTGGCAATTCATGCCACCTGGTGCAGTCGATATTTCTCAGGATCATGTGCTTCGTCCCCCAGTTGCCTAAGTTGGTGAGGAGACTTCATTTTTTCAATCAGCTGCAGTTGATACTTCTCAGGATCATATGTGTTTCGTCCAGTTGCCTAAGTTGGCAAGAAGACTTCATTTTTTCAATCAGAAGAAAATGGCCTTCCCTTATTTATTTATTTTTCTGCTATTTTAGTTGACTGTTGTTGAAGTGAGAAAACTCAATTAGGTCGACTGTTAATTAGAAGCTGAGAGAACTCATGGACTGCTTTACTTGTAAATGAAATAGGCAAATCTAGTAATTTATATCCGATTTCTTCATCATCTGCTTCTTAGTTTTATTCTTTTTTTTTTTGTGTGTGAATAAAACCATCTTATAACAAAACAAGCCCGGTGACTGTGAGGTGGGAAATGGAACAAAAAATGAGTGGTAACTATGCCTTGAATATGAGTATCCCGCCTTGAATATGAGTATCCCCCAACAGACTGGTAGTCCCATTAGTTCCATTAACTATGTATGAAGTTGCAAGTGAGTTTGAAAAGCATACATTTCTATCTATGGAAATGAAATCTAAAAGAAAAGAAGTATGGAAATGAAATCTAAAAGAAAAGAAGTATGGAAATGAAATCTAAAAGAAAAGAAGGCATTTTAATCCATTGTTGCTTGATATTATTTGATTTTCTTGCTTCTTTTGCTAAAGCATCTGCAACCTGATTACCTTCTCGATATATGAAGTTAAAGCCCAAAAAGTTTGTGCACTCCTGTAGAATCTTTGTTGCTTCTACGATGTTAGAATGATGGCTCCAGTTGACATAGTTTCCTTGCTTTTGAGCAAAATCGATTACTCTCTTACAATCCCCTTCCACTGAGAAGCTTTTGCATTCCATCTCCCTTGCCCATTTAGCAGCTTCCAAAAGACTCAGAGCTTCTGCCTCTTCTGGGCAGTCTCCATAGAAGGTCCCAGATCTAGCTGTGATAGCCTCACCTGCACTATTTCGCAATATTAGTCCATAGCCAACTAGTAGTTTAGAATCAACCCAACAAGCATCAAAATTAAGTTTGTAGTGGTTTGTCTTAGTGCTTTTCACCCCTTGTCCTTGGTCTTAGGTTCAATGTTTTTATTCCTTTGTTCTTCCAAGTTGTTCACAGACTAATAGCTTATGTGTCTATGAATTTTTATTGAAGTTTGTAAACTAGACTTTGGTTTATTCTGAAAGATCCTTAGGCACCTTTCTTTCCAGATTAGCCAACATTTAGTTGCATCAACCTTGATTATCTGCATATCACTCCTACCTTCAATCCAATTATTATAAAAATCTATAAAAGGGTGTCCAGTAATAGAAACAAGGCTTAACCCAGCTAGAGGTGGCAGCATCCATACTGATTTAGCATAATGGCATTCAAAGAAAAGATGTTGAACTGATTCTTCCTGAGTATTACAAAAAAAATAGTTGGTATCAAAGTCCCGTAAAAAGTATCCTAATTTATGTCTAACTGGCAAAGCATTTTGGATGTATTTCCATACAAATTTTTTTATCCTTTGTGAAATATCTAAAGCCCAGAAAGATTCCCAAAAGGTTTTTGTTGTGTTTATAGGTAAGGGTGATACAATGTTCTGTAGTTATAAAGGGACTTAGCAGTAAATTCCCCATTATGTTAACAACCATCTTAATCTATCTTCTTTCAGCCTCCCTGCTATGCTAGTGATAGTTTTATGATAGTGGTAAGAAAAGGGTTTCAAACTCTCGAACTTGTGAAGATTGATTTTAGATTTAATAAATTAATTTTAAACTAAAAATATACACAAAATATGAAAATAATATTCACAAATACCGAGTTATGGATTTCACCATTAACCACTTTTAATTGGTTCCAAAAATAATAATTCTATACAATTCTAACTCGAATAAGTGACTCTAATTTTTGCCAAAGGTAGATTTTTAAAATATCAATTGTAGATCACAAGCATGGCTCATCAAAGCTCTAGGTCCCAGCATAAACCAACAAATAAAATCACAATCAATTAAGAAAAATCATAATTTTAATTAAACATAAATACAAAAGTCATAAAAGAATTATTAAAAGTTACCAAATAATCATGGAAAAATGGCTTTCTCCTTGCCTCAGTGATGGGGTTTAGCACATCTTACTCAAAACACCTTCAAAAGATTGGTACATAGCTCAAAAAATGCTTGAAAGATGAGAAGAAGCTAAAAGTAATGTAATAGAAAATCTGCAACGTTTTGTGGACGTTACAGAGTAACTGTTGCAATAGAGCTTGAAATAAATGTTGCAGATGCTAAGATATCCGTTGCAGATGTGATGAAGAAACCGTTGCAGCTGAAGATAAACATAGCAAATATGAAGATATCTATTGCAAATGGATGAAGAAACCGTGCCTGAGAGGGTTGAAGAAACTGTTGCCGTAGTCTATGTTCTTCGTGTTCTTCAGCAGCAGCAGCAACAAAATTTTTACTGGATTGATTTCTCGTGCATCTGGCCTCTGCCATCCCCCTCTAATGCTTCTGTTGGACCCCAATTTATACTAAAGCATCATTACACCTCCAAATCATGTCACAAATCTTCACAAACCTAATCTTTTTAATGAAATTTTTTTTTGAGATAATTTTCGTTTTAATGAGAATCCTCGATGTTACCAAACTCTTGATCTGTTTTGATTATGTTTCCTTAGCATGTCTCAATAATATGTGAAATCCTAAAGGAGATAGTATCATCCTTTATTACAGATTCAAAAATATCCTTCTTTCCTCTTTGTGGTAACTGAATAATGATTCAAGAGATTTCTTTTTGAGTTTTGAGGTTTCCAAATATTGTACAACTCTTACTTTTATTAAGGCAAGAATATTCTTGCCTTAAAACTCTTTTATTTCTCCAAAAAGCCGATAATGAATTCACGCAGATGATGATGAGGAATTCCCGCCAATATCCCTTTTTGAATTTTGAAGATGTGGTGGGTTCCCTAAACCAAATAGTAAGTGCCTTTATCAGCTGGGGTGCCCTCATCCAATCCTTGGGTGCCTTTAACACTTTCGGAGCCAATTTTCCCAACAATGTTTATTTCCCAAAAATGCCTACAAACACGTAAAATAACACAATTAGTACAAAAATGAGAACTAACAATATTTAGAATTGAGACAAATCAGACACAAAAATGTGTCTATCAAATACCCCCAAACTTATTATTTGCTAGTCCTCGAGCAAATCTAATCTAGAAAATAAAAATAAATTCTAACTCACTTTCGCAGGCGTCACGATTGCACTTAGCGTGTGCAACAAGCCTTTGAACCCATAGGTGGCCCTATCAGACGATTTTTGTCTCATGAGGGTTTACAAGAGATATACCCACAAAACCTTTACTCCAAACCCTAGATACTTGCAAACGATTGAGGGTAAACACTAAACAAGCTATTTAGTTGGCATACTAAATTCTTTGGCTATGGGAATCATTACCTTATATGAGTCAAATTGCTGCGCACGAGTTTTCACTCAGCGTACTAAAATTCATACAAGAATTCAAAACTCTACTTAGATAGTTGTTCAACCACTCAGTGATGAAATAAAGGTAACACAGAAAAACAGAAACGCTAATAAGCATTACAGAGGCTTGTTCACTACGTTACAGAAGAAGGAAAAGTAAACAAGAGAAAAGAACGGAATGAACTGCTTCATAAATAGGACTGCTTCTGGGACTGCGTTAGCGACAGTATCAGCGACACTCCTCTGGAGACTTATGTTCTTTACCTTCTTCTTCACCAGCAGCAAACTTTTTTTTTTTTCAAGAATTTTTTCGGCTGTTCTGGCTCACTCCCGATGACTTTCTCATTGATTCTCTTTGGTATTTATATGGTTAGTAAACCCTAGAGACCCTTTTCTAACTGATAAGGACTCCAAAACTTATCCAAATCATACTCTAAATCACACGCAAATCCGAAACAAAGTTTAACTCTTTTTCCGTCCAGATTCACTCCTGACGCCAATAATTCCGGCTAAAACACTCTGTTGACGTGTGTTGATCCTATCTTGGGAGTTTCTTCAACTTGGGATATCAAAAACAAGTTTTAAAACCCCTTAAATTTGGTTCAAAACAAATCAGAAGTTTCTCTCAAAACTTTTCTTTTCCCGCCAATTTTGTGAATTTGAATTTAAAGAAGAGTGCCCCCAATCCAACTGGTGGGTGCCTTTAACACTTTTGATGGGTGCCTTTAGTAATTTTTTTGGGTGCCTTTAATAACTTTTTGAGCCGATTTTTCCACAAATATTTATTTCTCGAAAATACCTACAAAGACATAAAAACTCGTAAATAGTATAAAATCAAGCATTAACAAAATAGAGAATTGAGCACAATTTAGACACAAAAATGTGTCTATCAAATACCCCGAAACTTACTATTTGCTAGTCCTCGAGCAAATCTAATCTAGAAATAAAATAAAATCCTAACTCACTTTCGCAGGAATTGCGACTACATTTAGCATATGTAATAAGCCTTTAAACCCCTAGGTGTCCCTAGTGGACGAGTTTTGTCTCGTGAGGGTTTACAAGAGGTATACCCACAAAACCTTTACTCTAAATTTTAACTACTCGTGAATGATTGAGGATAAACACTAAACAAGCTATTTAGTTGGCATACTAAATTCTTCGGCTCTGGGAATCATTACCCTATATGAGTCCAATTGCTGTACACGAGTTTTTACTCAAGCATACTAAAATTCATATATAAGAAAACAAGGCTCTACTCAGATAGTCCTTCAATCACAATACTCAGAATCTATCAAAGTTCAATCATATGAAAAGATTTAGAAGATGGATATAGACAAAATGAAGTTTGCGCGTGTTGAGTAAGGTGAACGGTGTTTCCCATATCTGTCTGAAGGTCAGTGCCAGGATGAATCCTGATGGATTGAGATACGCTCGCACTAGTCTTACTCCTTATACTAATATCGACTCTGCTGGTATATACAAGGTTTCAACGGTCGATTTATTGAAAACAATTTTTTGTTATTTTTAAATGTACTGACAACATGATTGGATCAAATGAATCCAAACGCATGCTCCTTATCCGTATCTTACATGATAGTTCTCATGGATCTTGCGTTCCACGCTTGCTTAGGCGACGAAGACAGGGAAAACACACACATACTGCTATCAAAGTGTCAATACTATTTTTTTTTCTAAAATAATGGTTTAAATAATACAATAATGGGGCTTGATCTCAAACACTCAACTTCACCTTGATAACAATAACAATTCGGTATTGATGCCCCACCAATTCACTTAGAGAAACACAAAAATTGCAAAAAATAAAAACAGAAGGTGATATGGTCGAGAAAGACTCCGAGATATGGTGATCACTATCATGTTATTTCTAACACCTGAGCTAGGCATCGTTTTATGAATAGAACATTTATCTGGGCACACCAATTCCTATAGAAAAAGAGCTAAGTTTTTATCTACCTAGAATGGTTAGTGTCATCCTGAATTGTTCACAAGTTTCTAGACTTTGGAGTTTTAATTTTCACTAAAAGTTTCTCCCTTACCCCCAAACTTAAATCTAACATTATCCTCAATGTTCTAAAGATGAATTATTAAAAGAATGAACAAGGAGAAACTGTTACCAATCGAAGGAAAAGAGTTAAGGAAAGATATTACCGTGTCGCATGAGCATGAGTTACCTCCCAAGAAGTGCTAAGTTTAAAGTCTTCATCCAGACTAAGAAATAATTAGTCACCTGATAGAATCATATAAAAATAGTCGGAACAACTGTGGGTCATCTGAATAAAATAATGCGATCCAAAATAAAAGGAAACTGCAGTAGACCCAGAAAATGAACAAACAAAGTACACCCTTATCCATATCTAGTGTCTTGTTTAAGACAACTGCATCCAGTTGAGGTTCAGGTTCAAGCTCTATGAAAGGGTCTAGATAAAATATTTTCATGGGTTGGAATTCCTTATAGGCAGGATCAACAGGATCAGGTTGTAAAGTATGGAGTAACTCAACTAATAAATTTAAAACACATAATAATAACCTGAATAATTGTGGATCCTCAAAGTCAATCAGATTTGACCCACACAATTGACAACTATGAAAATAATGGTCATTCTTAAGCAAATGTGTCGATTCTAATCTCCTAAAGTAATTAGGCTTAGTCTCAAAACTTAATAACTGATACATTTGAAATTCAAACGTTCCCACATATGGAAGAAAATATTTTGGTGGAAAAACAAAGTCAATCTTGGTATTATTTCCTGGGTAGACCACATCAACTAGAGGATGGGTCTCTGATGTAATTTTAATATAGTGGTAAAAAGGGTTTGATTCTCAGACTTGTGAAGATTCGATTTCTAGACTTAATTTTTAATGACTAAAAATAAACAAGATTAAAACAAAGTTGATTAAAATTGATGGGAAGAACTAGGGATAAGATTCCACCATTAACCAATATTTCAAGTGATAAAACCTTACAATTCTTATCTTTAATTTATTCTAAATATTGCAAAATTAGGTTTTTGAAAGCATAATTATAAATCAAAAGAATGAGACATCAAAAGTTTAAAACTAAGCATGACCCATCAAAAGGAAACACAATTATTTGATAAAAATTATTTTTTCCAACTTAATTTAAAACAATTAATAATAAAAGAATTGTAAAAAAATAGATAAAATAGAAGTTACCACTTAATCATTGGAAGAATGGCTTCCTCCGTCGCCCCAGCCATGGTGATTAGCTCATTGTATTGGAAACACCTTCAAAATAGATTTTCATAGCTCAAAGAGTGTTTACAGTGATGAAATAGAGGTAACACAGAAAAACAAACACGCTTATAAGCGTTAGAGAGGCTTGTTCACTGCGTTACAGAAGAAAGAAAAGTAAACAGGAGAAAAGAACGGACATGAACTGCTTCATAAATAGGACGGCTTCCGGGACTGCGTTAGAGACAGTATCAGCGACACTCCTCTAGAGACTTATGTTCTTCACCTTCTTCTTCACCAGCATCAAACTTTTCTTTTTTTTTCTAGAATTTTTTCGGCTTCTCTGGCTCACTCCCGATGGCTTTCTCATTGATTCTCTTTGGTATTTATAGGGTTAGTAAACCCTAGAGACCCTTTATAACCGATAAGGACTCCAAAACTTATCCAAATCATACTCTAAATCACACGCAAATCCGAAACAGAGTTTAACTCTTTTTCCGTCCAGATTCACTCCTGACGCCAATAATTCCGGCTAAAACACTTTGTTGACGTGTGTTGATCCTATCTTGGGTGTTTCTTCAACTTGGGATATCAAAAACAAGTTTTAAAACCCTTTAAAATTGGTTCAAAACCAATCAGAAGTTTCTCTCGTAACTTTTCTTTTCCCGCCAATTTTGTGAATTTGAATTTAAAGAAGAGTGCCCCCAATCCAACTGGTGGGTGCCTTTAACACTTTTGATGGATGCCTTTAGTAATTTTTTTGGGTGCCTTTAACAACTTTTTTTGAGCCGATTTATCCACAAATATTTATTTCTCAAAAATACCTACAAAGACATAAAAACTCGTAAATAGTATAAAATCAAGCATTAACAAAATAGAGAATTGAGCACAATTTAGACACAAAAATGTGTCTATCAAATACCCCGAAACTTACTATTTGCTAGTCCTCGAGCAAATCTAATCTAGAAATAAATAAAATCCTAACTCACTTTCGCAGGAATTGCGACTACATTTAGCATATGTAATAAGCCTTTAAACCCCTAGGTGTCCCTAGTGGACGAGTTTTGTCTCGTGAGGGTTTACAAGAGGTATACCCACAAAACCTTTACTCCAAATTTTAACTACTCGTGAACGATTGAGGATAAACACTAAACAAGCTATTTAGTTGGCATACTAAATTCTTCGGCTCTGGGAATCATTACCCTATATGAATCCAATTGATGTACACGAGTTTTTACACAAGCATACTAAAATTTATATATAAGAAAACAAGGCTCTACTCAGATAGTCCTTCAATCACAATACTCAGAATCTATCAAAGTTCAATGACATGAAAATATTAAGAAGATGGATATAAACAAAAAGAAGTTTGCGCGTGTTGACTAAGGTGAACGGTGTTTCCCATATCTGTCTGAAGGTCAGTACCAGGATGAATCCTAATGGATTGAGATACATGGTCTTAATCGTAATACTAATATCGATTCAACTGATATATACAAGGTCCCAGCGATCGATTTATTGAAAATAAAAATAATTATTAAATGTACTGACAACATGATTGGATCAAATTGAATCCAAGCGCATGGTCCTTATCAGCATCTTACATGATAGTTCTGATGGATCATGCGCTTCACGCTTGCTTAGGCGACGGAGACAGGGAGAACACGCACATATTGCTATCAAAGTGTCAATACTCGAAAAAATAATTCTCCATATATAGTCTAAATAATCTCAAACACTCTACTTCATCCTGGCGGTGATAACAATTCGATACTGGTGCCCCACCAAATCACTTAGAGAAACACAAAATTACAAAAATAAAAATAGAAGGTGATATGGTTGAGATAGACTCTGAGATACGGTGAAACCTATCATGTTTTTTATAACACATGAACTCTGTCCTTTTATGAATAGACCATTTAGCTGGGCACACCAATTCCTATAGAAGAAGATCTCAGTTTCCATCTACCTAGAATAGTTAGTGTCATCCTGAATTGTTCACAAGTTTATAGACTTTGGAGTTTTATTCTGCACCTAAAAGTTTCTCCCTTACCCCCAAACTAAAATCTGACATTGTCCTCAATGTTCTAAAGATGAATGAATAAAAATATGAACAAGGAGAAACTGTTACCACTTCACGAAAAGGAGTTAAGGAAAGATATTACTGTGTTTCATGAGCATGGGTTACCTCCCAAGAAGTGCTAAGTTTAAAGTCTTCAACCAGACTAAGAAAGAATTAGTCACCTCATAGAATCATACAGCAATAGTCGGAACAACTGTGGGTCATCTGAATCAAATAGTGCTATCACAAATAAGAGGAAACTGCAACAAGCCAAGGAAATGAACAAACCGAGCACACCCTTATCTAGTTTTCTGTTTAAGACAACTACTTCTAGCTGTGGTTCTGGTTCAGTTTCTATAAAAGGGTCTAGATAAAATATTTTCATGGGCTGGATTTCCTCATAAGCAGGATTAACAGGATCAGGTCGTAGAGTCTGGAGTAACTAAACTAAGAACTTAGAAGCACATAATAATAACCTGAATAATTATGGATCCTCAAAGTCAATCAGATTTGACTCACACAATTGACTACTATGAAGGTGGTCATTCTTAAACAAATGTGTCGATTCTAATTCCCTAAAGTAATTAGGCTTAGTCTCAAAACTTAATAACTGACACATTTGAAATTCATACGTTCCCACATATGGAAGAAAATATTTTGGTGGGAAAACAAAGTAAATCTTGGTATTATCGCCTAGGTAAACTACATCGACCAAAGGATGGGTTTCTAACTACTGAACTTCTTTCTGGACATCACCAGGCTCATAAAATATAGTTTGAAGATGATTTTGTAAAATGGTAGAGGTGCATATGTCAAGTCCCAAGTTAGGGACTTTAAGTAGGGATACTTGACAATCACAAGAATCATCGGTACCCCCAAAATTAGGGTGGACATTACTCTCAGATGGACTAAGAACTATTGTTTGAATTATAGAGTTCTTAAGGTCAGAACTACACTCAGCTTCCTCTATAGAAGGAAATAAGGTGGACTTATAAGCAGGTAGAAGTTCAGACTCAGTTTTCCATATATTATAAGTGTCCATTAAAGGTGTATAATCTAACAAAGCATTCATCTCATTAATCACACTATCATCGTCAACATCAAATCTAAAGTGGGCTAGGAATTTTTCTAATGGATCTTCTAGCAAAGTGTTTGGTAAAGATTTCTGAACTGAAGTACTAGTTACGTTCACTTCTTCTAAATCATAGATCTCATAAGAAGGTTGTCTACTCATACTAAATAGATTCAGTTCAACATTCATCTTACCAAAAGAAAAATTAATTATTCCAATTCCATTGATGACGACATTATATGTAACTGTAAAGGGACGACCTAAGGTCACTGGAATTTGAGCCTCTGGGACCTGAAAAGGTTGAGTTTTTAGGACAACAAAATCCACTGGGAAAACTATTCTATCAACCTGGATTAAATCGTCCTCTATCACATTAAAATTCTCTATGAGTCTATCATCTTCGTCAGAGACTATTGTCTTCGAATCGTTAGACTCTAAATCACTAGTCTCAGGACAAACTCGTTTCTCCAAAATGTCAGGAACAGGCAAGTCCTCTGGGTATTTGGATGCAAAGTGATCCAAAAAAACTTGAGAAGCACACAATTCTAACCCTGAATTAGGTAACTTTTGGAAGCCTAGGGGTCGAGAAACAACCTCTAAGTCGGGTGAATGATCTTGTGAGATAGATTCATCTATGGAATTAGGCAAATCATATTCACAATCATCCAAAGGGTCATCTATATATTCTTTATGGAACAGAGAGTCACTACAAGATTGATCATCATCATCAAATAACCTCTGGCATTCCAGAACTCTCAATTTTTGTTACAAACTAAGCGGTCTGTGTTTAGGTCGTTAGGGGAGATTCTTCTAGAGATGTATTTGGATGACTATAAGGAATAGTATATCTCATCCGCTTCATAGTACTAGCTAGCAACTTCTCGAGGGCATCCTTCAAAGAACTCAAGTTTTGCTCGTTTTTCCGTTTATATGATTGGTGCGCGTATAAGTAGTAATTGGGGCCTCCATGGTATGAACCATAACCTTCAGAAGGTTGGTAATGGTCCCAAGTACTATCCATACTATGGTCATATTAAGGGTAATGCCCGTTTTGAAACTCAGTCGAATATTCATTGTATTGATAATCGTAATACCAGTTCGACATTTTCTAACAAAAATTTTCTAATAAGTTTACAAAAAATCTAAGAAAATAAATCATAAAAGGAAGGGGTTCTAAAAATACACAAACAAGGACGACTCAACCAAATAAAACCTACTGAATCTAGCAGACAAAAAGCATGATGGATCCACTTAGTTTGTTTCTAGACCAGCTTTTATTCTTTCAAAAGGCAACTAGTTACAGTTTTAGCAAACCTCTTAGAACGATCCGAATTAGATTAAGTCGAAGAGAAACAAGATAATCTCTAAGGAGCTTTGATAACCCTGTCTCTTTGGAAACTTTTCCTTGGGTTACAAGGCGGCTCTAATCAACTTAAAATAATCTTCTTGAACTTCGAGTTAGGCTAACAAAGTAACCAATACAGTCCTTATGAACGAGTTTCCTGTAAGCTCGTTACCCTATCGGTCTCTTTCTAGTCAAAATTTTAAGGTTTAGGTTCGCGTTTGGTAACGTGTTTCTAAAGCGGGCAAGGAGGAAACGGTGATGAAATCCGAGTCCTTATCTTGTATGGTCAGTTCTTGCCCTTTACTGGAAAAGTAAGTCCGTATTCAGTTCCTCAACATATATGCATAGGAAGGAATACAGTAAACCCACTTGCAGGGGGTTCGTGGGTTGATCGAGCCTTATCTCCCGTCCCAGACGGGGGATGAATCAGCTGTAGTCGACTCGGGCCACCAACTTCTGTGTCAGTGTACGAACCCGAGGGGCCGAGAGAATATTTTAATTGTCGTCCTTCCCTGTAGCAATTTATATTTAAATTACCCTTCCGTAGGGTTTAAAAATAATAAAATGTCCAAAGTCCAAAATAAAGTCCAAAAAATGTCCAAAATAAAAGAAAAATTATAGAAATAATAAAAATTCATAATACAATTTTCTAAAAAAATAAAAACTAAAGAAAATAAATCTAATTAATAAAAATAAAATCTAAAAATAAAAGTCTTTGTCTTCTTCTCCATTCTTTAAGCTTTAACTTTTAACTCCAAGTCCTTAACTTTAACTTCAAGTCTTTAATCACTAAATTTTTTGGCTTTATTTCCTTCAATCCAAGATCCAAAACTGTAGCAAAAAGAGAAATACCCAAAGAAACGTAAAATAGAATAAAATAAAAAAAATAAAAATAAAAACAAAAACCTAAAAATAAATCTAAAACTCTAAACCTGAAAACAACTTTGCGTAGGCGGCGCCAAAAATTGATGTAATTTTAATATAGTGGTAAAAAGGATTTGATTCTCAGACTTGTGAAGATTCGATTTCTAGACCTAATTTTTAATGACTAAAAATAAAGAAGATTAAAACAAAGTTGATTAAAATTGATGGGAAGAACTAGGGCTAAGATTCCACCATTAACCAATATTTCAAGTGATAAAACCTTACAATTCTTGTCTTCAATTTATTCTAAATATTGCCAAAATTAGGTTTCTGAAAGAATAATTATAAGTCAAAAGAATGAGACATCAAAAGTTTAAAACTAAGCATGACCCATCAAAAGAAAACACAATTATTTGATAAAAACCATTTTTTTCCAATTTAATTTAAAGCAATTAATAATAAAAGAATTATAAAAAAATAGATAAAATAGAAGTTACCACTTAATCATGGAAGAATGGCTTCCTCCGTCGCCCCAGTGATGGTGATTAGCTCATTGTATTGGAAACACCTTCAAAATAGATTTTCATAGCTCAAAAAGTGTTTACAGTGATGAAATAGAGGTAACACAGAAAAACAAACACGCTTATAAGCGTTACAGAGGCTTGTTCACTGCGTTACAGAAGAAGGAAAAGTAAACAGGAGAAAAGAACGGACATGAACTGCTTCAGAAATAGGACTGCTTCCGGGACTGCGTTAGCGACAGTATCAGCGACACTCCTCTGGAGACTTATGTTCTTCACCTTCTTCTTCACCAACAGCAAACTTTTCTTTTTTTTCTGGAATTTTTTCGGCTGCTCTCGCTCACTCCCGATGGCTTTCTCATTGATTCCCTTTGGTATTTATAGGGTTAGTAAACCCTAGAGACCCTATCTAACCGATAAGGACTCCAAAACTTATTCAAATCATACTCTAAATCACACGCAAATCCGAAACAGAGTATAACTCTTTTCCGTCCAGATTCACTCCCGACGCCAATAATCCGGCTAAAACACTTTGTTGAGTTTGTTGATCCTATCTTGGGTGTTTATTCAACTTGGGATATCAAAAACAAGTTTAAAAACCCTTTAAATTTGGTTCAAAACCAATCAGAAGTTTCTCTCGTAACTTTTCTTTTCCCGCTAATTTTGTGAATTTGAATTTAAAAAGAGTGCCCCCAATTCAACTGGTGGGTGCCTTCAACACTTTTTCTTGGTGCCTTTAGTAATTTTCTTGGGTGCCTTCAACAACTTTTTGAGCCGATTTTTCCACAAATATTTATTTCTCGAAAATACCTACAAATACATAAAAACTCGTAAATAGTATAAAATCAAGCATTAAAAAAATAGAGAATTGAGCACAATTTAGACACAAAAATATGTCTATCAGTCTCTAACAACTGAACTTCTTTTTGAACATCAACAGGTTTAGGGAACCTAGTTTGAAGATGATATTGAAAAATGGTAGAGGTACATATGCCAAGTCCCAAGAGAGGGACTTTAAGCAGGGATACTTGACAATCACAAGAATCATCGATACCCCCAAACTTAGGGTGGACATTACTCTCAGATGGACTAAAAATTGTTGGTTGGATTCTAGGGTCCTTAAGGTCAGAACTACACTCAGCTTCCTTTATAGAAGGAAATAAGGTAGATTTATAAACTGGTAGAAGTTCAAACTTAGCTTTTCATATATTATAAGTGTCCATCAAAGGTGCAGAATCTAACAAAGTATTCACCTCATTAATAACACTATCATCATCAACATCAAACCCAAAGTGGGATAGGCATTTCTCTAATGGATCTTCTAACAAAGTGTTTGGCAATGATTTCTGAACTAAAGTACTAGTTATGTTTACTTCTTCTAAATCATAGATCTCACGGGAAAGTTGTCTACTCATGTTAAAGAAATTCAGTTCAATAGTCATATTACCAAAAGAAAAATTAATTATTCCATTTCCATTTAATTGATGACGACATTATATGTAGCCAAAAAGGGACGACCTAAGATCACTGGTATTTGAGCCTCTGGGACCTAAAAAGGTTGGGTGTCTAGGACAACAAAATCCACTAGGGAAACTATTATATCAACCTGAATCAAATCATCCTCTATCACATTAAAATTCTCTAAGAGTCTATCATCTTCGTCAAAGACTATTGTCTTCGAATCGTTAGACTCTAAATCACTAGTCTCAGAACAAAATCGTTCCTCTAAACCATTATCGGCTTCAAAACAAGAGAATTCTACATCGTCTAAAACAATGGTATCTCTAGTCAAATACTCTTCCTTTTGAATAGGTGAATAATCATTAATTATTTGAATTTCAACCAGAAACAACACTATCATCATGAAGCGCAATTGGAGTGACAATTTCTTGATCACTCTGCCTGTATATTTCAAGTTCTTCACCAATACTATCCACATCATCATAATAATATAAATATGTTTGAACCTCGTCTAAATAGTTAGTGTTACCAATTTTATCCTCGTTATCTTGAATAGGTGAACAATTATCAAGGGTAGCACTATATTGGAAATTAAGATCATTTTGAGAAATATTACTCTTTGCAAGTCAACTTCTTTAGGGATTCGTTTAGAAAAAGAGTTGGACTACTAATTGTTCCTCTCACACTTAATTCAAACCTATTTGTCATCTCAGATATCTTCTTGAGTGATTCTTCTAGAGGCATAATAGGTTCATGATGAGTACTAGATTGCAACTGTTTTAGGGCATCCCTCCAAGACAAGGAACTCGAATTTTGCTCATTTTCATGTTCATAAGACGGGTGTATGTATGAAAAGTAACTGGGATCACTCTGGTATGAGCAATAACCTCCAAAAGGTTGGTGGTAGTCCCGACTACTATCCACACCATGTTGATAGTACGGATAATGTCTATTTCGAAATTCAGTCGGATATTCATTGTATTGGTCTTCATAATACCAGTTTGACATTTTCTAACAAAAACTTCCTAATATTTACAAAAACAAACTCTAAAAATAAATCATACCGAAAGGGGTTCTAAACAAACACAAACAAGGCCGACTCAACTGAATAAAACCTATTGAATCTAGCAAACAAAAAACATGATGGATCCACTTAGATTGTTTCTAGACCAACTTGTTTTCTTCCTAAAGGAAACTAGTTACAGTTTTAGCGAATCTCTCAGAACGATCCGAATGAGATTAAGTCGAATAGAAACAGGATAAGCTCTAAGGAGCTTTGATAACCCTGCCACTTTGGAAACGTTTCCTTGGGTTACAAGGTGGATCGAATCAACTTAAAATAATCTTCCTAAAATTTAAGTTAGGCTAACAAAGTAACCAATACAGTCCTTTTGAATGATTTTCCAATAAGCTCGATCCCCTATCGGTCTTCTTTCTAGTCAAATTTTAAGGATTATGTTCGCTTTAGGTAACTTGTTCCTAAGGCGGGCAAGAAGGAAACGGTGATGAAATCCGAGTCCTTATCTAATATGGCCAGTCTTTTCCCTTTACTAGAAAATAAATCCATATTCAGTTCTTCAACATATATGCATACGAAAGAATACAATAAACCCACTTGCAGGGGATTTGTGGGTTGATCGTGTCTTACCTCCCGTACCAGACGGGGGATGAATCGGTTGTAGTCGACTCGGGCCACCGACTCCTGTGTCATTGTACGAACCCGAGGGGGCGAGACAATATCGTAATTGTCGTCATTCCCTGTTGCAGTTTATATTTAAATACCCTTCCGTAGGGTTTAAAAATAATAATAAAGTTCAAAAGTTCAAAGTCCAAAGTCCAAAGTCCAAAAATAAGAAAAAAACAGAAAAATACCTAAAATAATTACAAAAATAATCAAAATTTCCTAATACAGTTTTCTAAAAAGAAAAATAAAAACCATTAAAAAAAAAAATTAACTATAAAAATGTCTTGTCTTTTTTTTCGTTCTTTTCGATTTGTCTTTGATTCCAAGTCTTTAATCAATCATTATAATCTTTAGCTCCAATTTCTTTTTGATCTAAAACCTGTAATACAAAGAAAATACCCAAAAACGTTAAATAGAACAAATAAAAATAAAAAATAAAACAAAAGTCTAACTAAACTAATTAACTTAGTTGAAACTAAAAACAAGTCTGCGTCGGCGACGCCAAAAATTGATAGTTTTTCGATAGTGGTAAGAAAAGGGTTTCAAACTCTCGAAATTGTGAAGATTGATTTTAGATTTAATAAATTAATTTTAAACTAAAAATATACACAGAATATAAAAATAATATTCATAAATACTTAGGTTATGGATTTCACCATTAACCACTTTTAATTGGTTCCAAAAATAATAATTCTATACAATTTTAACTCAAATAAGTGACTCTAATTTTTGCCAAAGGTATATTTTAAAATATCAATTATAAATCACAAGCATGGCTCATCAAAATCTCTAGGTCCCAGCATAAACCATCAAATAAAATCACAATCAATTAAGAAAAATCATAATTTTAATTAAACATAAATGCAAAAGTCATAAAAGAATTATTAAAAGTTACCAAATAATCATGGGAAAATGGCTTTCTCCTTGCCTCAGTGATGTGGTTTAGCTTATCTTGTTCAAAATACCCTCAAAAGATTGGTACATAGCTCAAAAAGTGCTTGAAAGATGAAAAGAAGCTAAAAGTAATATAACAGAAAATCTGCAACGTTTTATGGACGTTACAGAGTAACTATTCCAATAGAGCTTGAAATAAACGTTGCAGATGCTAAGATATCCATTGCAGATGTGATGAATAAACCGTTGCAGATGCTAAGATATCCATTGCAGATGTGATGAATAAACCGTTGCAGCTGAAGATAAATGTTGCAAATATGAAGATATCCGTTGCAAATGGATGAAGAAACCGTAGCTGAGAGGTTGAAGAAACTGTTACCGTAGCCTCTGTTCTTCGTGTTCTTCAGCAGCAACAACAACAAAATTTTTACTGGATTGACTTCTCGTGCATCTGGCCTCTGCCAGCCCCCACTAATGCTTTTATTCGACCCCATATTTATACTAAAACATCATTACACCTCCAAATCATGTCACAGATCTTCACAAACCTAATCTTTTAATGAAAAATATTTTCGAGATAATTTTCGTTTTAATGAGAATCATCGATGTTACCAAACTCTCGATCTGTTTTGATTATGTTTCCTTAGCATGTCTCAATAATATGCGAAATCCTAAAGGAGATAGTATCATCCTTTATTACAGATTCGAAAATATCCTTCTTTCCTCTTTGCGGCAACTGGATAATGATTCAAGAGATTTCTTTTTGATTTTTAAGGTTTCCAAATATTGTACAACTCCGACTTTTATTCAGGCAAGAATATTCTTGCCTTAAAACTCTTTTATTTCTCAAAAAAGCCGATAATGAATTCACCCAGATGATGAGGAGGAATTCCCGCCAATATCCTTTTTTGAATTTTGAAGAGGTGGTGGGTTACCTGAACCAAATAGTGGGTGCCTTTATCAGCTGGGGTGCCCTTATCCAATCCTTGGGTGCCTTTAACACCTTTCGAGCCAATTTTACCAACAATGTTTATTTCCCAAAAATACCTATAAACACATAAAATAACACAATTAGTACAAAAATGAGAACTAACAATATTTAGAATTGAGACAAATCAGACACAAAAATGTGTATATCAGTTAGTAAATAGTTGATACCTAGAATTGCATCTGCAATTGCCGTTGAGAAGTTATTTCTAACTTTCTCTTGGTTCCACTTCTTTGTAGTTGAGTCTATTAACTCAGCTACAAGTGTTAAAGGGTTATTCTTTTCACCATACAAACTAAAAAGACTAATGGTTATACCTAGGATCCAAATGTCTAACCAAATACTAATCTTAAGTCCATCACCCACTTCCCAACAACTATAATTATGTATCAAAGATACCCCTTGCAGAATACATTTCCAGATCCACGATGCATTATAATGTTTTTTATATTAAAAATAAAGTAATTATGGAAATATTTTGATCTTAGAAGTGATGCCCAAAGAGAGTCAGGCTGAGTTACTAATCTCCATGCTAGTTTAGCTACCATGGATTTGTTTAGTTTGTTTGCTTCCTTAAAACCTAACCCACCCATTGAAACTGATCCGCAGAGAAAATCATAAGCTTTTGGTATAATTTTTTTTCTATTTACTCTTTTCCCCACCAAAAGTCCCTTTGAAATGCATTAATTTTTTTTGTTATTTTTTTTTGTAGGATAAAATATCCCATTTGGTAGATTGACAGAGAACCTAAAACTGTTTTATTTAGTACTAACTTACTTGCCTGTGTAAGAGTTTTACTCTGTCACACTCGGACTCTCTGTTCCATTTTATCTACAATAGTATCAAAGTTTTTTAGTTTTGATTTGTATATGAACAAAGGTGCTCCTTAGTTTTATTCAACAATGTAAATCTAGAAATCATATTTTCTCTCACAAGGAAAGTCTAGTAATGCCAGTGGCCTTTCTTTTTGCTGCTTGATGAAAATGTTTAGCTCCTACTCAAAACAAAAAGGAAAGTTAATTGGGTTACACATGAATTTGCTTTTGTAGTTGCCATCTATTACTAATCTTTTAAAATCCGTTGGCGTTTCTGTGAATAGTATTCCGTTTGCGGTTGAAGATTATGATACATGTACAGGTTAGAACCGAGTAATATAGGGAAGAAAAAAGCAGTTATCACCAGAAGGGATTTATTTCATCACTGTTTCTTGTAAAAGGTGTTTGTTTACATAAGAACCTAACTATGGTTAACAGTTATAAAAAGAAAGCTTACACATGGGATGCCAAGTTGATAGAGGGGCTTCCCATGTGAAGACAAAATAGGGACATTAGGTAGGAATTTCAAAAACCCCTTATCCATGATATTTTCATAATGGCTAAACTACCCCTGATTAGTTAATATTAGTAAAACTAATTAGCTAATAGATTAGGCTAATAATAATTAATCTAAAATAATCTTATACTTAATCAAATCAAATCAAATTTTTCTTTTTTTTGGTTTGGTGGGAAGAAAAAGTAGAAGAAATGAAAGAGAATGTTTTAAGGTTTTTTTTGAAAACCCTAGATTTTGATTCACTCAACCAGAGTAGTCAGGTATACCTCTAATTTAAACTCTTGGTCTTTTTATGGCTCAAATTTGATGAAATTACGTAAAAAATTATGTTTTTTTTGTGATTCAGGGAATTTTACGGTTGGGTTTTCATGTCAAACCCAACCGTAAACGCCATTTACGGTTAGGTGTTCATCATAACCAAACTGTAATCGTAATTCATGGAGGAAAACCAAATCGTAACAGTTTTACGGTTGGGTTTTCAGCATCATACCCAACCGTAACTAACAATTATGGTTAGGTGTTCATCATAATCTAACCGTAACCGTATATTCATGGAACAATAAATCGTAACAGTTTTACGGTTGAGTTTTAGCATAGGACCCAACCGTAACTAATCTTCAAAAAAAAATGTTTCTATCCAGGATAATTTACGATTGGGATTTGACAATCAAACCCAACCGTAAATAGCAATTTTAGTTTTAGTGCAAACAAATTTACGGTTGGTATGTTTGCGTTTTTTTGGGTTTTTGTTTGTTTGAATGACACTATTTACTTTAAATCTAGTAACATTGAATGAATAAGTTTAAAAATTCAATTTTTAAACCCCAATTTGGAGTGAAAGGAAATACAAAAAATAAGGGTCCAAGAATATATACGGTTGGGTTTTGATTTCAAAAACCCAACCGTAAAACTGTCCTTCTTTAAGATTCTGGCTGGTCTACGGTTGGGTTTGGACTTGCGTCCCAACCGTAAATGAACCTGGGGTATTATTTTTTACAACTCTGAGAATTATAATTAAATTAAAGGCATACATTAATGAAATAGAAGAGTAGGCAAAGACCTTATTTTTTACATTAAAGGAAGAACTAAAGGAAATGAAATACAATAGATCATTAGATGATTACACTTAAACACTTAAGTATATAGGATGAAATCATGATAGGTACTTTCTTCCAAAATACGATAGCAATCCTCATGTGTAAACGTTTTGCCATGGTTAGTTTCATATCTGTCGAGAGCCATGACCCACTGGAAAAAATATCAATGGTAAGTTTGTATGTTTGAAAACTATTTTTGATGAAGGAATTATTGATTGACATACTTACTCTTGTCACACTTATTGATTCAAAAACCAACCGTAAATAATCAGTTGTGACTGTTTTACGGTTAGGTATGGACTTGCGGACCCAACCGTAAATAATCAGTTTTTCTTTTTTTTTGAGTTGATTTCTCCTTTGCTTGGTTTCCAACTTGAAATTTTTGTAAATAAAACATGAAATTATGCTAGACCAATTTAAGATAAAAACTTTCACATACATTCTAACTAATTTGAGATATGAATATTGTCGTAAGAAGTTATAATCCACCCATAAAAAAAACATAAGTTTGACGCAATTTTTATTATCAACGTAGAGTTAGGGAGAAGGAGGAGGGGTATGTCGAGCACCAACACGACCGCCACGAGTACGAGCACCACCTTGCACATCCTCGGCTTCATCATGTGTGTCTTCATCACTAGGTTGCGGCTCTCTTCGGCTAGTAGTCGTACCTCTTGTATCGACTCTACTCCTCTTTAAGCTTCGCACCATCTCATCTTCGATTGATTCATGAAGCTTCCTCAATTTGGCACGCAGGATCTTTTGTTGCTTGATTGTCATCACATCACCTCTACTTATGGATGGAGTCATAGACTCTGCCAATGCAAGTGCTTTCTTTTCCTATTCACATATGAAAATAAATGTTGGTTGAGTCTTTAGTAATAAATCTTAAAAACATTAATAACATAAGTAATTTACGTACCATATTGAAATATCCATTTTTCCAAACATCAATGAGACCATATCTTGTGTTGTTCCTTAACCCCTTTGAAGTTAGATAATTTACAAACAGTTCAACACAAGCAATCAATCAAAAATTAGAAAATTCAGAACTCTTTACGGTTGGGTTACACATATCGAACCCAACCGTAAATAATCAACAACAAGAAGTTAATCTACACATGCAACTTTACGGTTGGGAATTGACAATCCGACCCAACCGTAAATAATCATCAACAAAAAAATTGAACTAACCAAAATAATTTATGGTTGGGAATTGACAATCGAACCCAACCGTAAATAATCTTTAAAACAAAAAATTTGACATATGAACAATAATTTACGGTTGACAATTAGAATCAAACCAACCGTAAGAAAAAAAAATTATTTGAGTGCAAAATAGTTTATTTTGGGGTTGAGAATCGAATTCAACCGTAAAATTTCATCTTCATCTCCTTCCTTCTTATTTACGGTTGGGTATTTTAATAACTCAAACGTAAAATTCAAAAGAAACCAATTACGGATTGAACCCAACCGTAAGTTCTTGAGAACATATATTTACGGTTGGGTTTTCCAATCGAACCCAACCATAAATGTTTCTGGAAACCTAAAAATAGACTAAAATGAAAAAGTGATAATAACTGTTTTCCTAAAACAGAGGTAGTATTATATATATAATTCCAGAACAATTTAAAAAACTATAGTTAAAAACCATACAAAGCTAGAATTCTAGAACTTTTAGTTCCAATTGAGAGAATATAAACCAATCCGTAGGTTTAGAGATCTTTTCAACGTTTTTGGTAGTATATAAATTAAGATGGGTGAATATACGCAGACTTATATACCCTAAATTTACCATCTCAACTTTTTCATCTCCACTACTACGTTTTTAACCTAATACAGTACCCATCTTCATCTTCTCATACTTTTATACCCTTAATTTACCATCCCAACTTTATATCCACTAATATTGTTCTCCTTTTTCAATTAAACCCTTTCACGATGGTGTGTAACACTGGAAAACCGATGATGGATTCAGATTATATAAACTGATGTCTAAAAGAACACACGATGGTTGATAAGAAGACTGCCCTAGACTACCCTTCTATAAAGATAAACATCTTAGATCTTACCATACAAATCACCTCAGACACAATCAAACTAATTTGAAACTTCTCAGAGAACCCAACTCACCTTGACTCTAAATCAGCAGTAAAAAGAACAAAAAATCTAAGCAGCAGGCCAGTATCTTTCTGCTAGAGGCTAATGGCAACAACATTTTCTGTCTATGCACTCCATGATAAGAACATCCATAGACAAAATAACCCAGAATAGTGAAGATGTGGTAGCATTGACAAATATATCATACACAAATTCATAATATACACTTATACCAGATCTAAGTTCTAACTGTTTTACAATATTTTATTAACAGTGTATGTAAATGAGAAAGATGTTGCGAGGTTTGGCAAGAAGCAACTTGATGCAAAGAGAGCTGCACAACATCATTTGTTATTCGATGACGATATAATGCCATTCCAATCCCGAAGTTGAGCATTCTATAAGTAAGATATATGCTTCTGTGTCCTACAAGCCCATTATATAAATCTACATACCAGTAGTGTTGCACCTGCAAATGAATAGATATGTTAATAATTCAGATAAGGCTTTTTACTAATACTTTTTCCTGCATACATCAGAGGTGAACACAACCCACGGGTTCTGATTTTAATAATTCAGATATGATTTCTGTATATATACAATTTACCAACTTGATGTTTCTGCCATTTTTGCAGGATTGGGCATTAAGAAATCTGATTTTGGAGCACCAACATCTACGTGCAAGTATTGTGGTGCAGTAGTTTGGCACCAAGAAAGGTCTAAACAATCAAGTATCAGTAATCCAGAATTTAGTATATGTTGTTCTAAAGGGAATAAAACTGCTCCAGATAATCTAGATAAATTGTTGGACTTCAATGGTGGACAACTATCAAAAAGAAGTTTAGGAAAAACATCAGAATTAAGTTTTAACTGCAAACACATCAAACTAAGATCAGCTAAAACATTAAAAACCACTATTAAGCATACACCAATGATATCTCACAACAACAAGCACTTAAAAGACAGAAAAATTGGCATCATGCTATGAGTTCTTCGTTAAGATCAGTTAAGATTAGCTTACCATCTCTAAGTACCCATGCTTCAGTAAAATGATGAAAAGCCTTAATTTTTTAGTGTCTACAGATAAGTTAAACGTATTGTTGTTGTTACTTTTTTCCTTCACTTCATTTCAACATGCATAATGAGCCCATTCTCATATGGCATATATTGCCCCATACATATAAAAAGTATGCAGTTTTCTAAGGAAGAACATACATATGGAGGAATAATGGGAATTGCTTCTAAGTTCATACTTCTAACCCTAACTACTACTACTAAAGCAATGATGATTTCTCACTCTACCGATCTCTTGCAAGGTGCAGTTAATCGACTTCACTGTAAACTGTAATTTTTGTATTGTGTGCCAAGTGATAATATAGTGAATCAGTTTGAATTGATTAAGGTTAGTTGGGAAGCCAAGAAATCCAGCAATAAAGAATGTCAAAATTATACTGGTGAAAAACTAGATGAAGAGATCTCTGTCTTTCAGATTCATTCCTTCTACGGGACCATCATCATCATCATATCTTTTTACATACATACATAACAATGCCATGAACAATTTATCAAGTCAGTCTTCACATGTGTAACCAAATTTCAAAAGGATTCCTTAAAGTCTATGGGGCAAAAATTGCTTCACCTCTCTTCTCACTTGGAACATACACAAAACTTTCCATGGCACAAATAACTAGCAAGCAAATAAGAGAGATCTAGATGATAAGGCCTAAGAGATTATTTACAGATTTTTAAAGTAACTAATCCACTTGGAATGAACTTTCAGTAAACAAAATGATAGTAATAAAAAGGCCAATTATGGTAAATAAGAGAAATCAAAAGTAACCAATTTTTGATAAAAATGTTATATAGTAACTCACTGTGTTGGCATTGATAACAAGGATACCCACCCATTCCTTAAACCAGTTAGTTAAGTATTAAATATTTTGTGATTTTTGGTAGCTAGATATATCAAATGTTTCTTCCTATTGGCAAAACAGATTAAAAGGTCACTTGCATGATTTGTGTGATGTTTGCGGCCTATTGCTTTGTTGCGGTTCATTGCTGACAAGTAATTCATGGTGATTTACTGTAATTTCAAAAGGGTTCCTTAAAGATCAGGTTAGCAAGCTCTTCGGTGTAATCAAATCCAAGGTTGACACAATCGTGAAATTCATCCATCTCAGCTTGCCCACAACCACAATTAACAGAAAGAGGAAAACATTCTATTATTGAAATTTTCATAATGCAAGGGACCAAAATTATTTATATTCAAACTGACACTTTGTGAGAGAATCATGCACATCCCCAAAGAGATGATAAGTAAGAAAGGGGGAAAAAAGAAGCAGATGTTTGAGAAATAAAATGAATACCTGAATCTCCAACAACAAGGACTTGAATCTGACCACAATGAAGATCATCATCAGTTGGTTCATTATTTTCCCTTCAATTTTGACCCCAAAACATCCTTTTTCAATCCAAAATCACCACTGAAATTTTAACAACCCAATTTTCTTTTTAGGTCGCCCACTCAACTTACTCTTCTAAATTAACATACATAATTGACACATGGTTCTTCTGAATTTGATGTACTCAAAGAGATGATGAATAAGAAAGGGGGAAAAACAAACAGATTTAGAGATAAAAAGAATACCTGAATCTCCAACAACAAGTACTCGAATCTGACCACAATAAAAGCTCCACCACCACAGGTAACACCACCACCAGCACTAGAGGATAAAAAAAAAAAAAGAATTAGCTAAAGAAGAAGAATTAGTTGGAGCAGAAGAGTGTATGAAATTGATTAGTAAATCAAGGGTTCTTTGAATAGAACGATTATTAATAAATCTAGGGTTGTTAATCTACCATCGTATTGTAAAAACAAAATTGTTGCATCTCAATTGTAACTTATGCATCTCGATTTTTAGTACTGCATCTCGATTGTAACTTATGTGAAAAAATCATCCCGATTTTTGTTTTCTACTTTTACAACAATCAGTGATGAAAAACATTAAACGAACAGAATCCATAGTTGATTGAGAAATAAGATCTTCCGAAACAAAGATGGGAAATGAAAACGAAGATAAATGTTGGGTTTGGTTTATAATGCATCATTTATCACTAACATTTTGTGTAAATGTTGAGCTGCTTTTGGTGATATTATTACCAGTATTCGATACTGGGTCATTCGTAGCATTACTATACCTTCCCTATTCATCGCGGGTTGGTTATTCGTGAGGCCTATATTTCTTAGTTTCAATAGGATTACCTACGAACGTTGTTTCTATCTTCTATTATCTAAAAATAATCAAGTTATTAATGACCGGACGAAACCAAAAAATAACCCCTCACGTTTTTACCATTTGTTCTACAACTCATGGCCCTAAATAAGAGACCACGTGGCCCATATAGGATTAAATAATCCGGTCAAGTCAAACTACTAACTAAGACTATTAACTAAGGGATTTTAGAACTCGAGCACTATATAGGAGCATTTAAAAAAATCAAATCTGCAGCGGGGATTCAATGGATCACTCATTGAAATGTCATGAAGATTAGTTTGATATGCTGGTTTGATGAGTAAATTGCGAAGAACTATCTGATTTGATTGCACTTGTTTGGTTTGATATGCTGGTTTGATGAGTAAATTGCGAAGAACTATCTGATTTAGTTGCACTTGTTGATCTGTCATTCTCTGTTTAATTGTATTCGGGTATGACTCCACAATGCAGGTGGTGACAACAATTGGGGGATGACGGTATCATTCGCGAGCATTTGAGAAACCTTTGCCATGGTGGGTCTCTCGGTTACATCCTGAACGGATAACAACCCAACCTGTATGCACTTCTTAACTTCATTTTCTGAATAGCTCTCTCTTAATGTTTGGTCCATTAACTCTAAAGCTGTTCCTTCTTCCCAATGTCTCCATACCTGGAAAGAACACCAAATATGGTTTGGATTATTAAGAACTAAAAGTTTGTGGACTGAATTAATCACCTACATAAAGCTCACATAGGTTAGAAGGTACTCAGAGCTCTCTGATTCGTAGAACTGATTAATCCTTCCGCCGGTTATTATCTCGAGTAGTAAGACACCAAAACTATATACATCTGATTTCGTTGAGAACTGCCCATGCAATGCATATTCTGGTGCTATGTATCCGCTACATGTGTTATTTGAATGATCAGTAAGATACATTCAACGAGTTCCGTTATTCAGCTATTGAAATGAAGTGCTTAAGGAGAATTATCCCACAGCCTTACTGCTGTTTCCTTGAGTAAAGTCCAACTCAAACAGCTTTGCCATACCAAAATCTGAAATTTTGGCGTCACTGTCTTCATCTAACAACACATTAGCAGCTTTGAGATCTCTATGAATAATTCTTAATCGAGAATCTTCATGAAGATAGAGTAGGCCTTTAGCGATCCCTCCAATAATTTTATAACGTGTTTCCCAATTCAAATTTGCTGCTTTCATGGGGTCTTTCATAGTTGCAACATCATCAAAATCAAAACACTCAACTTAGATTGAGCTCAAGCTAAATAAATTCCAGAGCTCGATGGCTAATAAATTTGGTAGATACAAGTTAAGATAGAATTCAAAATGAATGGAAAAAGGTTCCAAACCAAATATAAATTGGTCGAGGCTTCCGTTGGGCACAAACTCATAGATAAGTAGCTTTTCTTCTCCCTGCAAGCAGAACCCCAGGAGTCTAACAAGATTCCTGTGCTGAAGCTTGACCAATAAACTAACCTCAGTCTTAAATTCTTTTCTACCCTGTTCAGAATTAATAGATAGCCTCTTTACGGCTATTTCTTGTCCATTTGATAACATACCCTGCAAACATATTAATAGGATGAGACTGTATATTAGATTTGTACTTACCAAGATTTTTCATTAGATTTTCTAAGTTATTTTCTACCTTGTAAACAAAACCAAATCCTCCACTCCCAAGCTTATTAGCATTAGAGAAATTTCCAGTAGCAGCTTTTATCTCGTCCAAGTCAAACCGCAACGACTCTATCCTAGTAATGTCATCCATTTCTGTGACCAAGCAATAAAGATGTTGATGAATGATCACTTTGTTTGGACAAAGGAAGCTGGAAAACTAGTTGTGGACACCATTTATTGTGATAGCATAACAAAGCAGGAACAAGATTCCCTCACCTGGCCTCAACCTGGATTAACGTTGGTCTTAGATCACAAAGTACAGTCCAACAATAGTACTTACCATCAGGTTCATCAATCGTGTTGTGCGCTTTCTTCTTCTTTAGCCAGAAGTATACTAATACTGCAGAGATGAGTACGAGAGCAATAACTAAAGAAATGGCCACAATAGGAACTAGTATATTTTTGGAGGATTTATTGTCTTTTTCTGCAACATAGAGGATTACTTGTCAGCAATATATATTTCAAGAATGAGATATAGATGGACAACATAGCAGTTAACCTGAAGTACAAACTGGAATTGTAGCAGAATCTTATGTTAGATGTGTAAACAATACATTTGGTGAACTATAGTTTGTATGGCCAAGTGAAAATGTGCAAAGTGTCTTCATGTTAATTCTTGTGTTAGCAAACTGACTCTTTATACATTTCATGGATCATCTTATTGTTGTTGACAATTTCCAAGTTCATCAAAAATAAAATTGACCTTGTCCCTATGCTTGCGCGCATACGGTAGAAACCATATATAAGTAAGAATAAAGAACTTAAAACAGTTAAACTTACCAGTACCTCCTCTTGTTGCAGTCACATTTGGTTTTAGAGGAGGACTTGAAGGAAGGGGCTCTGAATCAGTTGCTTGTTTGGATTCATAGAAAGGATACGACTCATGTCTTAGATTACAACTAGGTCTAAGAACTGTCCCACCTCTCTTCCCGTAACAACAACTACTGATAGTATCAACCGCACCCATTAGACAATCACTGCAGTCGCTTGTAGATATATCTGCAGTACATTGTACCAATCCAAAGATTGTATGTATTGAAGAATACTCTATTTCTCCGGTGGCAAAAAGTAAAGTCTCATTGTGGTTAGCATTTGTAGTAGCCATTCTCACTAGACCTTTCATTAACTGTGTTGCTATATCGTTAAATTCCTTCTGGTTGGTGTAACTTTCTTTGTTGTACAAATTCATTTCCGGCTCTTCCTCCATAACAAAAAATATATTTTTGTCTGAGTATATTAACATACAGCGAGTGTAAAATGTTATGTACTCTTTCTTGTTTGGACAACGTTCTGTCAACTCTGATATTGCAGTTTCTGCACAAATCTTGCAGGTTTTTTGTTTTGTAATGTCTCTGTAGTGGAGAAATATTTGAGGACACGTGTAAACATCTTAAATGAGGGGATTATGATACTAAGGTGAAGGCGAAACACTGAAGAGGACTTCTTGGTCTTACGCGGTAAACAAGATATCTACCACATCAACCAGAAGTTAGGACGCGCGGAAAGTAAAAGAGAAGATCAACAATCAAGTTTGAAAGGGGAGGCATAGCATTAAATGAGCTTACAGAACACGCGTGATGTGATCAGAAGCACTTAATGCACCTGATAAGAATCGACGTACACTCTTTGGGTCGTGACTAACGAAAGAACAAGAAGCCACTATCGCCTCGGGTCGAATCCAGAGCAAGTTAAGACGAAGATCAGCATATCGAGAGAACCAGAGAAGACTCGGGGCATGGCATCAAGAGATTCGGGCCATACTCCCGAGCAAACTATCGCAATTCAGATACAAGCGTCCAACATTGAAGTTTGGTTGTATAATACCTTTTTCCTATAAATACTAAACTCATCCAAGAGAGAAGGAAGGTTACGTTATTTCGAGAGAAAGTTGTATCAAGTTTGAGAGAGTAATTGAGAATGTATTTGGTGAGATTCAGTCTGTCCCTTTTGTAAGTTCGATCTTTTTTAAATAATATCAATCATTCCCCCCTCCCCCGTGGATGTAGGTAATCATATCGAACCACGTATATCTTTTGTGTGATAGCTATTATTATGTTCTTAGTCTTAATTATTTATATTTTACTTGAGAATGAATGGTTTGATATAGGAAATTGAATTTATACAACTACATTTTGGCGCTAGAAACATGGACTGATTAACATCTTGTTGAGTACCTTTGTGGTGAAATACTTCATAAAACAACGAGATCTATAAGCTCCAAAGCGTCACTGATCTTTGTAGAATCTAAAAGACTCTCGTTGAAGATTATTCAAAATATTTTTTATTTTATCAGTAGCTAATCTTTAAGCTCCAAAGCGTCACTGACCTTTGTAGAAGCTAAAAGACCCATACAAGAGTTTCTCATGTTTCAAGAGCAACAAATGTTATAGATCTACGAGCTCCAAGGTGTCAATGATACTTTGTTAGAAGCTAACGTAGATCTCAGTTATTTAAGGTTCAATAGCACAATGGATTTTAAAAATATTTAAGTTTTCCCCATTCTCAGAGTTATAAGTACAAAAACTTTTCATAAGTGGTAAAAGGGGTTACTACAAGCTAATTTCTTATTTTCCAAAACCTAAAAGGATTTAGATATTTTTTATTAACAAAGTAATGATGGAAACCTTCATAACTTGAGGTTCAAGAAACTAAAACTAAAAGGAAAAACTCAGATCAGTTGAAGCCAAAAGTCATTCGAAGGATCTGAGCTCAACTTATAGAGGCCGTAGTATAAACTTCACAAAGTTCGTCGAATATTTTTAATGACAGTTTTAGAAAACAAATTTTCTTTACATCTTGTTTAAAATGTCACCCAAGGAAATTTTTCAGTCACCGGAGCCGACAAATTGGTCAGACTCCACTCACTCAGTAGCAGAAAAAGTAGACTTGCACTAAAAGTTAACTGAGAAAATCCTAGGATTTTTGGGCTATGATGCTCTTTTCCAAAAAAACCACCTGGACCACAACAAATCTTTTTCTGAGGGGCGGAATTCTGAAATAAGACAAATAACCACCTCTGAACACTGATATTTTTGGTTATAAGCTGTTGGATTTGGGGATTAGTACCCGACAAAAGAAACTTTAAAAATATGTTATATTTACCATAATAGGTTATAGTGAGTTTGTGTTTCTCTTCTGGACGTAGGTCAATATCAGGAACAAGCAATATTTGATGGCCAGTTCGTCAACACCAACGAGACATCTACGTAGTCGAACGAAAGCGGGAGCAAGTCTGCAGGAGGTACTCACGACTTCTGGGAAGGAAAACAACCCCAATCCAAGACAGATCCTAGAAAGAGGAACCCGACCCGAGATGCCACCAGTGGAAGAGAAGATCTGCCCGGTCCAACCAGTTAATGTGCAGATTCGTGAAACTGCAAGAGGTTGAGAGTATCCCCCCGATGGATTTTTCGCTTCAGATAGTGAGGAAGAACATGCACAAAGAAGGGCTCATAAAGAAGAACACATAATGATGGATGAGCAGGCGCGAAGAGAAGCGGTCGAGACATAAGCAGAAAGGAAGTGTCAGATCATGCTAGGGAAAAGACATCTGGCGGAGGGAGGCGGTGTTCCGAGAAGGGACAACCCATCTAGTAACGAAAGCACAGATGCGACTCTGGAAAGGGTATTGGCAAACCAACAGAAACCGAAAGAATTGGTTAGGGAACTAGAGAGAATGAACTTACTGCTAGAACAAGACAATTACTAATAGAAAGAGGGATGATACATGAAAGCTTACCAAGGGAGTACCCAATAGAGGGATCTAGTGATAATATACACTCAGCAGCTGGAGGCACGATTTGAACAACACCAAACATGAGTAGAACCACAGAGCCCGCTTCTCCCAGGCACCCAAGTCCAGAACCCGAGTTGTAAATTATAGGGCCAGGGAAGACTCTACCACTGAGGAAGAACCCGGGCAGGAGAATTGAAGGCGCACAAAGACCATGCCGGAGAAGGTAAAAAATTTGGAGGCAATGATCAAGAAGATGGTAGGCAAAGGAGAAGATAACAAGCTGGCGGAAGTAATGACGGAAGCTGAGAAGACCCCGTTCACCAGGAGATTGGTGAGAGATGAGTTTCCTCCAAAGTGCACTCTCCTAACTTTTGTGACAAGATTCGATGGAACAGGCGATGCGGTGGAGCATATCAAGATGTACGGCATGTCACTTTTACAATGGAGACATAATGATACAGTGATATGCAAATTTTTCCCAGTAAGCTTGGATGGAGAGGAAAGGACTTGGTTTTACTCACTCTCCCAGGATCAATCGGGACCTATGAGGAGCTGACTGAAATCTTTTTGGAGACTTACATGCACAAAAACATAACCATACCTCGGGTAAAAAAATTGTTTACTCTATCCAGAGGACACAAATAATCGCTTCGATCACTTACAAACAGGTGGAGAAAGATATGCACCGAAATTGGAAAAGTACCAGTGGACCAGCAGATTCCGGGGTTTGAAAATGCTCTAGGAAAGTAGGACCCAATCTACGTAGCTATCTACAATGAAAAGCCTCATACTCTGAAGGATGTCAGGAAGTTGCGGGAACATTATATAGCTCTTGAAGAAATACAAGGAGAGGTGCAGGAAATCCAAGTCCAGGAAACCACGAAGGTGGCAGAACCATTCCCCATACAGAGTCTAGACGAGTTGAGAAAAGAGGAGAGCGATATGATAGGGGTGCGACCTCGAAAATATGGGTCCCGAAAGGGACAAGGCCTAGATTCGAAGATAAAGTGTACGCGCCATTGAATGCTGTCACGGACCGGAAAATTCCACCTCCGGCGCGTTGCGCTGGGCAGGCCAGAATTCCCCGATGCGCGATTAAAAGAGAGTAACCATACCTTAGAGCTTAACTTCTCGCTGGGAAGTGCAGGTAGATTTTTTCTTTCCAAGCATGCCTTGTAAACATTATACTCGAAACATAGTTCCCACATCATTCAAGCTACGTTTATACCGTTCCACCTCACCCTTGTTCTGCTAAGGGTGCAAGACCATAAAAGCGAATGGTGAATGCCTTTGGCAAGCATCACATACTTACAATCATTTTCAAGGCCTGACTCATGCCTTGGACTAGCACCTAGGACATTTCAAGCCTAATTTTCCGCTTCATTAAGTCTGCTTCGACCATATGCTGGAGCCTGGACCGATATTGTTCTTTCAAAGGGTGCAACATCCAGGCACATGCCATTCCATGCCGCAATGGTTGCTAGGAAGTATGAACAATCCATCCAATGGAATTGCAACTACCTCATCAAGTGTGGCAAAAATCATCTCTTTGACTTAGCATTGCCAAGCCAGATGATACGAGTTACCATAATATCGCAATCACCTCTAAATTAGATGATATGAGCGATAAGGTGTTGCACCTCAATGCATTGCATTGCGGCTGCCTACGTACCCAACCCGTACCTTGAAGGGATCAAGCATGACCGTAGTTCATCAAAGGGTCAATTCGAAAGGAACAAGCAACTTAAGCCTATTAAGGAAAGGTCAACTTCGATTCCAACTTCATCGCAAAACCAAGGGCCAAGCAAAGCCTAGACCATATAGACCGAAGACTTTCGCAAGGTATGCACTAGCTTATGCATAACTACTGCTATTTATTATGCAAATATGCATTCTCAAGTACGTAGCACGATTGAATTATGCTTTCGCACAATTCAAGCTTTATAGGCTAAGCTATCTGCATTTTGATGTTTTAGCATCAAGTATGTTCCAACGTATAGGTCACATCGCATATATATATATATATATATGCATTACCGCTCATGCACATTCAAGCTTCATCGGTTAAGCTACAAGTATATTGATGCTTATGCATCAAGTATGCTCCAACATATTGGCCACTTCGCATATCTATATGTGCATTACCACTCATGCACATTCAAGCTTCATCGGTTAAGCTAGAAGCATATTGATGCTTATGCATCAAGTATGCTCCAACGTATAGGCTACATCGCATTTTTATGTGCATTACCACTCATGCACATTCAATCAAACCTCCCTCCCTATTTATGTTTTATTCGCATTTCTACAAATAAATATAAGAATAGGAAGTGACATCCATCGACTGCACAAGGCCAAAAATGAATTTTTCTTGCCAAAGCCAAGGGAAGCATTCTCAGGTAAGCTAAAAAAAGGAATGCTTTCATTTTTTTCATCCAACGTCCACTCCATATATAGTCTTACTCGCATTTATACAAGTAAATATAAGAATAGGGAGTGACATCCATCGACTGTATAAGACCGGAAATGAAACTTTCTTGCCAAAGCCAAGCGAAACATTCTCAGGTAAGCTACAAGTGAACACGCTAATGCATCACGGTGATGTATTCTTGGCTCAATGATGCGTTCTCAATAATGCATCACGGCATAATAGTGCCTTAGCACTATGATGGACTCTCTCTTACGTAGCATTGGCTTAGTGATGCATTGAATCATACATCACGGCATAATAGTGTATTAGCACTATGATGCTCTCTCGAATAGCAACATTGGTTAGTGATGCATTCTCAATAATGCATCACAGCACAATAGTGCCTTAACACTATGAAGCATTCTCACTACCCAACATTGGCTTGGTGATGCATTTTCAATCATGCATCACGGCATAATAGTGCATTAGCACTATGATGCTCTTACTTACGCAACTTTGGCTCAGTGATGCATTGAATCATGCATCACGGCATAATAGTGCATTAGCACTATGATGCTCTCACTTACGCAACTTTGGCTCAGTGATGCATTAAATCATGCATCACGGCATAATAGTGCAGTAGCACTATGATGCCTCCTCAAATACGTATCACGTGTAATAGGGCCTTAACACTATATTTCGGGGTCAATGCATCAACACCATGATGCAATCCTAAGCGAGCTTTATAAGCTTAGGGTGAAACTTCAACCCAGGCCATGACGCGTCCTTGAGTAAGCTTCATGCAAAAATTATGGGTGTTACAAATGCCCCCTGGAAGAAATTTTCAAGGAAGTAGAGAAGCGAGGAGACATCAATTATCCCCCGAATCGAGGAGTACAATTTGAGAAAAGTAAAGACCACCCTGACTACTGTGTTTACCATCAGTATAGAGGGCATTCAACTAACAACTGTCAAGATGTGAAGGAGATTGTGCAACACTTGATTCGAGATGGATTTTTATAGAAGTATGTGAGAACTCAACTTGCACTAGAAGAAGTGTCGGTACACCAAGTAAGAAATAAAAGAGACGCTAGAGTCCTCCAATCCAGCACGATTTCCCACTCAGCAACCAAAGGTTTTCATCTAGGAAGTGAATTATGTCTCGAGTTCACAAAAGCGAACGCCCAGGAAAAAAATCTACAATGTAGCCAAGATTCTGTCGATGAAGTCATGGATGATGCAACCAATATCCATCTCTGCAAAAGATGTGCCTTTGAATGGGGAAGCTCATGCAGACTCGTCGGTAATTACACTGATGATTGAGGATTGGGGAGTAAAGAAGATATTGGTGGATAGTGGAAGTTCTGTTCTATGACACTTTTAAAAGAATGGGCCTATCAGATGACATCCTCATCCCTTCCACTTATATCATCTATGGAATTTAACGGGTCGGTTACCAAACCCAAAGGCGAGGTTACTTTAAGAGTATCAGGAGCAGAATATCTAGGCACCATTACTACTTTCTGTGTAGTAGACGTTGTTTCACTCTATGAAGCCATAAACGGGAGACCATGGATTGCATGAATTAAAGGGGTAGCATCAGCATATCACTAGAGGCTGAGGTTCCCGACCCCGATGGGAGTAGCAGAAGTGATGGGAGATCCACAAGGTGCAAAGTTTTGTATCCAAGCAGCAATCAAGCAAAACAAGGACAAGCGAATCAGGAACATAAAAGAAAAGAATCGCGTCCAAGGAGAGAAGCACTCACAAGACCTAGAGGATATGTTGACATTAGCGTTCAGGAGATTGGAAAAGAAAGCAAGAGTCTTAATTCATAGAAATTACAGTCCACAACCCCTATCGAGGAACCCAAGCAGCATTTCAAGGCTCTGGAACCAACCTAGGATCTTAACATCAGAAAGAGCCGAAAATAGTAAAGATAAGATTTGTAGTTAGATTTGGAGCAAATCACGAACCCGAAAGCTTTGTTGCAGGAGTACATAGATGTGTTCGCATGGAGCATGTAGGAAATGAACGGAATTGACCCAGAAATTTGTTGTCATCACCTGAAAATAGATCCAAAGTTTAAACCCATTCTACAAAACATGCGGAGAATCGCGCCAGAGCTACAGGCCTCAGTAGAAGCTGAATTAAAGAAGATGCAAATAGCTGGAGTCATCCAAAACGTGCAATATTCAGTATGGATCTCAAACATGGTAATTCAAACAAAGAAGAATAGTGGGGTCCGAATTTGCATCGATTTCAAGTGATCTTAACAATGCATGCCTGAAGGACAGTTTCTCACTCCCGAGTATAGGTCAAATGGTCGATACGATTAATGGTCACGAGGCGCTGACTCCCATGGACGGCTAATATGGGTACAACCAAATTCTATTGGCCCTTGAAGATCAAGAGCATACGGCATTCTTCACACCTAGATGGTTTTGCTGTTACACAAAGATACCGTTTGGATTGAAAAACGTGGGGGCAATGTACCAGAGGATGGTGAAATATATGTTTGAAAGTTATATTCACAAGACCATTGAGGTATATGTAGATGAAATGCTAGTCAAGATAAAAACAGCGGTAAATCATGTGTCAGACCTAAAGGGAATCTTTGATCAGATGAAAAAATACAAAATGAATGTTAATCTCGCGAAGTGTACGTTCTGGGTAACGCCTGGGAAATTCCTAGGCTATATAATCACTAAGAGCATCATTGAGGCCGATCCAGATAAGGTTCATGCCATTCGAGATATGCCATCACCCATTACAGTGAAAGATGTTCAGAGGCTAAATGGACGCCTAGCTGCCTGGAGTCCATTTATCTCGAGATCGTCCGATAAATGCAAACCTTTCTTCGGTACCTTAAGAAATGGGGATAAATTCAAGTGGACATATGAATGTGAGGAGGCTTCCAGAAGATCAACAAACATCTCGCGAAGTTGGCACTTCTGCAGAGGCCAGATCCTGAAGAAGTTCTCACAATATATCTTGGGGATACCGCTCACGCTATCAGTGTTGTGTTAGTCAGACATGAAGGAGGAGACGAGAAACCTGTGTACTTCATCAGCAAGACCATGCTACCAGCGGAGAGAAACTACACCAAAATGGATCAGCTGATCATAGGTCTAGTCTATGCAACACAAAAGCTAAGAATTTACTTTCAAGCACACCGAATACGGGTTCTGACCAAATCCACTATCGAATCGTTCTAGATAACTCTTCCAGATCGGGGCAAATCTCGAAATGGGGAGCTTAAATTATACAATTCAATTTCTTCTATGGGATGCATACAACAATCAAGTCACAGGTCATAGCTGTTTTCTTGGAAGATTTCCCCTTAGAAGAAGAAAAAGAAGAAGAAGTAAAAGACATTCCCGGGATGGAAGAAGAAGTTGACGGATCAGCAGGACTCCTTGAAAGTTGTCTTCCCAGAGATGGGAAGTATTCACATACGACTCCTCCAATGATGACGGATCCGGGTTAGGCATAGTGTTCACAACACCAAAGGGGATAAAGATAGTTCATTCTTTCAGACTTGAGTTGAAAGCCAGCAACAACGTCATCGAGTATGAAACAGTAATCCACGCTCTAAGACTTATCATAGAGTTGGGACTAACAGAAGTCAGGCTTAGCCATTCTCAGTTAGTAATACGCCAAATCAAAGGGAATTACCAGACTCTAGATCCATGTCTTCATAAGTACTTAAAACTAGCTCCGCACTATATGAGTCAAATACCAAACATTAAGCCACGACATGTTATAAGAGGGAAAATAGACATACTGACGTGTTGGCCTACATTGCGTCAATGTTAAAAGATCCAACGGTGGAAACAATTCGAGTAGGGAGGGTCCTCACACCATTAATAACCGAGACGGAAGATGACAAGGAGACGATATCCGTAATCGATTCGGGACTCTATTAATCGGGTGATTGGAGAGAGCTTACCACTGATACCTCGAATTTGGAGAACTACCTGCGAGCACTATTCAAGCGAACAAAATCAAAAGCACGACAGCTAATTATCATCTTCGGGACGGGATCTGATACATGCATTCATATCTAGGTTCATTGCTTAGATGCCTAGGCAAAGACCAAGGGCACCAGATCCTAGTAAAATTACACTATAGAGACACTGGCAATCATAGTTCAGGGAGGAACCTAGCCTAGAGAGAAAAAACTATGGGGTACTTTTGGCCCTACATGCACGAAGATACAAAGTATATGGCGAAAGTCTGTAAGGAGTGTCAAAGATTTGGAAAGAAGATTCATGCACCATCCACATCCTTAAACTCGGTGTTAAGCCAATGGTCGTTTACAAAATAGGGAGTAGACATCGTGGGACCACTTCACGAAAGGACGCTCCAAAGAAAATATCTCATCATGGCACAAACTACTTTACCAAATGGGTGGAAGCAACTGCCTTAAAGCATATTCGGACAAGGATGTCTTTAAATTCCTGTTAGAAAATATGATTTGTCTATTCGGGATACCCGCCACAATAGTGTCAGATAATAGGAAGCAGCTGCAAGGAACAAACATAGACCTACTGTTCAACATTTATCAAATCAGGAAGAGCAAATCTACACATATATACCCACGGAGCAATGTCCAGGTAGAAATCACTGACAAAACCATATCTGATAATATGAAGAAGAAATTGGATGGCCACTATGGGGACTGGTGCGAACAGTTGCATAACGTTTTATGGTCATATACAAAGAGAGAAGCTATGGGGTTATCACCTTTCATGCTCACATATGGAACTGAAGTAATTTTACCTATTAAAATAATGATCCCTACCACTAAATCGAAAGCATGGATGAAGAACCTCGCCAAACTTGACAACTTGGAAGAGGTCCGAGAAATTGCACTCCATAAGATGGAGAATTACCAGAGAAGGCTGTAAAGAGAGTATAACAAGAAGGTTCGTCCCAGAGAATTCCATCCAGGACAACTAGTACTCAGAGAGATCCCTGAATACGAAAGAGAGAAAAAATAGGGTCCATACACAATATTATCCAAGGTGGGAGAAGGCACTTACAAGCTACTCAAGCCCGATGGAAATGAGATGGAGCACCTGATATGGGCATATTTTATACATATTTACCGCTTAATTTATATTGCTAGTATTTCCGAAGTTGCGAATAAACATGATTTAATGGATCATTATTGATTGTATTTGGTGAATATCAGAACACAACGTTGGCTGGTGGAAACCGGGTACAATCTAGTAAAGATTAAAGTGGGAGTGTTAGTAAAGAAAAGACAAGGTCCTCTTATGAATTTGATTTGGAACTTTAGCTGACAAGCACAGGAAAAGAATAGTGAGCATGTCGGTCCTACCGTACTCAGGAGGACCATAACCTAATGTTTCCATCACTTTTTCGGAAGACACATGCGTAGGTGAAAAATAGAGAAGACAGTTGAAGGCGTCTGATTGGTGAAGGAGAGATTGGGTGAGAGTAAGGGGACATGCCCATGTGATCTCTTTTGGGTTGACTATAAAAGAAAAGAATATAAAAGAGAAAAAGGAAGGATGACAGTACCTATGTTAGGAAGAAAAGAGAGGAGAGAAGGACGTGGGAGTGCGCCTGTAAAGTGGAGAGAGAAGGGTGAAGTAAAAGGGAGAGGCTAGTACGGTTAGGTCCTTTTCTTTTAGATTTTCTTTTGGAGGTTTTGGGGGGGCGCCCTGCTAGTTTTTCTTGTTGGGATTGTAGGCGGACAGTGTATGAGGTGAGAGAAGGAAGAAGCGTCAGCTGTTAGTAGAGAAAGGACGGCGGTAGTTGGGGTGCGTCAGTAGAGAGAAGTTAGGCATTTCTTTTGGTTCTGTTCTTCTGGATTGGAAGCTGTACAAGAGAAGAAAGGACAACGCAGGCTTTTATGTTTAATTCTTTCTCTCTATTCCTGTTAATTATTTTTATGGATTTTAAGAAATCCATCTCCATGTCTCACTAATTTTGTAGCTAGGGTTTATGTTGAAACCACTTAAAGTTTTAGATCAATCGATTTATTTGATACAGACTATTACGATTTGAATAAGATTAGTTCCATGATTTTGTTTATTGATTTATTGAAAAATTATTTGTTGCTTCACCGGTTATGTACAATACAGTAACCTATGCGCAGAATTAATAGGATATCAAATATATTTGTCTACTTATTTGATATTTCATGCTTGGGTTAAATCCTTAGATGGGGTATGCTTAGAATAGCCAGGTACAGTATTATTTGTGAACCTTTAATTAGTTTCGTATAATTTTCTCGCTAACGCAATTAGATGGTGTATGCATGAGACTCAGAGCTTTTGATGCGCCATGCTTATGGTATCCCAGTGATATTTGCGACTCTTATACATATAATTGGTGATGTCGATAGAACGAAAAATAGATGAATATTGAGGAGTTATGTTTCACTTCAGTAATTAAATAGAAATAGTGGTGGATACTAAAAACCCTGGTTACTGTTTCTCTCATTCAATTTATTTTATAAGTTTAGTTTATTTTCTTGTTTTAACTTTATTCTAAAAAATCCAAAAATATTATTTCTGATTAATTTATTAAGAATATTGATTGCAGTATTGTCCCCACTCCCTGTGGGTTCGACCCGTACTTGTCGTTGTCTGCATTGTAGACACCGTGCGATTGCGGTTATTTTATATAGGGTATTCTGAAATCCTATCAGCACCCAAGGAACATAAAGCATCTAAAGCAATACTATCCTCAAGAGGTAAAATATGATACATACTAGGTTATTCATACTCGGGGCAAGACACAATTCCCCCCTGAGGTAATCTGAGGACTCTGGTAGGTCCAGAGTCGAAGGAGTTACCCAGAGACTAATTATGGTAAACTTGTGTATTTTAGAAAAGTGGTAAAAATAGTTCGTTCGACGAGACTTGTGAAGATTCATTTTAGACCTAATTTTGATTTAAACTAGAAAATAATTAAAATATTTTAACAGTATTTGGAGAAACTGGAACTCAGGATTCCACCAAAATCACTTCTGATTGATTTTTACAATGATTCTTTAACAATTATAGATCTTTTATTGACTATGTTTCTTTGCCAAAAGTAGATTTCTAAAACATTAACTATAAATCATAATCATGGCACATCAAAAGCTCTTAAGTACCAGCATACACCATCAAACAAAATAACAACTAATTAAGAAAAATCTTAAATCAATTAAAAATCAATGCAAAAGTCATAAAGAATCAAAAATAGTTACCATCCATTCATGAAATATGGCTTCCTCCATTGTCACAATGATTGGGTTTAGCTCATCATGCTCAAAACACCCTCAAAAGATTGGTACATGGCTCAAAAAGTGTTAAAAAGATGAAAAGAAGCTAAAAATAATGTAACATGGAATCTGCAACGTTTTCTGGACGCTACAGATTAACTGTTGCAATGGAGCTTGAAAATAAATGTTGCAAAGCGAAGATAAATGTTACAAATTGGTTGAAGAAATCGTGGCAGAATGGTTGAAGAAATCATCGCCTTATCTCTGTTCTTCGTCTTCTTCAGATGCAGGAGCAGAATTATTCCGAAGTGATTTTTCTTCGCTCTGTTTAGCTTCCTGAGCTCGGCCCAACATTCCTCCCCCTTTTGTGACTTAAAAAAACCTTTTTATACACCACAAGATCAAGAAATCTCTAAGAGAATTCCTTCTCTGGATTTTCCGGCCGAGCCTTCCCCCCTGCTTTTTTTTTATTCTCTTTGTTGGGTTTTTATATGTTTAGGAAACTCTAAGAATTAATCCTGAATCGATAAGGACTCAACATTCTATCCAAAAACAATTCAAAATCGTGTTTAATCCAAATCAGGGAATAAATCCTTTTTCGGAAAAAACATGGATTTTCCAGCCGTGTTTCACGGCGAGAAACCTTTTAATTGATGTGGTCGAGTCTTGTTAATGTTCTTAAATGCTTTATGATGATTTAGATGCTTCAAAACTTCATAAAAATCGGCTTTTAACTAAATCGGGTAATCTTTTCACCTAAAGAAAAGTTTTCCCGCCATTTGCATTTTCAAACGAAGGGGAAGGGGTGCCTTTATCAATTTGGGGTGCCTTTATCAATTTTCTCGGGGTGCCTTTAATAATTTTTCTCGGGTGTTTTAACAACTTTTTCGAGCCAATTTTTCCACAATGTTTATTTCCCAAAAATACCTACAAACACATAAAATGACACAATAAGTACCAAACAAGCATTAATATTATAGATAATTGAAGAAAAATCAGACACAAAAATGTGTCTATCAAATACCCCCAAACTTATTATTTGCTAGTCCTCGAGCAAATCTAATCTAAAAATAAAATAACAATCCTAAATCACTTTCGCAGGCATCGCGATTGCACTTAGCGTGTGCAACAAACCTTTAAACCCATAGGTGTCCCTATCGGACGAGTTTTAGTCTCGTGAGGGCTTACTAGAGATATACCCACAAAACCTTTTACTCCAAAGCTTAGCTACCTGTAAACGATTGAGGGTAGACACTAAGCAAGCTATTTAGTTGGCATACTAAGTTCTTCGGCTATGGGAATCATTACCCTACATATATGAGTCCAATTGTTGTACACGAGTTTGCACTCATCATACTAAAATTCATATATAAGAAAACAAAGCTCTACTTAGATAGTCGTTCAACCACGATGCTCAGAATCTATCAAAGTACAATCACATGAAAAGATTTAGAAGATGGATGTGGACAATATGAAGTTCGCGCATGTTGACTAAGGTGAACGGTGTTTCCCATATTTGTCTGAAGGTCAGTGCCAGGATGAATCCTAATGGACTGAAATACGCTCCCACTGGTTTTAATCTTTATGCTAATATCGACTCAACTGGTATATACAAGGGTCCAGCGATCGATTTATTGAAAATAAAACAATTATCTTTATATTATTAAATGTACTGACAACATGATTAGATCAAATGAATCCAAGCGCATGCTCCTTATCAGCATCTTACATGATAGTTCTCATGGATCCTGCGTTCCACGCTTGCTTAGGAGACGGAGACAGGGAGGACACACACATATTGCTATCAAAGTGTCAAACAAAGTACAATAATGGGGCTTGATCTCAAACACTCTACTTCATCCTGGAGGCGATAACAATTCGATACCCCACCAAATCACTTAGAGAAACACAAAAAATTACAAAAATAAAAATAAAATGTGATATAGTGATGAATCTGAGATATGGTGACGATTATCATGTTATTTCTAACACCTGAGCTTTTTCCTTTTATGAATAGACCATTTAGCTGGGAACACCAATTCTTATAGAAAAAGAGCTAAGTTTCCATCTACCTAGAATGGTTAGTGTCATCCTGAATTGTTCACAAGTTTTTAGACTTTGGAGTTTTATATTTCACTAAAAGTTTCTCCCTTACCTCCAAACTTAAATTTAACATTGTCCCCATTGTTCTAAAGATAAATGATTAAAAACATGAACAAGAAGAAACTGTTACCACTTGAAGAAAATGAGTTAAGGAAAGATATTACCGTGTTGCATGATCATGGGTTACCTCCCAAGAAATTCTAAGTTTAAAGTCTTCATCCAGACTAAGAAAGAATTAGTCACCTCATAAAATCATAAAACAATAGCCGGAACAGTTGTGGGTCATTGGAATCAAATAGTGCTATCACAAATAAAAGGAAACTGCAACAGGCCAAGAAAATGAACAATCCGAGCACACCCTCATCTAGTTTTCTGTTTAAGACAATTACATTTAGTTTTGGTTCAGGTTCAGGTTTTATAAAAGGGTCTAAATAAAATATTTTCATGGGATGGATATCCTCGTATGAAGGATCAACAGGATCAGGTTGTAAAGTCTGGAGTAACTCAACTAATAAATTTGAAGCACATAATAATAACCTGAATAAATATGGATCCTCAAAGTTAATTAAATTGGACTCACACATTTGACCACTATGAAAATGGTGGTCATTCTTAAGCAAATGTGTCGATTCCAATCTCCTAAAGTAATTAGGCTTAGTCTTAAAATTTAGTAACTAGCACATTTGAAATTCATACGTTCCCACATATGGTGGAAAATTTTTGGTGGAAAAACAAATTCAATCTTGGTATTATCGCCTGGGTAGACCACATCGACCATATGATGGGTTTCTAACAACTGAACTTCTTTCTGGACATCACCAGGATTAAGAAATCTAGTTTGAAGATGATCTTGTAAAATGGTAGAGGTGCGAATTTCAAGTCCCAAGTGAGGGATCTTTTTAAGAGTCAAAGGTAAAGCAAAGGGAAAATAATAGTGACCCCCAAATTTAGAGTTTTCAATGTCTCTAGATAGACTAATCACAAGTTCCCTAATTTCTAGATCGTCAGATTCCTGAAAATAGTCAATTGATTCTTCTAGGTTATAATTACGAGGTGCATCCTTACTCATATTTAAAATCTCTACGATTCTATCTTTGTTATCTAAGAATATTGTTTCTGAATCACTGGACTCTAAAACAGTATTCTCAGGATAAACCGTTCCACTAAACCATTATCGGCTTCAAAACAAGAAAATTCTACATCGTCTAAAACAGTGGTATCTCTAGTCAAAACCTCTTCCTTTTGAATATGTTAATAATCATTTAAATTATTTGGATTTGAACCAAAAATAACACTATCATCATGAAGCACAATTGGAGTGACAATTTCTTGATTATGCTGCCTGTATATTTCAAGTTCTTCGTCAACACTATCCTCATCATCATAATAATATGAAGATGGTCGAAACTCATCTAAAGAAGTAACCAATAATATGAAGGGCGGCTCGAATCTACTTAAAATAATCTTCCTGAACTTTGAGTTAGGCTAACAGAGTAACCAATACAGTCATTTTGAATGACTTTCTTATAAGCTCGTTACCCTAATGATCTCTTTCTAGTCAAATTTTAAGGTTTAGGTTCGCGTTTGGTAACGTGTTCCTAAAGCGGGCAAGAAAGAAACGGTGATGAAATCCGAGTTCTTATCTTATATGGCCAGTCCTTGCTTTTTTACTAGAAAAGTAAATCCGTATTCAGGTCCTCAGCATATATGCATTACAAAGGCGTCCAGAAAACCTACTAGTAGAGGATTCGTGGGTGGTTAGAGTCTTACCTCCCGTTCCAGACGGGCGATGAACGATTGAAGTCGACTCGGGCCATTGACTTCTTTTGTCAGTGTACGAACCCAAGGGGCTGAAACAATATCGTAATTGTCGTCCTTCCTTGTGCAGTTTATATTTAATAATACCCTTCCGTAGGGCTTAAAAAATAATAATGTCCAAAAAAATAAAGTCCAAAAATAAAAGGAAAATTACAAAAATAATAAAAGATTTCCTAATACAATTTTCTAAAAACAAAAATAAATAAAACCCTAAAAATTAAACAAAATTAAAATTAACTAAAAATAGAAAAATAAAGTAGTCTTTTTTTCTGTTCTTTTTGATTTAACTTTGCTCTAAGTCTTTAATCAATCAATATAATCTTTGGCTCTAATTTCGTTTTGATCCAAAACCTATAATAAAAAAATACCTAAAAAACGTAAAATAGAAAAAATAAATATAAATATAAATATCTAATTAAACTAAGTAAACTAAAAAAAAAAACTAAAAACAAATCTAAAAACAAGTCCCCGACAGCGGCGTCAAAAACTTGATCTTTTCAGAAAAGTGGTAAAAATATGTTTGTTCGCTGAGACTTGTGAGTATTCGCTTTAGACCTAGTTTTAATTTAAACTAGAAAATAAGTAAAAGATTTTAACAATATTTGGAGAAACTGGAACTCAGGATTCCACCAAAATCACTTCCGATTGATTTCTACAATAATTCTTTAACAATTATAGTTCTTTTATTGACTATGTTTCTTTGCCGAAAGTTGATTTTTAAAACATTAACTGTAAATCACAAGCATGGCGCATCAAATCTCTTAATTCCCAGCATACACCATCAAACAAAATCATAATTAGTAAAGAAAAATCATAAATCAATTAAATATCAATGCAAAAGTCATTAAGAATAAAAAATAGTTATCATTCATTCATGAAATATGGCTTCCTCCATTTCCCAGTGGTTGGGTTTAGCTCCTCATGATGTACACACTCTCTAAAGATAGAAACCTGGCTCAAAAGTGTGTAAAAAGAAGAAAAAATAATAACACTGATGGTTTACAACGGTGTAATGGCGTTGTAAACCATTGTTCTCATTGTTACATAGGAAAAGTGTTTTCAACTGAAGATAAACGTTGCAGATGCTAATATATCTGTTGCATATGGGTTGAAGAAACCATTGCAGCTGAAGATAAACGTTGCAAAGCTCAAGATAAACGTTGCAAAATGGTTGAAGGAACCGTTTCCTTTTATCTGTTCTTCAGCAGTAGCAACACACTTTTTTCTTGTGATGATTTTTTTCTCCTTCTGTTGGCCTCATGAGCTTGACCCAACCTCTCTCAATCTTTTCTGGACTTGATACAACCTTTTTCTACATCACAGGAGCAAGGAATTTCCAAGAGAATTCCTTCCTCTTTTTTCTCGGCCGAGCTCCCCTCTCCTCTATCCTGTTCGATCTCCTCTGCTTTTATAGGTATCAGAAAACCTAAAGACTCTCCTTAAATGATAAGGACTTGAAAATATATCCAAAACAAACTAAAACTGTTGTTAATCCGAATTAGATAAGAATTCTCTTTTCCGGCTACAACTCGACTTTCACCCATTTTTTTCCGGCGTAAAAAACTCTCTTTGACGTGTTGTGATCTTATTTTTATTGTTTCTTCAATTTGGTAACTCAAAACCACCTCAAATCCCTTAAAACTCGCTTCTCTACCTTATCAGGTAATTCTCACGCGTGAAGTAATAGTTCCCGCCTTTTTCTGAAATTTGAATTCAAAAGGAAAGTTCCCTTATAAATCTGATGGGTGCCTTTAGTAATCTGTGTTGGGTGCCTTTATCACTTTTCCCAGGTGCTTTTATCAACTTTTTGAGCTAATTTTTTCACAAATGTTTATTTCCCAAAAATACCAATAATACAATAAGTACCAAATTGAGCATTAACAAAATAGATAATTATGGACAAATTAGACACAAAAATGTGTCTATCGGTAAACCACATCAACCATAGGATGGGTCTCTAACAATTAAACTTCTTTCTGGACATCATTAGGTTCAGAAAAAGTTTATGAAGATAATCTTGTAAACTGGTAGAGGAACAAATGTCAAGTCCAAGTGAGGGATCTTTCTAAGAGTCAAAGGTAAAGCACACGGAGAATTATGATCACCCCCAAACTTAGAGTTTTCAGTGTCTCTAGATAGACTAGCCACGATTTTCTTAATTTCTAGATCGTCAGAGTCCTGAAAATGGTCAATTGCTTCTTCTAGGTTATAATCAGGTGGTGCATCCTCACTCACATTTAAAATATCTACGATTCTATCTTCTTTGTCTAATACTATTGTTTTTAAATCACTAGACTCTAAAACAGTATTCTCATAATAAACCCGTTCCTCTAAACCATCATCGACTTCGTAACAAGGAAACACTACATCGTATAAAACAATGGTATCCCTAGTGAAATCCTATTCCTTTTGAATAGATGAATAATCATTAAAATTATTTGGATTTGAACCAGAAATAACATTATCATCATGAAGCATAATTGGAGTGACAATTTCTTGATCACTCTGCCTGTATATTTCAAGTTCTTCGTCATCACTATCCTCATCATCATAATAATATGAAGATGGTCGAAACTCATCTAAACAAGTAGTGTTATCAATTCTAACATCGTCATCTTGATTATGTGAATAACTATCCTAATTTTCAAGGGTAATACCGGAAACACTATTTTGGCAATTAAGAACATTTTGAGCAATAATCATCGTTGCAACACTCTCCTTCATATTTAATTCAAACCTATTTGTATTCTAAGTTAACTGCTTGAGGGATTCTTCTAGAGAAAGAGTTGGACTACTATTTGTTCCCTTCACACTTAAGACAAACCTATTTGTATTCTCAGTTAACTGCTTGAGGGCGTCCTTTAAAGACAAAGAACTCGAATTTTCCTTATTTTCCTGTTCATATGACTGATGTGTGTACGAATAGTAATTGGGACCACTATGGTATGAGCCATAACCTCCAAAAGTTTGGTGGTGGTCTCAACTACTATCCACACTATGTTGATAGTACGAATAATGTCCATTTTGAAATCCAGTCGGATATTCATTGTATTGGCTATTGTAATACCAGTTCGACATCCTAACTGGAAGGGAATTCTAAACAAGCACAAGCAAGGCTGATTCGACCAAGCAAACCTATTGAATTTAGTAAAAAAACATGATGGATCCACTTAGATTGTTTCTAGACCATCTTATATTCTTCCAAAAGGCATTATAATTTTAGCAAATCTCTTAGAACGATCCGAATTATATTAAGTCGAATAGAAACGGGATAAGCTCTAAGGAGCTTTGATAACCCTGCCTCTTTGGAAACATTTCCCTAGTTTACAAGGAGGCTCAAATCTACTTAAAATAATCTTCCTGAACTTGAGTTAGGCTAACCAATACAATCCTTTCGAATGGTTTTTCAATAAGCTCGTTACCCTATAGGTCTCTTTCTAGTCAAAATTTAGGCTTAGGTTCGCATAAGTAACGTGTTCCTAAGTCGGGAAGAAAGGATACGGTGATGAAATCCGAACCCTTATCTTATATGACAAGTTTCTTCCCTTTAATAGAAAAGTAAATTTCGTATTCAAGTCCTCGACATATATACATTACAAAGGAATACAGAAAACCCACTGACAGGGGATTCGTGGGTGGTTAGAGTCTTACCTCCCGTACCAGACGGGCGATGAACCGCTGAAGTCGACTCAAGACACCGAATCCTATGTCAGTGTACGAACCCGAGGGGAAGAGACCCTTCCATGTGCAGTTAATATTTAATTACCCTTCCGTAGGGTTTAAAAATAATAAAGTCCAAAAACTTAAAGATTACGAAAATAAAAAACCTAATACAGTTTCTAAAATTAAAAGAAATAATGGCCTAAAAATAAAATATTTTTTTTTCTTTTTTTTCCGTTCTTTTCGGTTTGTCTTAACTCCAAGTCCTTAATTAATCAACAAAATCTTTGGCTCAACTTTATTTTTGATCCAAAACTTGTAGCAAATAGACAAATACCCAAAAGCGTAAAAAAAACAAAAGAATAAGAATCTAAAAAAAAAAAAAACTAAACCTAAAAAAAAATAATCTAAAACCCTAACCTAAAATCAAGTCCCCGGCAGCGGAGCCAAAAACTTGATCGTTTTAGAAAAGTGGTAAAAATGTATTCGTTCGCTGAGACTTGTGAATATTCGTTTTAGACCTAATTCTGAATTAAATTAGAAAATAAGTAAAAGATTTTAACAATATTGGGAAGAACTGGAACTCAGGATTCCACCAAAATCACTTCTGATTGATTTCTACAATGATTCTTTAACAATTATATCTCTTTTATTGACTATGTTTCTTTGCCAAAAGTAAATTTCTAAAACATTATCTGTAAATCATAAGCATGGCGCATCAAAAGCTCTTAAGTCCCAGCATACACCATCAAACAAAATCACAACTAATTAAGAAAAATTATAAATCAATTAAAAATCAATGCAAAAGTCATAAAGAATCAAAAATAGTTATTATCCATTCATGAAATATGGCTTCCTCCATTGTCCCAGTGGTTGAGTTAAGCTGATCATTCTCAAAACACTCTCATAAGATTGGTACATGGCTCAAAAAGTGTTAAAAAGTTGAAAGAAGCTAAAAACAATGAAACAGAGAATCTGCAACATTTTTTGGACATTACAGATTAACTATTACAACGTAGCTTGAAGATAAATGCTACAGAACGAAGATAGACGTTGCAAAACGGTTGAAGAAACCGTGACAGAGTGGTTGAAGGAACCGTTGCCTTATCTTCTGTTCTTCGTGTTCTTCAGCAACAACAGTAGAATTTTTCCTGGAGTGATTTTTCTTCGTTTTGTTGGCCTCCTGATCTTGACTTAACCTCCCTCTCCTCTTTTCTGACTTAAACAACCGTTTTTCTACCAACAGGATCAAGAAATCTCTAAGTGGTTCCCTTCCCTGTATTTTCCGGCCGACCTCCCCACCTTCTTTTTTTTCGATCTATTTAGCTTTTATATGTTTAGGAAAACCTAATAGACTCTCCTTAATCGCTAAGGACTCAATATTCTATCATAAAACAATTCAAAATCGTGTTTAATCCAAATCAGGGAATAAATCCTTTTCCGACAACAACTTTGTTTTTCATCCATTTTTTACAGCATTAAACACCCTTCCTGACGTGTTTTAAACATGTTTTGATTGTTTCTTCACTTTAATATATCGGACAGACTATATATCCCATAAAAATAGGAAACCAAATCTACTCGGATAATTCTTCACGCGTTGAATTATTTTCCCGATATTTTGGTTATTTTGAATTTGAAATGGGGTTGCCCTCTATCCAAAGATGGGGTACCTTTAGCAGTTTTCCTGGGGTGTCTTTATCAATTTTTCTCGGGGTGCTTTTATCACTTTTTGAGCCGATTTTTCCACAAATATTTATTTCCCAAAAAGACCTATAAACACATAAAATCACACAATAAGTACCAAACGAGTATTAACAATATAGATAATTAAGGACAAATCAGACACAAAAATGTATTTATCACCCATCTCATCAATTCTCTCTTCAACATTGAATTCGGGCAAAACCCTAGTTATGAACCTAAAACCACTTCAAATCCATTTGCTCTTCCAAATTATCTAATTCAAACACATCTGTGTTATTTGTCATCTCAATTTGAGAACCCATTTCACAATTCCTCCAAACTCAGCAGCTCAGATCCTCAAATAGCTACCAGCAAAACCCATCTTAGAGCTCATCTTCTCACTCTCGAGCTGATTCTTCTGCCAACAAACCACAACCCCTTCTCACTCACCACCAACAGTAACACCTTTATTTCTTCTATGTCTCTCTTTCAAACCCAATTTCTTCACCATCAAAAAATCCCTAGATTCTATCTTCTCTCGCGGCCATCATCTTCTAGTTTACACAGAATTGAATTCAACCTTAACCCTAGCAGATTCATTCGACTCTCTTCTCTGCAACCATCATACCCCATACTTGAACCACCACTTTTATGGCAATAACCATCGTCACCATCTCTTGTCCATCACAGCAACACCATTATTTGTCTGTCAATACTCTCGGACTGATTTTTATGCCAGCGTGAAACGGTGAAGGAATGACCCAAAACCAAGAGGAAAGAGACTTAACTGATTAGGGTATTTGACCTAGTTTTCTAGGTTATAACCTTGCACCAGATTAAGCCACCCACTGCTTAGTTGAATATGGGCCACCCCTGTATGGCTGCAAAAATCCTTGTCTTGACTACCAATGTCACTCCCTTATGAAACGACGCTTTTACCCTTTATGAATAATTTCTTCTTTTTTTGCTCCATATGACTCCAAAATACCTAAAAACTCAAAAACAAATGTAAAACACATAATTTACATGAAAAAAAACAAAGAAAGCATAAAACATAAATTATAATTAAGGTGTTTTAGACACCTATCAAATTCCTCCACACTTAGACTTTGCTAGTCTTCGAGCAAACTAAACTAAACTAATTATAACTAAACTAATGTACAACAACTCCATTTCGTTGAGGGTACGGTTACACTTAGCAACGTGTAAGAAGCCTTTAAACCCCTAGGTGTCCCTAGTGGACGAGTTATAGTCTCGTAAGGGTTTACTAGAGATATACCCACAAAACCTACTCCAACTTTCAAATACTCCAAAGCACATGCATCCAAAAAGCTAAAAGAACATAAAGTTTCTGCATACTAATAATAAGAAGTTAGATGTATCAAAGAACATTATTCTCATGCTTAACTCTTGAGTTAGGAGAAAACCATCATATGAAAGAATTGAGGTTCAAGAGCGATTGAATGTTCCTGCCTCACCAAAAGGTTTTTATCAATTTACACTCATAAGACGCACTTTATGGTTCCCTTGTGTGCAGGCAGGAATAAAGATAGAAACCCTGCACACATTGAATGGTGGGAAGGGAAAACCTTCTGAATTATCTTTGAATATCCCGTAGAAATACTTTATCATAAGCCTGAAGAGCATACTGCTTCTTAAGATAGGCACAAAATTATTCATCGGACATCTCGGCGGTTCTAGGGGCAGATTTCTTTTCAGGGTTTCTACAGTAAGAAGAAATGGTTTCACAATCATAAAAATCATGATAAAAAAAACGTATAGGATGATCAGGAAAAGCATGGCAAATTCTATCGCGAGCATCATGAGAAAGATCAATGGTTGGAAATAAAGAATCAAGAACATGAAAACTGTCATTAAAGAAGGATACATACTTTTTGTTCGAGGATGAGCGAGGAGGATTGGAGGATGATTTGTCTGCCATTTAATTTTTGCTGATGATCTTGATCTTGAAGATGATTTTTAATAATGAGTACAACCGAGATGATAAATAGGGAAACAACTTCAACAATAACGGTGGTGATTTAACAAATAGTGAAGGAAATGAGTCAGGAAGGAATGTCAGGGGAGCTTTAATGGCGGAGAAGAGGAGAGGTTGAAATCGTAGAGAATGTCGAATAAGAAGTAAATGAGGGAATTTAGTTTATTCTCTTATTTAAAGGAAAGCGGTAGAGGGAAAAGGAACCATCGCTTGAAGGTAAAAGGTAAAAAGAGGAGAGAAGGTGGAGTACGTGGCGGTTACCAAGGGACGTGAAAACTGTTAAAGAAAAGATTAAAGGTTTCTTCCTATCGTACCCTCTGTCCCGATGGAAAGAAAGGGGCAAAATATAGTGAAGAAATATCTGAGAACACGTGTAAACATCTTAAGTGAGGGGATTATGATACTAAGATAAAGGCGAAGCACTGAAGAGGACTTTTTGGTCTTGCGCGGTAAACGAGATATCTACCATATCAACCATAAGTTAGGACACGTGGAAAGTAAAAGAGAAGATCAACTGTCAAGTTTGAAAGGAGAGAAAGAGTATTAAATGAGCTTACAGAACACGCGTGATGTGATAAAAAACATTTAATGCACCTGACAAAAATCGACATACACTCTTCGGGTCGTGACTAACGAAAGAACAAGAAGCCACTATCGCCTCGGGTCGAATCCAGAGCAAGTTAAGACGAAGATCATCATATAGAGAGAACCAGAGAAGACTCGGGGCATTGCATCAAGAGATCCGGGCCATACTCCCGAGCAAACTACCGCAATTCAAATACAAGCGTCCAACATTGAAGTTTGGTTGTATAATAATTTTTGCCTATAAATACTAAGCTCGGCCAAGAGAGAAGGCAGGTTACGTTATTTGAAGAGAAAGTTGTATCAAGTTTGAGAGAGTAATTGAGAGTGTATTTGGTGAAATTGAGTTTGTCCCTTTTGTAAGTTCGATATCTTTCAAATAATATCAATCATCCCCCGTGGACGTAGATAATCATACCGAACCACGTATATCTTTTATGTGATAGCTATTATTATGTTCTTAGTCTTAATTATTTATCTTTTACTTGAGAATGAATGGTTTGATATAGGTAATTGGATTTTATACTACTACAGTCTCCTCTACATGGTAAAATACCATAAAATTTATCCAGGTTTTTGCCAGTGCTGCTGTTGAAAAACTTCTGATTGCGTACCTTGATGTTGGAAGACAGAGAAGAGAGAACTTTGTTTAGGTTAACCTGAAATTGGCTGGGATTTGTGTAGTTATCTCCTTGACAGAAGTACTGATTTTCAAATGAGGGCTGAGCAGTTACTTTGTTCGTTACTAATGTGTATCATGAGAATGACTGCAGAAATGATCAACCGGAAAATGTAAGAACACATTTTTTGTTTTTTTATTTTTTAAAGGTTTTATTGATAAATGAAGATAATTAAACGCAAGAATGAGTTGCTTATCTATATAGTGAGTGAATGTTCACAATTATTGGAGTCTGGAGTCTGAACAAGTGGTTTGGAGTGATCCACGACAAAGAAGTAGTAGGTATTTACTGAGATTCATTCAATTGAAGCATTTACTGTGGTGAATAATCTTGTTGATAAGGAATTGGATTAATCTACCTGAAAGTAAGTAGGTGCAATGTAGTTAATTTTAGATCTCGGTCTTGTCTCGGCCGGGATTTTAACACCTTGATTATAATATTTCGGGGAGATTATCGGTGAAATATCGGGAGTTCCAAATCTTATATCTAAATTTTGTACATGTGAATGTCAAGAATTAACTATATCTTTGTTGATTTATTATCAAGAATCTCAACAACCATACTTTAAGAAGATATCATATTAGTATATTACAATACTAAGTTCAAAGTTCCAAAAATCTAGATTAAACAACAAGCATATACCTTGAATATCGGGTGAATCTCGACCGTATCGGGCGAATCTCGGCCGTATCGACCGATACGGCGATATTTGAAGATTCGTCGTGCTTTTGAAGCGATACCTTGAATATTACCGTCATCGCAGCCGTAACAGACGATATTAACCACATAGGATAGGTGTTATGGGAAGATCGTAAAGGGTTTCCCAGATAGCCGCCACACGGGCCCGTCATTTGCTTGTGACACTTGAAACTGTTGTTCCAAGGAAAGAATCTGATGAGTCTTATTATTAGAAAAGTCTGTGTAATATACATTACTAAGTCTGTTTTTTTTTAATGGAAAGCTATGTTTTGATTACTATTTTACCGACTCTGAAAAGTCTTGATTTAATTTGAAGCTGAAAAGTCATGATTCAATCTGAGGCACATATTTTCACTTGGATATTATTAGAAAAGTATCTTGAAAGGCATGATTCGAAATTTTCGTAGAAAGTTCGTAACCAAAAACCTCTTTGATTTCGTCCAAGTTAATTCATTTTATACTGTTTCATAACATTCGTGAATGATCAGGAGGACGTGCTTAAATAACTAGAGTCATGATCCATGGTTTGTTCCATCATTCTAAACACATAGCAATGATGTATGGACTGGATTCATATAGTACTTCTTGAAACGTCAAGAAACTTGACAACATAGTAGTCTAATGTTAGACTGTGAGGGTTCTGGATCTGATACTATCCTAGTCATTCTATCAGAGGATTGTTTAGTTGCTTGGAAGGACTGGTTTAAACTGGATTGAATTGGAATCAAACATCACATTTTACAAAGTCCAGAGGAGTAGAGGACAGGTGAGCGTCCCCTTACTGGTTTCGGAGTATTTCTTAGAATAAAGGTTATGGTTCGTCTACAAGTAATCAGTTATAGGAGTCAGAAAGACACATGTTCATTTCTGATTCTCAACTTTGTTCAGATGAAGTGTTCAAATACTCTGATTCATCAAACTAAACAAAACAGAAATGTATTTTGTTATGATATTAGAGATTTCACTCAATCATTTTAAAAGCCATAGAAAATCCTTATTAAAACTCTCCAGAGCACTTACACATATATACTCTGTCTGTGATGACTAATGGGGACGCAATGACGCATCTGATCTTAATAAATATAAAGTAATTCACATATCCTTGTTTAGATGTGGATTGATCTAATTAAACTGATCTTGGCTTGTGATATCTTCTGTAGGCATGCCAGCCTGAGTACTGCATTTGATGATTACACCCAAAAAGGGCAGTTGGGAATGGAGTCTAGTGAGGGCATTGGTTGCCTGTTGCGAGGAGTACGAGACTAACAACTAAAGGCATGATCAGAGTAAGTAAGTTGTTGAAGGAGTTCTTGCTCTTTGCTGCACACATAATAAGAATAATTATCAAAAAAAAATAAAAAAATTACTAAATTCATTTCGCCAATTTGATTATAATTGAATCTCTGCAACTAGATTTTGAATGACCACTTCTAGAAGATTCATAACTGGCTAGTGCCTTTGTTGAGAAAACCACAAATATATGCAATTTACCGTTTGTTGGATTCCGTGGTGGAGGAGCTGATGACTCTGGAATAGGAGGTGTTGAGCGTGGATCAGGTAATGAAGCAGGGGAAGGAGGTGGTGGGTGATCAGCCTCTGCCGGATTCTGTGATGGAGGAGCTATTGAATCTGGGGAAGGAGCTGACGAACGAGGAGGTAATGAAACAGGTGAAGGAGCTGGTGAGTGATCAGCCTCTGATTGATAGAAAGCATAAGTTTCATATCTTACATTACAACTTGGTAAAAGAACTCGTCCACCTTGTTTACCATCACAACATGTTGGTATCTGACTAGTGGCTTCCACCAAGCATTTTTTACAACCTTTTGAAGATAAATCAGGTGTACATTGTGCTAACCCATATATCTTCTGTGTGCTGTTTAAATCTTTCGTCCCTGTTGAAAACTTCGATGAATTAACAGTAGCCCTTGTAACAATTTCCTCCAGTAGTTCTCCCAATAGTGGTTTAAATCGATCAGGATCAGATGCGTTATTCGTATTAAAAAGAGAGATACTCGGGGTTTTTTGCACCATGGAGAAGATGGATTGGTTGGAGTACCGCAGCATACATTCATCGTAAAATATTATAGCATCTTTCTTGTTTGGACATTTTTCCCTGATATCTTCTGCTGCAGTTGTTACACAACTCTGGCAGGCATCATCTGTAAGGTCTCCTCTACATAAGAAAAGACCATGAACTTTATCTGGGTTACTTCCACTGGTCCTGTTGGAGAATCCATTGTGCACGTCGGAGGATAAAGAGGAGAGCAGGTGGTTCAGATTGATCTGAAATTTGGTTCCATTTGTGAAGTTACCTTCTTGACAGATTTGATAGCCGTAAGTAGGTTGCTGAGCATAGATGGCTAGAGCGAACTGTATAATAATCATTAGAGTTAGAGGGAGAAAACAGAGGAATTGGGATGAACCCATTATTGTTTATGGTTTCTGATTTGTCTCCTGACTAGGTTGAGAACTGTGAGAGATGAAGAAGAAGCAGTAGTAAAATAGAGTTCTTGGAATCCTGTGCTGTGCCTACTGAGTCGCGTTATGAAAGGTTAAGTCAAGGTTATGATATGAAAGGTTAAGTCAAGGACAAGCTATTATTAAAGATGTTGTTTTTTTGTTGAATGTGGAAACTGAAGGCTGTTACGTGTCTGGTCAGTCATGGGTTTTCACCTAATATTTAAGTCACAGACACACAGCCATCTAGTTGGTTGTTGGGGCTAGCTTAACGTAGTATGTGGCTGTGAAGAAGTATAAACTAGAGAGGAATAGTGAATGAATCGTTTTCTGAATGTCTTTTCTTAACCTTGTTCTCAGAAGGTTCAAAATCTTAGTTAACATCGTCATTTTTGTTAAATTCTGCGGGCATCCAACTCAAAATCAATTGACAATGAGTGGAGTCGCCCTTTCATATTATATTTTAAGTTTGTTATAGGGATATTAGCAATGTGGGACTATTATCCTTCACAATTTTTATCTATTTCTCTCCTTTATGGTGGGGAATAGATAAAGCTTATAGCTGCAATTGGAATAGGTAGGTTTTAATATTTAAGAGTCAAAAAATTGAAAAAGAAGTAATTTTTTCTTTGTTTCTCGGTTGTGGTGGTGGCCGGACAAGTTAGTCCTCTATGACTATGGATGACTATGAAACTATCTGAGTAACAATGAAATCAATTTTGATTGAAACAGACTATATTCTTGCGAACAATTTCCTCTCTCTTTACAAGTTACTAGTTCTGTAAATTTTGATTCAAAGGAAGCCCTTGCAGATGACAAGAACAAAATGGTATGCATCAGATAGGGTTACTTTATTTTCACTGACCGGATCCATGCTTCGATTTCCCTACCGGGTAAGCCGGGTGTATAGGGTGGGAAAGATCTTTTGATTCGACACTTCCTACTAACAATTACAGATGATGTTGCTGTTTTATCTTCTTGTACAAGTTGGTAATGCAAAATGCAACATGCTATTGCATTGACATCTAGGATCAATGCAACATGCAACATGCAACATGCTATTCGTCTTCTTAACCACTTAGTTTTATTTTTGAATTTCTGAATATGAACATAATGAAGGCTACAGGGGGACTAATTAACAATACCCCCATACTAGCTCTTCTGTAATCTTTATTAATGGTTCCTCGAGTTGCTTTTTCAAACATTTTAGGTGTGTTAGAGAATTACACCCTTTAAAGCCGTGCCACCCCCACCCCCGCACACACCACACCGTTCCATATGCAAAAAGAATGGGTTTGCTGATTCTTAACATGTAACAAAAAGAATCAAATAACGCAAGGGAAGCAATTGTACCGTTCAACCACAATAAGTTTGCGACGAATTAATAATCTCGTTAAATTAAAAATAAGGGAAGCAATTGTACCGTTCAACCACAATAAGTTTGCGACGAATTAATAATCTCGTTAAATTAAAAACAAAAGTACAATTCTAAAATGAGTATTGAGTTAAATGACTACTTTAATTAAAAAAAAATTGATCGATCAAAGGGAATAGATTAAAATGCACACAAGCCGTGTGCGGACGGAGATAACCAACAAAGAACCAAAATCTAGCAAAAATAAAACAAAAGCAAAAACAAAACGCAATTTGTGAATCCTAACAATCCGAAGTCAACTTGCAAACTGCAATGAAAGACAATTGCCTAAAGTCAATTAGCTGACTCGTCAACATCTTCTATAATTAAATCATCGTGGTTTTTTGCGAGATCACCAAACATTTCTTCACGCTTAGTCTTTATAGATGGAAATTCTAAGCCCCATAGAATACCAAGCTCGACGAGTTTATCTGCCGAGACTTTAATAGGAGCTTTAGATTTATGAGGCTTTTTCTTTTTTATGCATGAAATACTCAATTTCATACCAATTCCTGCAATTTGCTTGGACGAAGACGGCTTAGCGATGCTTACTTTAGAGTCTTTCGGAACTAACTGGGAGGTGGCTATCTCCCCTTCTTCTTCTTCTTCTTCTAAATCTTGAAACTTGTTGTGGGATTCAAAACCAGGGGGGGTGGCAGGATTTGCACCTTCCACAACCGGTTGGGTCTGTAGTTGCTTTACTTTTTTCTTTTTGCCTGCGCCTTTCTTTCTTTTAAAAGAAATCCACTCACCAAGAACCTCTTCTTCTCTCGAGTCATCCTCTTTGTCTTCTTGATTGTCCTCAAAATCTGGAACATTATAAGGATTAAGAAGACAAGTTGGTGCCTGCACACAATCATTCTTTTTCGGACTAAAATTCTTCTTCCTTTTAGTGTAAGTTGTCCACTCATTTGTTTCTGCTATATCCCTTGTATTAGAATCAGTGGCGGCCTCTATTAACTCATTTCCTTGAGCACTTGCATTTTCATTCATACTATGTGGAACCAATTCCTGGATAATGTTCTCAACGATTCCAGATCCTTCAACACCAGTTGCATCTTTAGCAATGCTAAGATTTCCTTCCATTATCTCTGTACTTTTCTCAACCATCTTCTTCACTTTTGGTACCCATACCATTTTACTTGTCTTAGGGCAATTAGCATTTGAGTGTCCAAAAGTAGAACAATTTTTATATCTTGGAGGTTTCTTAATATATTGATTGTCTCACTACACTAATAATTTATTTCAATCATGAACTTCTTAATATATGAAAGTTCAACTTGTAAAACAGTGAGTATAAAATGGGATGGGATTGGTTCATGTTTATCGTCTGCTCATAAACAAGACAACTCATGCCATTAATAAAGCAAATTAGCAAAATGTAGAATCGAATTTGACAATCAGATTTGTATGGTAATTTGGCTGCTTCTTCATGCTAGCGTTTGAGTGAGAACGTTGAAATTCTCCGAGAATCTTTACGGGTGCATATAAGTTATAAGTTCTTCTTCCCTATCCCTTATATCAACGTTGAGAAAGATGTAGTTAATTTTGAATCTCGGTTTCGTCTCGGCCGGGATTTTGACACCTTGATAACAATATTTCGGGGAGATTATCGGTGAAATATCGGGAGTTCCAAATCTTATATCCAAATTTTATACATGTGAATGCCAAGTATTAACTATATCTTTGTTGATCTATTAGCAAGAATCTTAACAATCATACTTTAAGAAGAGATCATATTAGTATATTACAATTTTAAGTTGAAAGTTCCAAAAATCTAGATTAAACAACAAGCATATACCTTGAATATCTGGCGAATCTCGGCTGTATCAGGTAAATTTCGACCGTATCTGGCGAATCTCGGTCGTATCGGCCGATACAATGATATTTGAAGATTCGTCGCGCTCTTGAAGCGATACCTTAAATATCACCGTTATCGCGGCCGATATTAACCACATAGGTTGAGAACTTTATCAACTGATGAAGAGGGTAAAACGTCGCAGCATTGTCGTCTCCGTGCTCGCAACTGAAAAACACCAAGAACGTAAAAGTATCAAATACAAGGAGGAAAACTACGAAATACTACCCTCGCATCACAAGACTCCCAAAACCAATATGCCTAGGCCATACTACTTACATACCTGTTTAATACTAAGATCGAGCTTATGTGAGAACACTCTGATTTCTTCCAATTTATTTGTTAAATTCTTCTTGTCTAAGCAATTATCAAAACCATTCCTCTTGTATATACTCTTAATGACAACATCATCATCTGTATTAGAAGAAGTTGATGACAGATTATCTAAAAAGAAAACGGTCGGCCTTTTGCATGGATCACTATCCACTTCTCGAGTATTAAACATGTATAAATTTAAATACACATTTTGTTTCCCCCATGATTTGAATGTTCTTCGAACTTGGATAAGATCTCGAACAAGAACATTACTTTCAAAAACTTGGACAGCATGACCCCACGAGATCGATATTGTTCTTGAAAACTTTTTATCATAGCATATAGTTTGTTGCACAATTCTATTAGGATCAAATGTTGCAGCTCTCAGTAGATGTTCGATTGCTTGATTTCTTGTCTTGTTAGGAAATATTGGGTTGACATTATCCAAGTGATGAAGAGATATCAAAGGTGCTAGCGGATGCGAAGCCAATAATCCGAACAAATCCCCTCGAATATCAATCTAGCAAAAGAGTTGCAAACAACAATAAGACTTATGCAAAATACCAGAAAATTATGGAATTTTTATTCACACTATGGTCAGTATATATACCTGATGAAATCCTAATTCATGAGTCAAAGCAACCCCGAGCTCCCCTAAGCAAGAATAAATCCTAGCATCACTTCCATAAAGATGAGGATATCGATACAGACATGAATCCAATACCTTGGCCAGAACTTTTGCGAGTGGATAACTCAAAGCGAAACCACATCCACCATAACTCATATCAAGTGAAGACAGGATATCGGAGTTTTGAGTGAACGTCTCTGAAAGAGACCCAATATAATACCATAGATTATGATCATAATTAGAGAGTGTTTTCACTAAATTCTCTGTGAAGAATACAGTATCATCATCGCCAAAAACAAACCATCTCACATCCGAATGATTTAAATTAACAGTTTCCAACAAGACTCGTGTTACACGTATAGCAGACGGAGCACCTCCTTTAAAAATATAAGGAAAACGCGTGGTATCCTCTGATACACGTACAGGAGGAAGAGAAGAATTAGCATCATTTGCACCAACAATTTATCTACAAATACAACTCCTCTCATTTCTTCTGGCTTCCACCATAACCGAATGTATTCCTTTCGTTTTTCCCATGATTTGAAGCATGAGGCAATACCAAAAACAACATGCTTTATCGACGTATCTGGAGAACCGTCAACGTTAATAGACTTTGTTAATCTGTCAATGTAAATCGAATTTGTTAACCATGTGTTACCGAAAGTTGATGAATGAGTTACTGATAGCATAAGATAGCTCAAACTGAAAGGAAGAGAGTAAGATGATAATTTTGAAGGAAGATAAAGTTTGAGTTCTGGAACTCATCATTAACGAATAAAAAGCACTTTGCAGGTCTGTTTTAGAAGAACATATACATTCCCACTTTCTGATACAAATATATACAGTAGCATAACTCATAATCTTTACTTAACCTGAACAAAAGTACCTTTCTTTGTAGCACAAGCCAACTGCCACTAAGTGACACATTTTAATTTTTTTCATACTTTACTAATTATTTGGCTTTATTTTTCTACTTCACAAAAAAATTCCCTTTTCTTTTTCCCCTTTTAGGCTAATTACGTTTCTTTGTAGTACAAGCCGACTGCCCCTTACTTCGGATATATTTCTGTTGTACTATTCCATCTTTATCAGAATAAAATAGAGTTTCGAAGATGCATATGGTAGGCTTGCATGGGGTGAAATGTGGTTTTCCGTTTATTCTGTGGTTTGAATGTCTTCTGAACTGTAAGAACATCAAAAAGTAAGATGCTGTGATGGAAATTTTGAACAGCGTAGACTGAAGAGGACTAAAATTGTCCATGAATAACCTTTTCTCGTAGCAAATTGATTATTGCGCGGATGGACACTGCAATCCCCGCAGTATTGGCAGGCTATATCAAACTTAGGGCACGGCAATTAGCTCTTAAAGCGCGCTTCAAGAAGAAAGAGAAAAGCAAAGAAAAAGGTATAGTTTCCAGATATAGAGACTTAAAAGGACCCTTTAGCCAAAATAAGCTGGACTTCACTTAGTAGGAAAGGCGTAAAAGGCCTTAAAGTCAGTCTAATTCCGAGACAGTCTTTTCAAGAACAGAATTTAGAGAGCAGTGGGGACAAGAAACATTTACCTTTTTCCGCTTTTACAGTTTGTGCCCATAAATAGATACCGAAAAGCACTTTTAGACGTAGGCTTTTTTACTTCTCTGACTTCAATACACAGCAGCTTTGGATTGGGATTCAAAAGAATCATGAATAATGTTAAAAAGGATTTCAATTTTCAAATTGTTTGGAAGTAAAGGATTTACGTTATCTAAGTGATAAAGATACTGTAGGCGTCGATGGATGCCCAACCAATATCTGAAACACCTGAAACAACTCACCCTGGACATCGATCTAGTCAGAGTCAGATCAAGACTCCAACATTATGTTCTTAACCATTAAATGATACTAGTATAATAACTAATAAAGCAATTATACCTGCAAAAAAACTGGATTAAAGTTATTGCCTGATGAACTCCGAATTCCAAAAATACATACAGGAAATGTGAACCATCACCAGAAATACATACATGAAAAAGTTCAGTATCGGTCTGTATACGGTATTCTCTCAAAAAATACAAATCCTCTCATTTGTTCTGGCTTCCATCAAAACCGAACATCCTCTTTTTGTCTGGGCCAACATTGAACAGTTATTAAAGAAAGAAGCAGAACGCATATATAATATGATAAGATAAAACCAGTTTCTGCTAGCTCAATTCAAAGAGCCTAACTAGTTCTTCAACCGCTATATGAACCCATTTGACCCAATTGTTCTTCTACTAGGGTGGAATTACATTTTGACAAGTTTCCATCTGTGCTAGCAGTTCCACACTTTTTACATACTAGGAGATGGTAAAAACAATATATCCAATTACCTAGAGATATTTACAGGGCTCTTGATCAAGTCAGCTTCCAGGATGTCTACCCTTGGCCTGAAAATAAAAAATGACAATAGAAAAGTTAGAAGTACATATTTCATAGCAGCAAAAGGAAAGAACAATGTTGTTCTGCTAACCATAATCAGGAAAGAGAAAATGTATCTATCTACAGACCAAGAAGAACAAATGTCAATATGTGGATAAACAGTACATATAGATATGACCATCATTATAAAATCTTAATGATGCATGCAAACATCAGACTTGTTATTTTAGTTGAGAACTTTATCAGTTTTGGGAAAAAACGGTCTTAAAAAAAATTGTACGACCCTAATAGTACAAGGATAGGTTTCTAAATCATTTAGAAAGTTCCAACTCCATTTGCATTCATTCGAACATTGTAGACGCCGGAGAGCAGACTATGCAGGTATAGGGCACACAAAAATTAATCGACAAGGGTAAAATCCATGAGCATTAAAGGAATCAAATGGAAGATAATGAAACGAAAACGGTAAGGCATTAAGTGAATATGCATTGTCGTAAAAATACCTGATCATTGACAAGGGAGCTCTAAAAAATTCAAACTCCTTGGGAATTATTTGCTTTCCACCCTCCTTCTAGAGGAAAGCATTCAAGAAAAAAAATGGTGGATTTCTAAAAGTTTTACTAGGATTTCATGGAGATTAATTCTTCAGTTCTGCATTCTCGAATACCAATATCATGTCCTCCTTCAGAAGAAGGTAAGACATCACAGCAATGCCGTCTCGGTGCTTGCAACTGAAACAAAAAGTAAGAAACAGGAATTATCATAGGAGTGCTACAGAACCATTGACGATGATACAAAATAGGACAGACACTAGAAAAGTTGATAATGCACTACCTCTTCAATGCTAAGTTCACGTTTCTGAGAGAATACTCTGATCAGCTCAAGTTTGTTTAATGACCCTTTCTGGGAGCAGTTTACATCCGAAAATCGTTTGTAGTTACTCCTTATCCCATCAGTTTCATTAAAACACTTTCCAAAAAGAAAACAGTAGGTCTGTCACATGGATTTCTGGGAGATTCCTTCGTGTTAAACATGTATGGAGCTAAATTAGCATTGACACCTCTCTTCCATGGCGAAAAAGTCCTTTGCACAGCTAGGACATCAGGAAGAAGTTGATTCCTTTCGGATACCTGAATTGCATAACCCCACGAAATCGAAATCGTCCACCACTTTGAGCGGTTATAACAAACAACATGCTGCAGAATTCTATATGGGTCAACATTAACAGCTACAGAAAAATGTTCTAACGCCTGATTACGATTCATGTTAGGAAAGATTGAATCCATGTAATCCAGATGATGAAGAGAAGGCACTAATGGATGTGAAGAGAGCAATCCAAACAGATCCCCTCGCAGATCAACCTGTTAAAGTATGAATGAATAGGTTTATACTTGATACATATACGATTCCAATCACTTGCCATAAAGTATATTTGAAAAAAATGGATAGTTCACGACAATGTGGGATTGGATTTAATCAAGAAATATTAGCAATGACTAAAAAAAACACCTTTTGCCTATGCAAGTCTGATCAAGCTGCAGACACAGCATTATGGCTCTATACAAATGACACCTGAAGCACATGGGTTTTCTGTTTGCAAGAACAAAGTTAGTACCAACCCGCAAATTGATATAACTTGGTATTTAGACTACCGAAGGTAACATGCCACAAACACAAACTTGAGTCCATTTTCGTATGAAGCTTACAGGTCCGGAGATTATGAACATTTCAAAAGGCAATTCATGGAATTCCATCCAAAGGTGATTCTGATTTAGAATACTTGCTTTGGCAATAGGTTCTTCTTTATTTTTAGTTTTTTTATTTCTAATCTAAAATAGATTGTCCTGTGGATGATGAATATTTCTAGAAAGCAAATGTATCTCATTAAACTGGCAACACAAGTTGCTTATGCTAACAAAACAAGACTATATTCAAATTGACAAATTGTACAACTTAAATGCAGAAATTTTCAAAAGAAAAATACTGAAATAAGGAAAATGGAGCAATTGAGCTATTTTCTGATTAATCAATAACACATTGTACTATCAATTTACCTGATGAAATCCAGGTTCATGCGTCAACCCAACACCAAACTCAGCTACACAAGAGAATACCCTAGCATCACTTCCATAAACATGGATACCTCATCAAACAAGAATCAAAACAGTTAGCCAAAACCTTAGCAAGTGAATAACTAATAGCAAAACCACCACCACCAAATGCCATATCAAATGAATACTTAGCATTCTGTTCATAACTCTCTGAACTACTCCCAATATAATACCATCTGTTATAATCATATTTCGAAAGTGTTTTCACCAAATTATCAACAAAAAAAAACTGTGTCATCATCCCCAAATACAAACCACTTAACATTCGTTAGATTAAGATCAGTAATCTCTTTAACAATACGTGCGATCCTTATAGCAGATCTTAAACCACCTTTGAAAGTATAAGGAAAACCTGAAGTATCTCCAGATAATTGTACCGTAGGAAGATTATTATCAAGATCATACGATTCATTAGAAAGCTCACGATCAAGAAATACATAACCTCGATGTTGATTAGGTTTCCACCATAATCGAATCAAATTACTTCGTTTAATCCATGTTTTTGATGAAGAAGCAATTCCAAATACGATTTCGTAAGTTGAAAGTTGAGTTTGCGATGAAGATGATGGTGACAATGAAATTAGAGATTTGTTGTGTGTGTGTACGGTATCAACAGATGGAATTGTGTTCATAGAGATTAGAAGGTAAAGATTACATAGACTTGAGAAGATTACGAGGAATATTATAATGCTTGTAGAATTTGTTAGGGTTTTTTTAGAAGAATCTAATGATGGTGGCATTTCGATCTGATCGATGAGAAAGAGTTACACTAAACTCACTCAAGAATAATGGTTGTGTCTTGAGATGGAGGGAAGGTAAAGGGATGTTCATTTAATGTTGGATCGGATCGTACTATGAGAATTTCTTGAATCGTGATACTTGTAGATAGAGCTATGCACTTTGGCCCTGCTGCTGAAAATCTTTTGTGGGGGTAGTATTGGGAGTCTGGGACCTGATTCTGGCGCGTAAAAAAATCATAAAACAACAAGAAGCCTGATATAGGGCTCCAACATCAATAGAGGGGTTTCAATAATAAGACAAAATATAGACATTATGAAGTAAAACTTAAAAACCCCTTATCCATAATTTTTTTCAATGCCTAAACCACCCCTTATTTAGTTAATCTTAATTACACTCATTTAATTAATGAATTAAGCTAATCATGATTAATTAAACATAATCTTGTACTTAAAAAACTGAAATCAGATTATTATTTTTGAATTTGTGTTTTGTGGGAAGAAAAACAGATGAAATTTAAGAAAATTTTGTCGTTTTTTTTTTAACCCTAGATTTTGATTCAATCAACCATAGTAGCATTGAGTATACCTCTAGCTTAAACTCTTGATCTTTTTATGGCTCAAATTTGATGAAATCACGATTTGAAAGATGGATTTTTTGTTATTCAGAGAAATTTACGGTTGGGTTTCATGTCGAACCCAACCGTAACCTTAAGAACACCGAAGAACACCATTTTTGCCCAGATTTACGGTTGGGTTTTCAACCAAACTCAACCATAACTTGAAGAACAATGATGAACACCATTTTTGCCAAATTTACGGTTAGGTTTTCAACCAAACCCAACCGTAACAAATCTTTAAACCCCAATTATAAAATTATATAAATATATTTTAAGATTTTTTAATTTCTATCTTGTAGAGAATTGAAAGACCAAGCTAACCCAGAAAAAATGAGGTCAATCGGACATCGTATAAAAGAGTTATGATCAAAACGGTGAAATCTATTTGTATCCAGGAATAGTTATGGTTGGGTTCGCCAATAAACCCAACCGTAAATTTGGGCTCATTGAAGCCCAAAAATCTCAAATTTACGGTTGGGTTTATTGGCGAACCCAATCGTAAATATTCATGGATACAAATAGATTTCACCGTTTTGATCATAACTCCTTCATACGATCTCCGATTGACCTCATTTTTTTGGGGTTAGCTTCGTCTTTCAATTCTCTACAAGATAGAAATGAAAAATCTTAAAATATATTTATCTAATTTTACGATTCGGGTTTAAAGATTAGTTACGGTTGGGTTTGTTTAATAACCCAACCGTAATATGAAGAATTAACCAATTACGGTTGGGTTTTACCTTGAAACCCAACCGTAAGTCGAAGAAAAATGAAGAACACCATTTTTTTCACATAGTTATGGTTGGGTTTTGTCTTAAAACCCAACCGTAAGCCATCCCTTGGAGCATTGAGTTTTAAGGTCCAATTTGGGTTTCAAAACAAAAAAGTGAACTTATTCAATCATTTTAACTAGGTTGAAGGTAAATTGGGTCATTCAAACAAAGAAAAACTGAAAATCACACAAATTAGAGAATCCAATTTTGTGGTATCCAGTAGAATTTACGGTTGGATTTTGGGTTAAAACCCAACCGTAACTTATTCTGTTAGTTTTTGTTCCAATTTCAACATGTATTTACGATTGGGTTCTGCCTAAAAACCCAACCGTAATATGAAGAATAAACCTTCCCCAGACTTACGGTTGGGTTATTAAACAAACCCAACCGTAACTAATCTTTAAACCTCAATCGTAAAATTAGATAAATAGATTTTAAGATTTTTTTTCATTTCTATCTTGTAGATAATTGAAAGACGAAGCTAACCCAAAAAAAATGAGGTCAATCGGACATCGTATGAAGGAGTTATGATCAAAACGGTGAAATCTATTTGTATCCAGAAATAGTTACGGTTGGGTTCGCCAATAAAACCAACCGTAAATTTGGGCTCAATGAATCCCAAAAATCTCAAATTTACGGTTGGATTTATTGGCGAACCCAAACGTAAATATTCCTGGATACAAATAGATTTCACCGTTTTGATCATAAATCCTTCATACGATGTCCGATTGACCTCATTTTGTTGGGGTTAGCTTCGTCTTTCAATTCTCTACAAGATATAAGTGAAAAATCTTAAAATCTATTTATCTAATTTTACGATTGAGGTTTAAAGATTAGTTACGGTTGGGTTTGGTTGAAAACCTAACCGTAAATCTTAATTGAATCTTCATCTCCTACATTTAAAATTACGGTTGGGTTTGTTTAATAACCCAACCGTAATATGAAGAATAAATTAGTTACAGTTGGGTTTTCATTCGAACTCAACCCTAACATGAAGAACAAACCAGTTACGGTTGGGTTTTTCATTCGAACCCAACCGTAAATTCCCTCTGTAACCCAAAATCCTCATTAGCTTGTTTAGTTTTATCCGGATTGTCATCACTAATACTTTCTACACATTTATTAGTATTCTTCATCACGAAATTGGGAGTTTAATCAGCGATAAAATTTTGATTCGATGAAGAAATTTGATTAAAATGGAGAAGGAGAAGATATGGAAGAAATAGAAAGATTTTAATTAAAGGACAAATTTATCTTTTTTTATTGGGTAAAGGGTAAAATGGACATTTAACTTTACCCCTAGGACATCCCTTATCATAAAATTGGGTCACCTCGCCTCCATTTGGAGCCCCTCTATTGATATTGGAGCCCCTATATCAGGCTTCAACAACAAAGGGGAAGGATATGTTACATGGTTAGAATGATATTATCTTGATGTTTTGGCGTCAGCTTTTTTATAAGTTCTAACCGGAAGTAAATTTGGAGCTAATTTTTTGGTTACATGTTCTTCTTATAAAACTATACATTCCTACCAAAAATGAGCGCATTCGAAGATACGAAGCCTCACCATCCACAAAGTTTAATTTCAATTGTTAATCTTCAACGACTGATTTTCAAAATAGTAGATGGTGGTATTATACGTCTCGGAATACGTTTATTTTTTTGTAGGAATGTAGAGGCTTATAAGAAGAACACGTAACCAAAAAATTAGCTTCAAATTTATTTTTATTTGGGTTTTATAAGAAAAATGATAATAAAATATCAAGATAATATCATTCTAACCATGTCAACGTATCATTTCCTAGCTTAACAAAAATAGTAAAGTCATTAATAAAAGCATTTAGTAATCATGGGTTACGGAAGCCCAAAATTTTATTGCTTATTCATGGAATCCAATTATTTCCATAGACCACTTCTGGTGTCTTCTTTTATGGATTACTGCCGGAACCCATAATATTTGGATTACTACAAGAAACCATAGTTTTTATGTTGGACCACTTTTGGGGTCAACAACATCTCATGGATTTCTTCTGGAACTCATTATTTACAAAACAAGTAATTAAAATGAACAAAACTCAAAATAAAAGAAATATACACACATATATGGTACCAACATAATATCAACAAATCTCCATCTTCGTCACCTTAGGGTCGTCGATATATCAATTTATAGTTGTTCACATGGACATATTCTTTATGACAAAAATTGTATCAATATCAGTTACAGGTTACTTTAAGAACCGCTGATAAAGACTGACTAGTATTTTGTTACGGGTCACTTCTGGACCAACAAGCCAGTGGGAAGCGCACCTTGTGCCCATCTTATGTCTCACAATATTTTAGCTTCTGGTGGAATAATTTCAAATTTTATGGAAATTATTACAGTCGAGGAAACAAAATTTGTGTTATCCTTTGGAGATGTAATAATTTCTCGTTTTATTGATATTAAAAATAGTTAGTACCATAATAAGGACATAATAAGGACATAAAAGGAAAATTATTATTAGAGTTCGCGGAGTTACGATTCTCACCTTCCCCATACTTACCAGCTTATACAAACTAATATATATATGCACCTTAATTAGAATAAGATTCAATTGAATGTACAATTAAAACCATACCCGTAATGATAACGATTATCGACGTCGTTATGATCGTCGTTCTCCGATAATCGAATAAAAAAATCGACCATAATAGCTTGACTGTTACGAATTTTTCGTGTTGATAACATGTTATATATGAGTGTCCAAATTGTCCATCTATCTACATATGTAACAATGGTATAAGATGATATTATTTTGTCGCTAACAAAGATAACAATACATTAAGATTGTTATAAATACATCTAAGTCTAAGCTGCTTATATAGACGTATAAGCATGATTTACCATTAATAATGGGATGATACCATTTAATCGATCTGACGATCAAGATCTTTTAGGCACTAATTGTCCTATATAAAATAGTATCACATCCGCTACTAATGATATCCCCATTATAAAACATGATATTTAGATTGAAGAACATCAAAAGAAAGGATAAACTTTTATTGCTTTCACTTAATTTTATTTTTCTAAAAAGAAAAATATCCATTTACGTAGTGGGATAATGGCCATACTATAACAAATCAGTGAAATATAAGAATGACACGTAATAAAAAATAGGTTTGTATGACATGTTGCATGAGCAACACTAATCCACCAAGGATTAAATTTAGATTATATTAAACTTATCTTTTTAATCCTCATCTTTATTAGGTGGGTTCAGACACCATTCTAATACCGACTTTATATAACATAACTAATATAATACTGTTAATTTTTATTTATTTGAAATTCTAACGCAACCGGAGTTTCTAACTAATCTGACTCAGGTATAGACACATACAGTACAATATTGGATAATATTCCTGTAACAGTAAGTAAATCAAACAGAAACTTAAAAAGAGTTAAGGGTTAGAACAGATAACACACTTCAGACAATCACACAAGCACAGAGAGATGGAGTCGCATGTTCAACAGACTGCCCTTAACTCGATATTTGTCAGTTACATCTTTGAAAAAGTGTTGCTATACCTTTAGAGATGACAAATCGAATCCAGGATAAAACCACCTGATACCAACCCAGTTAGCAAGACTCGTTGGCCCGTTGTGAACTTAACAGTAGAAGAAAATGAAGAAAAGAACTAGTGCACATACAAAGCAAGAAGAGGGGAAAAGTCGTCAGGTCAGTGGCTGCGACTGGGGTAAGTAAAAATCTGACTTTTGTTTTTCTTTTAAAGAAGAAGAAGACTGTTGAATTTTCAAACGGTCAAAATTTATTTAATTAAACATAGTTAATTCGAGATATTTAATTAGAATATTTTTTTTATTAAACATGATTTAATTTTATAATTACAAAATGGTAAAATATTTAATGTATAGAATTAAAATATAAAACCGTTGGATCTTTGATGGGTACACGTATGCACACGCAAGGCACACGCCAAGGCACACGCACCAAGGCTCGCACCAAGGCACACGCAACAAAAGGTTCGCACCAAGGTTCACACCAAGGTCGCACCAAGGCTCACACCAAGGCTCACGCAAAAGCACACGCAAAAGCACACGCAAGCTCCGCAAGTCCGCGGCCCGCTGTGCTTCGGTGCGAAGCACCGCACATGTGTGCATTTGCCCACTAGTCCATTTCCTAAGTCCATATCCAATCCACTAGTTCTTTTTCCTTATATAGAACGTTTGTGGTAATGAGGATAAACTTCCTCCTTGGTTTTCCCAATATAGGACAAACCAAAGGTTTCTCATTCACTAAGAAGTGAAAATGGATGGCTCTATTTTTCCACCCCAAGTTTGGACTAGTGACCCTAGGTCCCTTTAAGATATATTAAGTAACAAAATTAATTTTAAGTAAGAAATTCATTTTTAATTCTAACAATCCCCCACATGAATGAAGAAAGCGATAAATCAGAAAACCGAAAAACAAGAAATACCTCTTAAGCAATAGGTGTCCATAAGGAATTGAACCTCTGCTTAGTGAGAAGTACCGGAACTACTTGATGGACAATGAACGCGATGTCTTGAACTGCCATTGTTTGGTGTAATTCATCAATAGCTCCTTACGCGAGATATCTCTCAAGAGTGCTGTTAAGTTCACGCCGTTGTGTCCGTTTTGGCCCTGGACATATCCCGTTTCTCAAAATGCTCTAGAGAATCAGCTCAATTCTCATAGGAAGCGACACACTTCCTCATTCAGATAGGTGAGTTCTATCAAGAGTGTTAACTGCTACACCCCATTGCAATCTTAAATTGAAACTATAGAACTCACTAAGACTTTATTATAAGTCATCCTCACATGCAGTCACACTATCACGTCTACACCATATGGAAGGGACAGAGAAAATAATTCCCTGATAGTGTTTAATTTATTACCCGCCACAAATTAGTTGTCTCATTCAAAACCTTGATCTTGGGATCTCCAGTCATCAAGGTTGAGTATCCTTCATGGCAAGTTTTAATTTATGAGCTTAAGTCCCATCCCCCTCGATGCATTACTAACTATCTCCTGGGACAAGCCTTTCGTCAAAGGATCCGCGATATTCTCCTTAGACCTCACAAAGTCAACAGAAATAACGTCAGTTGCGATTAGTTGTTTTAGAGAATTGTGTCTTCTCCTAATATGAATAGATTTTCCGTTATAGTTGTTGTTTTTAGCATTAGCTATTGCAGTTTGACTATCACAATGTATAGATATAGCTGGCACAGGCCTATGCCAGAGAGGAATGTCTTCTAAAAGACATCTTAGCCAAGCGGCTTCCTCTCCTGCTTTATCTAACGCAATAAACTCGGATTCCATAGTGGATCGAGCGATACAGGTCTGTTTGGAACTCTTCCAAGACACTGATCCACATCCTAGAGTGAATACGTATCCACTCGTAGACTTAGACTCCTCTGAGTATGCTATCCAGTTTGCATCACAGTATCCTTCAAGAACAGCAGGGTGTCTTTCATAACTCAAACGGTAGTTTAAAGTGTATTTAAGATACCACAACACTCTGAAAAGTTCATCCCAATGTTCATGTCCTGGATTATAGGTATACCTACTTAGTCTACTCACAGCATAGGCAATGTCTGGTCTGGTGCAGTTCATTAAATACATCAAACTTCCTATGACTCGTGAATATTCAAGTTGCGAGACTCCATTGCCTTTGTTTTTCTTGAGTTTGCAAGAAGGGTCAAATGGAGTACTTGCAGGTTTACTGTCAAACTGGTTAAATTTCTTAAGAACTGATTCAACATAATGAGATTGACTAAGATTGAATCCATTAGACTCCTTTCTAATTTTCATCCCTAGGATTACATCAGCAGGACCTAAGTCTTTCATGTCAAAGTTCTCACTCAACATGTTCTTAGTGGAATTAATGATTTCTAAGGTTGTGCCTAGTATAAGCATATCATCAACATACAAGCATACAATCATACATGCATCATTTATAGATTTATTGTACACACATTTGTCAGCTTCATTTATTTTAAATCCACTAGAGAACATTACATGATCAAAATTTTCATGCCATTGTTTCGGTGCTTGTTTCCATATAAAGACTTTTTAAGTCTACACACTTTGTTTTCATAACCCTTCACTACAAAGCCTTCGGGTTGGTCCATATAAATTTCTTCATTTAATTCACCATTTAGGAACGTAGTTTTTACATCCATTTGATGTATTTCTAGGTTATGAATTGCAGCGATTGCAATTAGCATCCTAATGGAAGTAATTCTAGTGACAAGTGAATAAGTGTCAAAGAAATCTACACCTTCTATTTGTTTATAACCCTTAGCTACTAGTCTAGCTTTATACTTTTCCACAGTTCCATCTACCTTACGTTTTCTCTTGAAGATCCATTTACAGCCTGTGGGTTTGCACCCTGGAGGTAAATCTACTATCTCCCAGGTTTCATTCTGAACAATAGAATCCATCTCACTAATAGTGGATTCTTTCCACCATGGAGCTTCAGACGAAGTCATGGCCTCTTTATAGGTTTGTGGATCAGTTTCAACTAAACAGGTTATGAAGTCAGGCCCAAAAGATTTTTCTATTCTAAGTCTTTTGCCTCTTCTAGGTTCATAAACAGATTCATCTTCTTCTATCGGTAAAATATGGCTAGAAGAAGGGACATCTAGGGGATCATCACATATCATGCGAGATTCAGATTTCAACGGAAACACATTTTTAAAAAATGTAGCATCCCTAGATTCCATAATGGTGTTCACACCAATTTCTTAGTTTTCAGAACTCACAACCATAAACCTATAAGCAGTGGTGTGTTCGAGATATCCTATGAAAACACAATCAACTGTTTTAGGTCCTATTTTAGTCCTCTTAGGTGGAGGAATAGAGACCTTGGCTAAACACCCCCACACTTTGAGGTATCCATAAGAGGGTTGTTTGCCTTTCCATAATTCATACGGTGATTTGACTAATCCTTTAAGGGGCACTCTGTTCAGGATATAGCAAGCTGAGAGGACGGCCTCCCCCTCACAAGTTCGTCGGTAGTCCTGAACTGATTAACATGGCATTCATCATCTTCTTAAGGGTTCGTTTTTTCCGTTCAGCCACTCCATTTGATTGTGGTGAATAAGGAGGAGTTACCTCATGAATAATGCCATGTTGTGCACAAAAATCTCCTATAGGGATTACATATTCTCCGCCACGGTCAAATCTAATGGTTTTGATTGTGGTGTTCAATTGGTTTTCTACTTCTAATTTATATAATTTAAATGCTTCTAAAGCATAATCTTTTCCTTTAAGCAAGTAAATATGACAGTATCTAGTACAGTCATCTATGAAAGTGACAAACAATTTTTTACCACCTCTAGTTTGGATTGATTTCATATCAACTAAGTCTGAGTGAATTAACTCTAAGGGATTAGAATTTCTGTGGACATTTTTCTTAAAAGGCTTCTTTGCATATTTTGATTCTACACAAACTTCACATTTATGTTCATATTCCAAATTTAATTTTGGAATGCAGCCAGAGTTTGCCAATTTGTTCATTGATTTATAATTTACATGACCAAGTCTACCATGCCAGATATTCAATGAGACAACAACATAAGAAGAATCAAGTTTATTAACTTCAACATAGGTTACAGATAATTTGTATAGGCCTTCAGCCTTATAGCCCTTTCCCACAAAATCCTTTCCCTTAGTGATAATCACTTTCCCAGACTCAAATACAATCTTAAAGCCCTTATCATCTAGCACACCACTTGAAACGAGATTCTTGCAGATGTCTGGTACATGTAAAACTTCATTCAATGTGAGGATTTTCCCAGAGGAGAGCTTCAGCGAAATTTTTCCTTTTCCTGCAACCTGTGCTACAGATGAATTACCCATATAGAGTTTTTCTCCTTCTCCTACCGTCTGATAGGAGACGAACATGTCTTTACTTCCGCAGACATGTTTGGTAGCTCCAGAGTCTACCCACCAGTCTCTCACATTGGTAACTAAGTTAACCTCAGACACCGTGCCAGAAAACTCATTTTTACTACTTTCAACTAAATTTACATTTGTTTTCTTAAAATTTGCATCTTTGCGTTTTCTACAATGAATTGCCATATGGCCAGACACACCACAAACATAACATGCTCCCTTAATTTTACCAACAGCAGATTTTGGTTTTTGAAAGGTACCTTTTCTTTGCGGGCCAGGCTTGCGCTTGTTGTGGTCCAGACTTAGATTAGCAAATTTGTGTTCGATGACGTGAGCTTTGTTTGACATGTCTCTTGCAGAAGAAACATTCTTGTCCTTTGAACACATCAATTCTTCAACTTGGATTTTCTTGCCCAATTCTACCATGGAAATTTCACCAGTTTCATGCCTTAGTCTTCTCTTGTATTCAGCCCAGGAATTTGGCAATTTTTCAATAACAACAGAAACTTGAAATGTTTCGTCAATAACCATTCCTTCAGCAATTATTTCATTAGTAATTTTTTGCAGCTCCAGTGACTGATCTACCACTGATTTTTCATTCATCATTTTATATTCCAAAAAACGTGCAACCAGGAATTTTTTACTTCCTGTTGTTTCTGCTTCATATTTATCTTGTAGTGCAGTCCATAAATTATAAGCATTGAAATTATCCTTAGCATTGTAAAAATCATATAAAGCATCTTCTAAGCAGTTTAAGATATGATTTTTGGCCATATAATTACTTCTCTTCCAACTTTCTAAGTCCTGTAATTTATCAGGTTCATTCAGAGACTCATCAAACGGCTTCAGAACCATCTCATCTAGCATGTGGAAACTCAGGAAAAATAACATTTTTGACTGCCATCTCTTGAAGTCCTTTCCAGAAAATTTCTGAGGTCTGTCAACATCAGTCTTCACCATTGTTACAGAAGTAAATTTTTGAAATTAAGCAGAATATCGAGTTAAAAATATTGGATAATATTCCTGTAATAGTAAGCAAACCAAACAAAAACTTGAAAAGAGTTAAGGGTTAGAACAGATAACACACTTCAGACAATCACACAAGCACAGAGAGATGGAGTCGCATGTTCAACAGACTGCCCTTAACTCGATATTTGTCAGGTACACCTTTGAAAAAGTGTTGTTATACCTTTAGAGATGACAAATCGAATCCAGGATAAAACCACCTGATACCAACCCAGTTAGCAAGACTCGTTGGCCCGTTGTGAACTTAACAGTAGAAGAAAATGAAGAAATAAACTAGTGCGCATACAAAGCAAGAAGAGGGGAAAAGTCGTCAGGTCATTGGCTGCGACTGGGGTAAGTAAAAATCTGACTTTTGTTTTTCTTTTAAAGAAAAAGAAGACTGTTGAATTTTCAAATGGTCAAAATTCATTTAATTAAACATATTTAATTTGAGATATTTAATTAGAAGATTTTGTTTATTAAACCTGATTTAATTTTATAATTACAAAAAGGTAAAATATTTAATGTATAGAATTAAAATATAAAACCGTTGGATCTTTGATGGGCACACTTATGCACTCGCAGGCACACGCAAGGCTCACGCCAAGGCTCGCACCAAGGGTCGCACCAATGGTCACGCCAAGGCTCACGCAAAAGCACACGCAAGCTCCGCAAGCCCGCGGTGCTTCGGTGAGAAGTGCATTTGCCCACTAGTCCATTCCTAAGTCCATATCCAATCCACTAGTTCTTTTTCCTTATATAGAACGTTTGTGTTAATGAGGATAAACTTCCTCCTTGGTTTGCCCAATATGGGACAAACCAAAGGTTTCTCATTCACTAAGAAGTGAAAATGGATGGCTCTATTTTTCCACCCCAAGTTTGGACTAGTGACCCTAGGTCCCTTTAAGATATATTAAGTAACAAAATTAATTTTAAGTAAGAAATCCATTTTTAATTCTAACATAAAACTCATAGGACTGAAGTCAGACTCAAGTAAGAAACTACTAGGCCGGAATTAATTTATGGATGTCTAAATATATGTTATTTTTCTTTTTTGGTGATTTATTTTGTCCAACAAATCCGTTTTTATCTGTTTTTACCTGTACAGTTCCACCACCTACTACTAATACACAGATTCTCTAATTCTCATTCCCATTTAGAGATTTTCTCTCTAGAAAAAAACAAACCACCACTGTCGTTGTCGCCCCAACCACCATGGGAATTTCAATTCATCATCTTCTAAATCACTACCCAGAAACCCAACAAGTTTACTCTGTAATAATAGGTGATGATCAAATCGTAACATTCGTCACTAAGCATTCTTCAACCATTGATCACTGGATTAACAGAATTTACAATGATTACAATGGAGTACTAGATCATCTTACTGTTGGTCTTGATGTAGAATGGGAACCTGCTTATGGTCATTACATAAATCGAATAACAACATTACAACTATGTGTTGGTTATAGATGTTTTATTTTTCAAATCAAACATGCAGATGAAATCCCTTGTTCTCATGTTGAGTTTCTTGGAAACCTTGATTTTACATTTGTTGGAGTTGGGATCGATGAAGATGTTATGAAACTTGATGATGATTATAACTTAGATTTGTGGATGTTGTTGATCTTAGGTATTTGGCTGCTGATATGTATAATTCGAAGACACTCTAGAATGTTGGGTTGATGGGATTGGCTGGAGTTGTATTAAATTGTGGTGATATTGAAAAACCTAGGTATGTTACTTTGAGTAACTGGGAGGATTATTGGCTTTCTCTCAATCAGATTAAGTATGCTTATGTTGATGCTTGTGTGTCTTTCAAGATCGGTAAAGAACTCCTCTGAAAATGGCATGGATTGTTGATTTCCAGTTTTGGAAGGGTTTTTTTGCATGTTTTTTTAGAAAGATATTATTAGGTTATTAATGTCTTATGCTTTTTTTATTAGTAGTATAAAAAGATAAAGTTAGGGTTTCAAGGTTTTGCATGGGAGTAGAAGAATATCAGACTCAGGGTTTATGTTAATGCATATGAGTGTATGACACTCTCTATAAACAGCTGCAGGTTTCTTTTTGTTGATCTTTTTTACTTCATTGCTGTTTATTTATTTATTTATTTATTTTGAAGCATAGTTGTTGTTAATTGTTATAAACAAGTCTTTGATTAAATGAGAATTATTTTCTAGCCTAATAAAAAAAAATTATATAAAAAACCCATCAATAAGATTTCATGATGAATGAAAAACCTATAATATTTAGATTTAAGGTATGTGCTTATCACTCACCAGGTGTGGGTGTTTAAAAAATCGAAAAAAAAAGGTTGAAACAACAACCCATGACTCTTATTAGTCTAAACTAGTTTTTTGCATGTGCACTACACGATTTAAATAAATTGTATATTAACTAGAAGCCTTATATAGGGGCTTCTCATTCCAATAGAGGGGCTTCCCATAGTTGAAGGCTAACCCAAATATTGGATAAGGGATACCCTATGATAATAGCAGATACCTATATTACCCTTTACTCTATAACCTAAACAAAAACCATATTAGAACCTAAACAAAAAACTATTCTTCTTCCCAACCGTAAATCTGCTTCTCTTCAACTCTCCTTCTCCCCATTTTCTTCTCCATCAAATTCATCGTCTTCGATTAATCGTCGATTCGAAAATTTATAATCGTCAATCAAACACTATAATAAATATGACAAATTCTACTAAAGGTATAGAAGGTAGCAGTGATTTGAATCAAAATCAATCAAACAAAGAAAACCGAACTCATCAAGAAATTGAAGAATATACCGGTGGTAAAGGCAATCAAACTCCCCAACCACAACCAATGGTGTATATGAGGTATGATTCTACAATAACCCATGTTATTTTTCTCCTTTTTGTGATCGTAATGTGTTAGAATGATTGGTTTTAAAGAAAAAAAATTAGGTTTCCAGAAATATTTACGGTTGGGTTCTGTTCAAATACCAACCGTAAATACAAGTTCTCAAGAACTTACGGTTGGGAATCCAACCGTAACTGTTTTTTTCTAAATTTTACGTTTAGGTTATTTCCAAACCCAACCGTAAACTATTTTGCAGTAAAACAAAAAATGGTATTTACGGTCGGGTTCGATTGTCAATTCCCAACCATAAATTATCCTGGATAGTTCAAATTTTTTTGATGATTATTTACGGTTGGGTTCGATTGTCAATTCCCAACCGTAAATTCTCCTGGATAGCTCAATTTTTGTTTTGGTAATTATTACGGTTGGGTTCGATTGTCAATTCCCAACCGTAAAATCTCATGGGTAGTTCAACTTTTTATTGATGATTATTTACGGTTGGTTTTAAATCCAAAGCCAACCGTAAATTTGTTTACGGTTGTGTTTGATATGTGTAACCCAACCCTAAGGAATTCTGAATTTTCAAATTTTTGGTTATTTGTGTTGAATTGTTTGGAAATTATCTAACTTGTGCTTTCAATTTGTATTGATTGTATGTTGTAGGAATAAGGATAGGGTAAAACCCAAGAACAAGAGGGGTAATAATTTAACACCGATTGATCACACTCCCACCCCTCGCCACGAAGTTCATCTAGGAGTAGATAATAGAGGCTTGATAAAGAACGATAATAAGAAGAAGAATTTTGAGGTAGGGGGTGGTAGCTCTAGACAAGAAGTACTACCTCAAGATGAATCTCATGTTTTCGAAGACTTCGAAGATCTACCGGTGTTGAGTGGAGGTGCGCTTGTGATTAGAGAACCACCACAAGAGGAAGAATGTGATGAAGAAGAGACGAACGGAGAACAATTTTTCGATTAAGGCAAAGGTAGAGAAATTGTTGTTGCTTCGCCTCAACCTCAAGTGAAGGAAAGAAAGCTAAGGAAGAAACCTTCACCGAAAGGCAAGCATATTCCCAAAGGCAAAGACGTTTTGTTGCCTAAGAAGAAGAATGGAAGACTTTGGGGTGAGGCCCCAGACAGGTCTGCAATATTATATGGTTATCCGCATTCATGGGCTGCCAAAGTTGCTGAGACTAGGCTATTTATCTAAAAACTTCTCTTGTTTTGTTAAATTTCCGTTTGTTTAACTTCAAGTTATAACTTGTTGGTACGATTTTGATTAAAAAAGATTGTTTTTATTCTTTGTAGGATCATACACATGTCGTGAAGAAATTGGTTCGTCAAAGGGCTCAACATTGGCCGTTAGCTGAAGAATGTAAAGCCGTCCGTGTTCTCGTAAATGGTACAGGGTTAGCTCCCGGAATTACCAATTTTATGTTGGAATATGACAGTTATCCTGGATAGTTCAAATTTTTTGTTTTGAAGATCATTTACGGTTGGGTTCGATTGTCAATTCCCAACCGTAAATTCTCCTGGGTAGTTCAATTTTTTTTGATGATTATTTACAGTTGGGTTCGATTGTCAATTCCCAACCGTAAATTCTCTTGTGTAGTTGAACTTGTTTTGTGTTGATTCTTTACGGTTGTGTTTTTGTTTGTTTGAATGACCCAATTTACTTTAAATCTAGTAAAATTGAATGCATAAGTTTAAAAATTCGACTTTTAAACCCAAATTTGGAGTGAAAGGAAATACAAAAAATAAGGGTCCAGGAATATTTACGGTTGGGTTGGGACTCAAAAACCCAACCGTAGAACTGTAGGGAATAAAATGACAGGTTTACGGTTGGGAATCAAAAATCGAACCCAACCGTAACTGGTGCAACAGATACCCATGCACATAATGCATTACAGTTGGGTCCTATGCTAAAACCCAACCGTAAAACCGTTACGATTGATTGTTCCACCATGAAAATACGATTACGGTTAGATTAGAATGAACACCTAACCGTAATTGTTAGTTACGGTTTGGTTCGACAAGAAAAGCCAACCGTAATGTTCCCTGAATCACAAAAAAAATCATATTTTTTAACGTAATTTCATTAAATTTGAGCCATAAAAAGACCAAGAGTTTAAGTTAGAGGTATACCTGGCTACTCTGGTTGAGTGAATCAAAATCTAGGGTTTTTAAAAAAATTAGAAAAAATATTCTTTCGTTTCTTCTACTTTTTCTTCCCACCAAACCAAAAAAGAAAAAAAATGATTTAATTAAATATAAAATTATTTTAGATTAATTATTATTAACCCAATCTATTAATTAAGTAGTTTTATTAATATTAACTAATTTATAAAAATATAATGGATAAGGAATTTTTAAAATTCATATCTAGTGTCCCTGTTTTATCTTCACACAGGAAACTCCTCTATTGGAATGGAATGCCCATGTATATGGCTTCATAAACTAATGTCTTTAAAGCCAAAAAAAAAATTGCAAAAAAACAGCAGATTATTTACTCAAAATAAGTTACATTTTTAATTATAACAGATACAAATAGTGTACATAGTAGTTTCAATATCTAAATTCAACTTTTGGTATATTTGAGTTCCAGAACAATCCTATCCAGATTACTAAGAATTGAAGTTTGCAAATTTGAATGTTGAAAAAATATTGGTAAAAGGTAAAGGTTGAAAGAAAAGAAAATTCAGGAAGATTTATGATATTTTTTGGCTTAATGGTAGCATATTTGAGCCAGTTTCATTCCGTGGTGCTTATGAAATGTATGTTATCATAAATGAGCTTGCAATATTTACACGGGCATTTACAAACCCAAGTAACAATATAACAGCTGCAAATATAAACAAACTAAGATTTGAGTAAAACAACCTGGAATGATCAACAAACTGACTGATTTCCGAAAAGTGCGAGTTACTCAATCCACCCTCTTACAAAAAAGAGCTCCAAAAACCAAAGATCTAATGCAAGAACTGAGAAAAATATGAGCAGAGCTATGGTTTGCTACCTGTTCAGTGGAAACCCTATTACCATGTCTTAAGAAATGGAAACACGTCACTCTTGAGCTCTTTGTATAAACCGTGTTGTTACCTGTTTTGCCTGTGACTAAACCATGTCAAAATCCTCTCTACCATGTTGTTACCTTATGCTCCTTGCTCATACCGTTTTCTCGATATTATGTACTTCAATGGAAGAGGAATGAAAATCCTCAGGGGTATCACGTGAGGATGCTTATGGTAGAAGCTAATATTCAACTCTAAGAATTGAGAGAACTTTGTTGGGCACAATGTATTTGTTTGCAGGAAATACAATGACTGTCGGGTAACATTGTTGATGGAGTAAACAGAATGCAACAAACTGCTGGAGACTTACTCGGAGGTTAGGACAAATAAAGTCTACCACACCCGGGACAGTGGAGGCAGTGCGTACCTGGCTATCAGTGCCCTGCAAAAACTTAACTATAGCAGCTTGGTACATCCACTTGCTTCAGGTTGAAAAACATGGTGCATTGCTGCTTCTTTGTGCACCTCATTTCCAGCAGCGACACTGCTAAAAACAAAGAGGAGGACTCAAAGATGGATTAGAAGCAAGCAAACCTGTGCCTACTATAACTCCATTGATAAAATTCTTTTCATTTCTCATAAAACAAATCAGCTACACAATTCAAAGCAAACGAACTGGAGCCTACTATGCATCACTGCTCCATTAAGAGTGACTCACCTCATATTTGGGATAACTGGAATCCATTGGGTAATATCAGTTTTCCTAGCATGAATTGAGATAGCATTGATACATCTAAGACGATATGCTTTACAATGCAGGGAAGCTTAGATGTATAAGTGCTAAACAAGTTCAGCTAGGTGCGGGATTTTGTTATAAGCCACATAAGTAAGAGCAGGTAAATATATCAATTTGAAATGTGCACTTCCTAAACTCATTCATCGTCATCTCTAATCTTGACACCCATTGATGCATCTGTATTATACTAACTACCAAAGATTATATAAATCCGGAGTTGTTTCAAAACTATAAAGATACCACACAAAAATGAAATGGATAACTATTAAACAACTGACAAATATAAAAAAAAGATAAAACCTGATTCCGTGCAATTGCAGTGAGCAGGTTGTTCTTATTTTTATGTACATGAAGAGATTTTCTGATCTCCAACATCGCTTGCCCTCAAATAGAACATATACAGGGCTGAAATATTCCTGTACACGAATCACAGAGTCCAACCAATAAAATGCAGTGTTCTAAAAAGAAAACAAACACAAACTGGAGCAGGAAGCTCAATGAAATCAAACAATCAATTATTTATCTCACGAAGAAGATTAAGAATATGCTCACATGAATAATATAACCTTGATTACACAAAACTCCAGTAATTAAGCATGAAACTATAGGACTGAACACCATAATATAGCAAGAGAAGGACATGTCAGTACGGTAGTCAAGGAAAGTATTGTTCTTTTGTATTGGACGAAGGTGTCATCATTTTGCAGCTCTATATAATGGTGGGTTAGTACTCGTACACACAGTCATGCGGGCTTAGGCAGCCCCAAAGACTACGTATATATGGATGCTAATCCATCTTAGATAAATATCAATATTCGTCTGAGTATGAAGTAGCGTTGACCTCTACTGCAAGACCACCCAAACCCATAATAAATGGTGCTAGACTGTATCAGTGGAGAATATGTAACTTACACGATCAATGGCTACTTGACAATCGTGAACCTTGCGTACACGGCGTGAGCTCGACGTGTGCGCAGCATGTGCCTATCAAGACTTAATGGTCTTTTATTTTAAATTCCTATAATAAATATTTTACCGTTTTATTATTTATGGAAATTTATTCATATTAAAAACAGTTTCATTAATTATGAGAATTTATTTGAATTAAATAAATTTTTTTTCTTCATAAATACAATTTAATTCTCCTTTCTCAAATTTTCCTATAAAAGCAGAAAAAGGATTTCATTTTTCCTTACCCCAGACGCAACTACTATCCTGTCGTTTTTTCCCCTCTTCCTGCTTTGTTTTGAGCACGTAGATAACATTTTTCTTTCTTATTCTGTTGTTAAGTTCGCAACGGACCAACGAGTTTTTGCTAGCTGGGTTGGTATCAGGTGGTTTTATCCTGGATTCGGTTTGTCCTCACTAGTGGTATAGCAACACTCTTTCTAGAGGTGTACCCGACAAATATCGAGTTAAGGGCAGTCTGTTGAACAGGCGACTCCATCTTCCTGTGTGTGTGTTTGTCTGAAGTCTGTTGTTATTTCTTATAACCCTTAACTATTTTCAAGCTTCTGTTTGGTTTGTTCTCTGTTACAGGATATTATTCAACAATCTTAACTCGATATTTGTTTTTCTGTAACGAATCAGAAGAGAAAGCAAATTTTTCAATAGACCCAGGAAGTTGTTCCTGGTTTTACTCAAATGAAAAATCACTGAGAAACACCACTTCATTTTGTTGTTCGTCTAAAAGACACTATTGTTGTTCGATCTGCCCAGAGACAAACCCAAAGTTTAAGTTTTTCTTCCAAAGCAAAGAGATTTTTCTCGTCTACGAAGATTTTGTTCTTGGTGTTTGAATCCATAACATTAGTCAAGTAACATTAAAGGGGTTTCACGAGTTACTTATCAGTAGAAGCAAGCAAGTTGTTGGTGGTATTCAATTAGCTGCAGACGCTGTTTTTCAAGGGTACGACATGAGTTCGAGGAAGAACAACAAGAGAAGGATTTGATTGGAGTCTTGTATGTCAGTGAATCAGAAAGACTCGATCCTATCTTTGAGGGGGAAAATCATTTTTGACGTTACGCAGGAAGTGGAAAACATGTTTAAGTTCTTCACGGAGACTTAATTGTAGTTGTTTTTTTTTCTGCATAAATGGAAGAAGATTCGATGGAGGTTGATACTGGTGGGGACTTCGAATTATTTGATCCACAAAAACAGGATTGTGCAACTAGTTTGCAGAATTGGGGAGAAGAGGAACATATGTTGATGAAGGATCCTGTAATGGAGTTTTTAAAAATTGATATGACGGATCAGTTTATAACTGATCAGGTGCTTAATACACGGATCAGTTTGTAACAAATATGTTGACGAGTACGGACGTCTGTATGGTGTCAGTAGAGGCTCTGGATGACTGTATGGATCTACAGACTTTTGTTGGGATATGGTTTGCATTTTCATGGATTCAAGACCAAATCCCAAAGATACAAAACGTAAATTGTTTTTGGTCTGAACTCTGAATCCGAGAGAAGAAGAGATGGATGTTGGGTGTGATTGTAGCAGTGATCGGAGACATTTTTGCTGTGAGATTTGTTCCATCGGAAAACCATGGATTAGGGAATAATAATCCTATTATATGGTACTGATTCGGTAATTGGTTCTCCGGAAACTTTGTTTCGTTATATTGAAGAGAAATTTCCCAAACCGAGAAATAGATAGTGAAGAAAAGGAGGGTTTTGGCCTGAAATTATGATGTTTGCTGCTGTTACCATGGATGAATGGTTGCTGAGAAACGAAAAGAAAGGCGAACAAGTAGTGTTGGTGTCGCCGTGTTGGTGTTTATCGGAAGGGAAGGTGGAGAATCATCTCGAGGTGCAACCAGCAGGTGAAAATGGTAGGTGAAGCTATCGGCAGAGAATCACTGGAGGTCTTGCTGATGGCCGATGCCTATTTAGAGCCATGGTTTTGGTGTTTGAAGAAGACATGGAAAATGAAGATCGGTATAGTTATTTGCTAGGGTTAATAGAAGAATCCGCGAAAAGATCATTTTACCCCTCCTTCATATGACACACATGTGGTACACATGCTTATCTAGAGTCTTCTTTCATCTCTACTATTTGTGCCCAACAAAATTATAAGAGATGACTAAATGGACTTTGACATTCAATTTGGGTTGGGCTCGGGTTTAAAGTCCTAGAAAAGTGGCCATCCGGGGCTGGTTTGTTTCCTTCGTTCTCGTCAGAGGGAAGATGTTCAATTCGTGGTTAATTGTGAATCGTGGCTATCTGCTTCTAGTAGTTTTGGGTGCATTCTAGCTGATGATATGGGTCTGGGACAATTGCATTCTTTGTCAAAGATTTGATGGAGAGTCCATGGCTAAAAAGGCAACGTTTATTGCTCAAATGGTGGTAGCGACTACAACGATAATCAAAATATACATGTATGATTTATTAATTATAATCATAATATATTTTAATTAATATATGAATAGTATGCCTGTTGTCTTGAAATTATTAAAACGGTTAATACACTCAAACTAACAACCGTAGGTCACGTTTGACGAAACGTTGTTATGCACTAAAATTTATGCACTAAATTTTAATGCATTAAAAATCAAGACAACTTTATACGCATAATAAAACGATATTATCATGTACTGAAATGATTTTTACATGAAGCATGCGTAGGGTGTTGATTATTTGATTATAAATAAATCATATTCATATTATAATTAGGAAATATTTTATAGAAATCGTAAGGATTTTATTTATAGAGAAATAAAATAAAATAATACTAATTGGTTTGAAAAACCAACAAGAACAAGTTTCGGTACAGTGTCTGAAGACGATCTGGTAACCAATGTGAGAGACTGGTGGGTAGACTCTAGTGCTATCAAGCATGTCCGAGGAAACAAAGATGTGTTCACCTCCTATCAGAAGGTAGGGGAAGGAGAAATGCTCTATATAGGTAACTCGTCCGCAGCACAGGGTGCGGGAAAAATGCAAAAGTTGGGATGAAGTTCACTTTTGGCAAAACTCTCACATTGAATGAAGTTTTTCATGTTCCAGAAATCTGTAAAGTTCTTGTATCCTGTGGTATATTAGATGATAAGGGTTTTATGAATCTGGGAAAAATAGTGTAACTCAGTGGAAAGAGCTATAAGACAGAGGGTTTTTTACAAATTAAATGTAACCTCAATTTAAATAAATAAATTTGATTTCTTCTATATTTGTGTGTCATTGAATGTTTGACATGGTATACCTGGTCATGTTATTCAATGAACAATCTGGCGAGCATAGGCTGTATTCCCAAATTTAATTTGGAAAATAAACATAAAGGTTAAATATGCATAAAATCAAAATATGCTAAAAAGTCTTATAAGAAAAAAAAAATATTCAGGAAAAATTTTAAACCCTTAGAATTAATTCACTCAGACCTAGTTGACTTGAACTCAGTTCAAACTAGAGGTGAAAATATAATTCCTTAAGGAGATGATGAAGCCATGAATTAGTTCAGGACTACCTGCGAACTTATGGGGGGAGACCGTCCACTCATCTTGCTATGTCCTGAACAAAGTACTTATTAAAAGATCGGATAAATCTCCAAATGAATTATAGAATAGTAGACAACCCTATTTTGCATACTTCAGAAATGGGGGAGTGCTTGGATAAGGTTTCTATCCCTCCAAATAAGAGGACAAAGATATGACCCAAAACTGTTAGATGTGTCTTCTTTGGATATCCTGAACACATTACAGATTATAGTTTTAGGGTTGTAAGTTCTGATTTTCAGAAATTGGTCTGAATACCATTAAGGAATCTAGGGATGTTGTGTTACTTGGAAAAATTATTTTCCTTTGAAATCTGAATCTCGCATGATATGTGTTGTTCCCCTGGATATCCTTTCTACTAGTCAGACAATACTTTTATAGGAAGATGAAGTTGAGCCTTGAAGAGGCAAGAGATTTAGAATAGAGAAATCTTTTAGAGCATGAAAATTTTGATCATGTAATGATTTCTAGTGGGTTTAAAATAAATGAATCTGACAAGTATGTTTACACTAAACTTGTGCATGATACCTGTGTGATTGTATGTTGATAATCTGATTATACTGGATACAACCATAGATGTATTTTATTCCACTAAGAATATGTTGAATGAGACCTTGACATGAAAGGCTTAGATCCCTCAAATGTAATCTTAGGGATGAAAATTAGAAGAGAGTCTAATAGATATAGTCTTAGTCAATCTCATTATATTGAATCTGTACTTAGAATATATAACCAGTTTGATAGGAGCATTGGGATGCACTTTTTAGAGTGTTAAGGTATCAAAAATACACTTTAAACTTTGTTTGATTTATAAGAGATACTCTGCAGTCCTTGAAGGACATTGTAATGCAAACTAGTTAGCATACTCAAAGGAGTCTAAATCTACGAGTGGTTACGTTTTCACTCTAAGATGTGGATCAGTGTCTTGGAAGAGTTCCAAACAGACCTGTATCGCTCGGTCCACTATGGAATCCGAGTTTATTGCGTTAGATAAAGCAGGAGAGGAAGCCACTTGGCTAAGATGCTTTTTAGAAGACATTCCTCTCTGGCATAGGCATGTGCCAGCTATATCTATACATTGCGATTGTCAAGCTGCAATAGCTAATGCTAAAAATAACAATTATAATGGAAAATCCATTCATATTCGGAGAAGAAACAATTATCTAAAACAACTAATCTCGAATGGCGTTACTTCTGTTGACTTTGTGAGGTCTAAGGAAAATATCGCGGACCCTTTGACGAAAGGCTTGTCCAAGGAGATAGTTAGTAATGCATCGAGGGGGATGGGACTTAAGCTCATCAATTAAAACTTGCCATGAAGGATACTCAACCTTGCTGACTGGAGATCCCAAGATCAAGGTTTTGAATGAGACAACTAATTTATGGCGGGTAAGAATTAAACACTATCAGAGAATTATTTTCTCTGTCCCTTCCCTATGGTGTAGACGTGATAGTGTGACTGCATGTGACGAAGACTTATAGTAAAGTCTTAATGAGTTCTATAGTTTCAATTTAAGATTGAAATGGGGTGTAGCAGTTAACACCCTTGATAGAATTCACCTATTTGAATGAGGAAGTGGGTCGCTTCCTATGAGAACTGAGCTGATTCTCTAGAGCATTCTGAGAAACGGGATATGTCCAAGGCCAAAACGGACACAACGGCGTGCACTTAACAGCAATTTTAAGAGATATCTCGCGTAAGGAGTTATTGATGAATTACACCAAACGATGGCAGTTCAAGACATCGCGTTCACTGTCCATCAAGTAGTTCCGGTGCTCACTAAGCAAAGGTTCAATTCCTTATGGACACATATTGCTTAAGAGGTATTTCTCGTTTTTCTCGTTTTTCAGGTTTTTCTGATTTCTTTGTGTTTCTTCATTCATGTGGGGGATTGTTAGAATTCAAAAATGATTTGTTAATATTTTATCTTGATGGGAATTGATCCTAGGATCAAAGGGTCGCTAGCCATTATGTGGGTCAAAATAACAAATCCACCTTTTCACTTCTTAGTGAATGAGAAACCCTTGGTTAGTCCCACTTTGGACAAACCAAGGATGAAGTCTATCCATATTACCACAAAGGTTGCACCTAAGGGAAAGAAATTGTGTATTGGATATGGACTAAGAAAATGGACTAGTGGGCAAACTCACACATATGCGGTGCTTTGCACCGAAGCACGCGAGCCGCTGGCTTGCGTATGCTTCCGTTTGATTTTGCGTGAAATGGCGTGTGCCCGTCGAGTACACGGCGCGAGCTCGACGTGTGCGCAGCATGTGCCAGCGTGTGCCTATCAAGACTTAATGGTCTTTTATTTTAAATTCCTGTAATAAATATTTTACCGTTTTATTATTTATGGGAATGTATTCATATTAAAAACTGTTTCATTATTTATGAGAATTTATTTGAATTAATTAAAAAAAAAGTTTTTTTCATAAATACAAATTAATTCTCCTCTCTCAAATTTTTCTATAAAAGCAGAAAAAGGATTTCATTTTTCCTTACCACAGACGGAGCTACTATCCTGTCGTCTTTTCCCCTCTTCCTGCTTTGTTTTGAGCACGTAGATAAAAATTTTCTTTCTTATTCTGCTGTTAAGTTCGCAACAGCCAACGAGTTTTTGCTAGCTGGGTTGGTATCAGGTGGTTTTATCCTGGATTCGGTTTGTCCTCACTAGTGGTATAGCAACACTCTTTCTAGAGGTGTACCCGACAAATATCGAGTTAAGGACAGTCTGTTGAACAGGCAAATCTTCATGTGTGTGTGTTTATCTGAAGTCTGCTGTTGTTTTTTCTAACCCTTAACTATTTTCAAGCTTCTGTTTGGTTTGTTCTCTGTTATAGGATATTATCTAACACTTTGTTCCCTCAGTCGGGAAGCCTTTCTATCGCATTCAGAAATTCAGAGAGAGCCCCATCATAAGGATAGCTCAGGTCTCTCTCTTCATTAGGAGTGCAAAAAATCCTGAATTGCAGTTTAACGGAATTCATATTTTCCCTGCTTAAACACGTTAAAAAGGGTGATATCTGATGATTTTTACTACTTATGTACAGGTTATAGTTGTTGCAATTCGAAACCGATGTTTGCCAATTACGAGCGATGCTAATGAACTTTATGAAATCGACAGTAAAAAGAACTCTTCCAACGATGAAAAAAATTCAACATACAAACCAGTTTAGGTGATGAGTTAAATTCTTAAGTGGCATAACGTTCGAGTATCTTTGGATGCATATATTTCGTAAAACTACTAAACTGACAAGTTTATTTTTGAATTCACAGGTGCTTAGACAAAGCTGCAATTCTACTAGTAGAAGATTCAGATATAATCTCAAATCCATGGATGGTTTGCACAGTTACACAAGTAGAAGAAGTTAAGATCTTAGCAAGAATGTTTCCGATTCTAGCCAGTACTATCATAATGAACACATGCTTAGCTCAGTTACAAACATTTTCAGCACAACAAGGTTTAATTATGGATCTTAATCTCGGTTCTTTCGTAGTACCTGCACCATCAATACCAGTAATCCCATTACTTTTCATGTCGATTATCATACCACTATACAAATTCATTTTCGTGCCATTTGCTCGAAAAATTACTAAACACCCGTCTGGAATAACTCAACTTCAACGGGTAGGAGTCGGACTAGTTCTTTCAGCTGTTTCCATGGCTGTCGCTGCAATAGTAGAAGTAAAGAGAAGAGACCAAGCCATCGATAACCCACTAAAACCGATTAGTCTCTTTTGGCTTTCATTTCAATATGGAATTTTCGGTATCGCCGACATGTTTACTTTAGTTGGTTTGTTGGAATTTTTCTACAAAGAGGCTCCTTCGCATATGCGATCACTCTCTACTTCGTTTACGTGGTAATCACTTTCGATTGGGTATTTTCTTAGTAGTGTTCTTGTGGAGATCAATAAACTCTGTGACTAAGAACTTTACTAAAAGAAAAGAAGGATGGTTATTCGGTCTTGATTTTTAAACAAGTGTAATTTAGACCTGTTTTATAGGTTCTTGACTATCTTAAGTTGTCTTAATTTCGCAAACTATCTTTACTGGTCCTCATGGTACAAGTACAAAACAGTTGATGATTCTGATGTTGATGCTGATACATTTTTGTCCGAACCCAAAGTTCTTAAGGATTCGAAAAATGGGCCATTAGAACTTATCAAGGAAAAAGCTAATGCTACTTGTGAGGATTCTGAAGCTAATAAATCTAATGTGGTTACTTCTAGTACTACTAACACCGAGAGTACTATCAAGGAGAACGAAGATAAAGACAAACACGACGAATAGCTGAAGTAAATGTGAAGCCTCCAGAAGATCATCTAGTTTTATATGTTGCAGATGCAAACAAGGACACAAATTTCTAGCTCCATCACTGAATGCCTGTCAGTGTAAAATGTATCAGTATCATTTTTCCGCCTTAGCTAGGTTCAAATCTTGCATCGCTATTAAAAAATCTCAATAACTACTTTTAATTTTGGATATGAATTATACTCACTCCATTTAAAAAAAGAATAGACAAAATTTTTATTTAAAGGTATATTAAAAAAAAAAAATAGATCTATTTAAATGATAAATCAAATATTACAACTTTATTATTTAGTTTATAATAGGGATCACATCCTTCTTTTCAACGGGTTAAATTGAAACGGTAATTTAAATCAAAATATTAACGGAAGAGAATAGTGGTTTTATCAGTGATGTTTTTGGTTTTCCCCTTCCCGAGTCGTACCCCATTTAAGTGTTGCTGCACATGCTGTAAATGCCGGGGTTTGGCAATTTAACTGCTGCTTCAGCACAGTAATATCATCAGTTACACGGCTATGTTTCCGTTTTCAGAAGTCAACAATCAGATCTGGTGGTTTGGCAGCCAATAGAAGGGTATCAGTGTAATAACGGTAGACAAATGAAGTTGTGAAACTACAAAATTAGACGTTTCCCCGAAATTTTTTTTCTTTTCCGATTCGAAGGAGGGATGGCGCAACCAGCGAGTTGCTGGTTTGTTATCGCTGCACTCGTATCTTGCCTCCTTCTACCTTCAGCTCTCGCTATTTACTGTGACGAAGATGATTGCTATGATCTCTTAGGGTAAATTTATTCCCCTCACTCAAATTTTAGTCTTTGAATTTCATTTTTATTACTTGAATTATTATCGCCTAAATCTTAATCTTGCATCCGTTTTTTCCTCTCTTCTAGGGTTACCCAGGGTTCTAATTCTTCAGAGATTAAGAAAGCTTATTACAAGCTCTCCTTGAAACAGTAAGTTTCTTACTATGAGATTTCAATTTTTATTCTTAAGGTATTAGTTCGTAATGTTTGATTATAAATTTGAATAAATTAACAGTCATCCAGACAAAAATCCCGATCCGGAATCAGGGAAGATTTTTGCGAAAGTTGCTAATGCTTATGAGGTATGGATCTTATTATTTCCAGTTTTGACTGCTCTTTTTTTTGGGGAGTTTTGTTTCGTTAGTTGTTATTGTGGTTGGAATTGAAGTTGATGTGCTTTAACTACAGATTTTGAAAGATGATGCTACAAGGGAGCAATATGATTATGCAATTGCTCACCCAGAGGAGGTAATACTTCTTTGGTCATTCACATTTACGTTATGTAATTGATAGGTTGAAACAAGTTTAAAAGAGAATTGACTTAAACTCAATAGAATTATAAAAATGATTATGCATGGAGTGCCATTTGCTGTGTGAACTTCGTATCTTGACATTATAATTTTATCGGACTAAGTCATATGCTTTTGATTTGTCCTTTTTACCAAATGAACTGCAAAATAGAAGGCGTAAGCATGAATCTCCACACCATCTCGAAAATTTGTTATGTTTCATTTGTTTATTTAATCCCTTTAATATTGTCTAGCTATCATCTTTCTATAATAATTTCTTTTGTGGTGAACACTCAGTATGAAACCCATTCAAAATAGCATTAGCTGCTGAAATTTATCAATGTCAGGCTTCGAAAGATGCAATCCTATTAAGCTATAGCCTTGTAATTGTAGCTAACATGAGGGGTTTTGTTGTTAGATATACTAACCATCTTCTTTATTTCAGTTTTTCTACAACACCGCTCGCTATTATAAAGCATACTATGGACACAAAACGGTGAGATCTTTTTTTTCTTCATTTCATAATCGTGAATCCTTTTGTAAATTTGGATAAGTGTTGTGCTGGCAGAAGGTGTTTTTTATTCTTTGTCATTTTTCAAATGCAGGATACCCGTCTTGTTCTTGTTGGACTACTTCTGGTTCTCTCGGCATTCCAGTATCTACACCAGTGGACAAAGTATACCCAGGTATTGAATAATACCGCTAGCATCTGGATATCGGTATTGCCTTTATGTTGTGCAACTGCAAAATATTGACATGGTCAAATTCAAGGAAACATGTCTACGCCTTGCGGAAACATATATATTCCTTAAATTGTGATGATGGCTTGCCAGGACCTGTTTTCCTTGTTTTTTATTTGTTATTTCCAAAATGAAGTTAAGTGCATTATATTTCGTTCCAAAATGAAGTCAACTATCTATCGTTCTGACAGTAGTATCCTATTTGCTCTAATAAATATTGGAATCTTTGTGGATATATCTCCTAACATATGCCTCATCTGGTTAGAACTTAATAGCATTCTTTTGGAATATGTTGCTCGTTGTTAGTATTGGGGAACATAGACACAGTTCCGTGAGCGAGTCTACTAAAACAAATTTGATATGATATGTTTCGTGAAGATCTGTGTATGCTTCTGATACGCTCCTTTGCTCATATGGAATTGGAAAGAAAGTGATTGATGAAGTTCTGTTTCTGTGTGCAGGCTGTGAATATGGTCAAGAAAACCCCTGCTTATAAGAATAGGCTACGGGCACTTCAGCTTGAACGGAATGGAGGAATAACTAACAAGAAAAAGGGTCACAAGCAGATGGAAAAATCTGGGTTCGTAATTTTTTTCTTGCATGTAGAATTTAAATTTTTTGATAGATCATGATTGCTTGATGGCTAAAGTATTTTTTTGTTAAGTCAAACATTTTGGAAATAGTGTCCTTTGAACCTCTTCACCATGGCGTTAATGGTCTTTTCTTCCACTCAGTGTCGATGTTTGTTAGTCATCTATAATGTTAATTCTGACATTACCTATGTAATCATGTCAGGAAAAAGGATGAGGACCTCAGCAAAGAGCTTGATCTGCAAATAAGCGGAGCTGAAAAGCCTTCCATGTGGGGACTTCTCGTGGTCCAGTTTGTTCTTTTACCATACACTCTTAGCAAGGTTAGAAATTTATTTGCCACACTGACAATCAAGATCAGATATATCCACAAGGGTAGAAACTTTAATAGAACCATGATATCAATACTTTGCTTGAACATCACTCGCTGTCGACGTAGATTGTATGATCCAAAATTCAAGTGGAGGGACCAATTATTTTGAGTGGCAAGAAAATCTTGATACTGTAGGGGTTTCTTAGATGAACACAGAAACTTTATGGCCCCCTCTACTTGAAAATATCCTGATAACGGACGGCTCTGCCTTTTAATTTTACCCTGCGTAGCGGCTTTGGAGTAGCTCAATCTGAGAATCATACATCTTTAATTCTTTGATTTGAACTCCGCAAAAGCATGTCTGTCGTCACAGTTTTTTCAAGCAATGATGGAGCACTGATTTTGTTAGCCTGTCCAGCTTTTGCTATGGAATGTCTGCTGGTTTTGGAGATACAAGGTGAGAAAATCGCCTTATGCATGGGAAGATGCCTGTTACCTGACACGAAGATGTTTGAGAGCAAGTTTGGACTCTTGGGAAAACATTGGTAAACTCTCAAACCAAATTTCCCTAACTTTAGTTTTCTCCTTGTCTTTTTCTTAATAACCAGCTTTTATTAATTAGATGAATATACAAGAGATGATCTTGTTCAACGCCGTTTATGGGAGAAGACCAACTTAGAGAGCTACCTTGCAGATATGCGGAAAGAATCCAAGCGAAGAAGATAAAGACTACTTCTAGTAGGAGCTGTATAAGATCTTACACTGGTTCCTTTTTTAATTATATTTGTTACCAAAGAATTAGAAAATTTTGCATTTGAGAAAAGAAATTTTACCAATTTAAGTATACATTTTGAATACTAAATCTAATTTATACCCGTGTACTTGAATCTGTGAATCTGTCTTGGCAAGAATTCATTAATGTATGATCAAACGTTACTTTCAGAAATCAAGTCTCAATCATGCTCGTGAATGGGTAAACTTTACTTTCAGAAATCAAGTTGGAGTATAATCTATTAGAATTAATTAGTAAGTCAAGTCTTTATTTGTTGACTTGAATGGTTTAGCTGTTACTAACTTACTACAACTCACTGTCTCGAGTAACTCTTGTAATAACTATTGTAAAACTATCTGTTTCCATCCAATACACGACAACGTTTTTTATGGTATCATTGAGGTTACGGGTTACGGTACTATAACACAAAATTCACAATTCATAAATATTCTCAACAAATTTTTCTGCAACATTATTTCTAAAAAAACTTCAGCAGATCATAAAATCAATATCTTTATAACATCTATTTTGATTCTTTGAATTCTTTTTCAACATGATTTTCACAGATTTTGATCAGTTACTATATGAAAATTCATCTTTGTTTCTTGCTTTAATTTCTTCTCAGATTTGTTAATGGTTACTACAGGAAATCGAAATATGAATAACAACAACAATTCGTCTTCCCCAACTCAAGAAGGTGCTTCTGGTAGTACATCTTTGAATTTCTCCTTACCTTTCTCTAATATTTCAAATTATGTATAAGTAAAGTTAGATTTTATGAACAACTTACTTTGGAGAGATCAGTTTGAGTCAATTTTGATCTCAGCCGACTTGTAAGGTTATGTTACTGGTGATGAACCAGAACTAGTAAAAAAAGTTTTGGTTAATGGTGTTTCAAGCCTCAATCCATAGTGGGTCTATTGGAAAGATAGATTCCTTTGTTATTAGTTGCTTGAAAGCAACTTTTACTTTTACTCTTTCTGATGATATTTTGGGTCTTTCATCTCCAAGAGAAATTTGGACATTTGTTGCAACCAGTTTCAAGAATCAGTTTATAGCAAGAAACAGTAAGTTTACAAATCAATTGCACCATTTCAGAAGAGATATCTGATCTATCAATTCTCTTTACCTTTATAATATTAAGTCAATAGCTGATATTTTGGCTGCAATTAGTGAAAAAGTGAGTGAGTCAATGATGCATATCTTGAATAGGTTGGGAAGAGACTATGACAACTTTTTGATTTCTGCTTAGAATAGGTAAAATCCGTTTACGTTTACAGAAATTAAGCATGTGCTATTGAATCATGAGCAATAGCTCATTGATGCAACAAGATGGTAGTGACGATGCTCAGAATCCTGCAACTTTTGACAGTAGAAATGTTAATTCTGGTAATAGTTTTGTTGGCACTGGAAAAGCAAGTCTGATACGGCACAAGCGGGAGCGATAGAAGGCAAGGAGGATCCAAGTGACGATAGAAACTCCAATCTAGGAGAAAACTCTAATCCAGGAGTTAAAAGATACAATGGTGTAATAACCAATCATTACGTTTTAATAAGTTTTCATAAATCAGATACGAGCTAAACCAAGCTAAGTTACAAAGAGAAAAACAATAGATACTTATAGTTCTAACTAAACCCGTGTGAAGTTTATCCTAACAACTTGACTCCTAAAAATACTCCTGGTTAGGGCTACGCAAAGGTCGGTTCGGCTCGGTTCTTAAGAGTACCGTGTACCTGTACCGACCTAAAACCGGTTCTTTATTTTAGAACCGTTAATATCCCTTTTGGGATCGGTTCGATTTTGAAACTGTACCTGTCTTATCGGTTCGGTTCCGTTTCGGTTCCAGTTTTATACCTTCAGATTTGTCAAGCAGAAACATTTTGCAAGTTTAATTTTTGGTATTTGATCCTTGATCATATGATACATTAATACCTATAAGAATCTAACGAATACAAGATTAGAAACAAATAAGTTGAGCAAATGAAATGGTTTCAGCACCTTATAGCTCGTTGTATATGGAAGATTCAGAGACAGATTTATTGTTATGATGTTTTTTTTTTTATTGGACCAACCAGTAGGTAGAAGAGCTTATGATTATTCATGAAGAGTGCCTGTAAGAAAATTATGTGTCGATTCAGAAACTAAGGGTAACCAAGAATGGAGCGCAAGCTGTCTCACAAAGTAGACAGATAACTTTAGCATAACATCTGTTAATGGTAAAGGGGTTGTAAACTTGCAATAATGGAGGACTAAACTATAAGTATACAGATCTATGGTTTAGGTTAGTCGGTTCTTTTGGGTCGGTTTGGCTCGGGAATACCCTAATATTTGTACCTATCCCGACCAGCCTTTCGGTTCTAACTTTCATTCCCTGTATCTATGCCGAACTCTTCGATTCTGATCCGGTTCCAGTCCAATTTCATCGGTTTCGGTTCGATCCTTCTGTTCCGATCGGTTTCTGTGCAGCTCTATTCCTGGTAACTTCTTCTCATTTATTTCTATATTTCAATATCTTATTAGATAGTTACCCGTGATAAGCACCGGGTTGTAATTATTTTTGTTTGCTTGTGCGTTTTTAATTTGTAATTTGTAATTTGTAAAAGTCCAGCTACATTGACCGACAGCTGGTTATCAATTTAGAATTTCTAATCATTTGTTGAATGCAAATACATTGCAAAGAGAGTACACCTTTTAATCTTCTTGATGCTACTTAAAATTTAAAGCCTACTGCACATAATCCGCATGTTTCAAGTTTCTTTCTAAAGTGCTTGTTGAGGTGCGCATAATCTTGGATCTTTTCTTGACAGTGGAAGGGGTTGTAGTAAAAATTCGGATGTGAAAGAGGTAAATAAGGGATAGATGCCACCTTGTGGTTAGAGCCAAACCTCAACAACACATCCCCGTTTTCCTCTTTTAGATTCTTTTGTACCTGTATGTCCCTTGTTTTTCAACACTGTGTTAAAATTTCTATGAACAACTTGGTTTTTTCTAGCATTCTTCACGCACAAAATCAACTTCTTAGAATCTTAAAGGCCTCGTGTTCAACAACAAGGTGGTGTTAATAGTGTTACAAAAATGACTTATCATAACAAAAACATGATGAATATAAAGAACAATTTCAAGCTCTCGTTGTTTTTCAAGAAAAGTTTATTTACATCAAAACTTGATCACCATTGCAACCCCAAATATTGGTTTTTCGTCAGCTTAGTATATTGGTGAACCATACCCTAAGTTTTCTAGTAGTGAGTATGATCAATATCAAAGTTTGAATAGCGGTACCACCAATCATACCACTCCATATACCCTGTAAGTTTTCGAATTTCGTTGGAAGAAAAATGTTTAGCAAAATGGGTCTTGCAGTAACATTCACCGGTGTAGTTGGGCAAGTAAAAAGAAAGTATAGTTTCGGATACATATTGGAACACAAGATGGAAAATCAATCCAAGGACCGCTCCAAGTGGAAGTCCGATGATATAATAGTAGCCAATGTTTGCCATCTTGAGCCAACGACTACCATGACGAAGTGACGTTATAACATTAACTAATCCGTAACTGTATGTATATTGAGTTCATTCTAAGAGGAGCCGTACAGAAGGGGACAAAAAAATATAAGTGGTGTGTACCTGAGAGAACAGGTTTAATGTTGTTAAGGAGAATGATGCAAGCCAAGAGGAATGAAGTTTATCAATGGCATGGAGGACGACGTCACTCGAGGTGAAAGTGATTGCTAACTTATCATGAAAAATCATTATCAATGTACAAAAAGATATCCCTATCAAAGATGTAATTGCTGAAACTTGGGAAACAAACTTGCAGCTTTTCCATTCCCAGCTCCAAGCTTGGTTGCGACCCTTACTCTGATTCAGAAGACACAAAATTAGAAGCATTTGGGAAAGTATTGACTATATCTCTTTGCAGACATGTTGCTAATTCAACCTATTCAAAATGGTAAACTACCCAGTTTGCAGCAAAGAAAGCAAATGGAATCATAACCTCCCATCCATTTATGCTCATATTGTGAACCATCAATATCAAAGATGTTACGCTTCATTTATATGCGACTGGCACTAATATCATTGTCCAGGTCCTTAGAAGAATATAAGCTAGGCATAAGAAGAATACACACCATATTGTTGAGATTAGAATTAAATTCTAAGAAAAGATGTTATATAAAAATTATAAAGTCCTAAAACAATGGATTTAAACATTTCCCTATGATGGTCATGAATTTTGATATAAATAGTTCTTCTAAAAAAAGAATTTTATAAAAATCTCAGTATGTATTTATACATACCTCCACTTGCTTCCCATTTGCAGCAAGGTGCAAAATCGTGTTCCCATCATCATCTTTGGAGTTGACAGATATAGCTTCCGTGTTCATAGACAGTGCATCCCCATGTGGCAAGTCCTTTGTCAATAACAATTTCAGGGACTTCAAACTGTTTTATAAAGAGACGAAATATGAATTAGAATCGAAATGACATGATTTTAGATAAATCATACTCTTCCCGAGCTTTCGACCATACCAAATGGGATCGAAAACAGAGAATAAAATGATAGTCAAACTAACCACCAGTCTGGCAAGGTATATATAACCAATTCCCCTATCACTGCTCCATTTCTCATCTTATAACATTAAAATTTCATGCAGCTACACCCTTCCTCCATTATAAACAATGTTATTAAACAAATTCCTCTCTGTATCTTACTTCTCTTTGTTTTAACTTTTTCATCAACAAAATCTATAGGTTTCACTTATAAGTCTAATACAACTTCCAAATGTTATTCTCTAGCTGGTTATGTATCACCCAACGCTACAACTCTTTCAAGCATCATTAGTCTGTTTGGATTGACAGACTTCAATTCATTGCTCGGAGCTAACAATTTACCAATACGGACAAAACCAAGCAAATCCGTGGCCACGAATGAGATTATCAAAATCTTCACTTGTTCTTGCAAAAAGAACTGGAATTTCTGATAAGGGTCTGATTTATAAGGTACAATCAGGAGACTCTTTGTATCATATCGCCATGGATTTATTTGTGAAAGAAAGATACCTTTTAAGCTCTTGAACTTCTCAGTGTTTGTCAGGATTATGCTTCTGTGGACAAAAAAATGCTATCAAGTTAATTACATACCATAATATTAAAGAAAAAAAATCCGGATTAGAAATTTTATCGAACATTATTAGTGTATTCCAAATTTTCAAAAAATCCTTGAATAGATTTAAAATCAAACCCCTTAATCTATACCCAACACTAAATCATTAAACAAAAACAATCAACTTTTTTCCTAAAATCTTCTCTATACTTATTGATTGAACCCAATTAATACTCAAAATCAAAACAATAAAAAAAACAATGGAATGGCATATACCTTTCTAATGGAACAATTCTTCAAGCTTATCTCACCTGAATACAGTAACGTGTTTTATAAAGGGAAAAATTGGGCAGGAGAGTCTAAGCAGTTATAATTTTAGGCGGGACTAATTGGTTCCACAAATTTATGGTGAAATTTAATTTTCGTTTTTAAAAAGCCAGTTCCTGGACTAATTGTAGTCAAATATCATTTATATAACGTTAGTAAAATGCTCAATCGTTGAACTCAAAACTCAAATCAAATAAATTAAACGTAAATGTCATCTTCTCATAATATTGGTATTATAAAAGTAACGAAAGATGAATTAGAATCAAAAATCTTTCTAGGCCTTACATGTAACCCTAGTTTGTTGTATTATAAAGATTAATAATGAAGAAATTGATAGATACCGTCGTCATGATCTGACCCACTCCACTATCTTCATCGGTATGAGGAAGATCTAAAATTCAATAAACACAGTGATTAAGAAAGAGATAGTGTTTGGTTTGAGGTAAACATCGAGAAGAAAAGGATACAAAAATTACTTTTTCATCAATAATGATTTATTGGCTTAAGAAAACTTTTCTTCACCACTCTCGAGTCCAGCTTCTTGCTTCCAGTCTCTCTCTTCACCGGGTTTTCATAGAAGTGGGGTAGTTATGTTGAAGTGGAGGAATTTGTTTCATGGTTTTTCATCGGTTATTGACGGTGTGAGTTCGGTGTAAAAATAATTGTTTATTAGTTGATATGGGACCAAAATAAATGAGAGCTTTAATACCAAATATTCTCACCACAACAATTTACATCAGTTTTTTTTTTTATGGGGCTGGAATCAATGAGGAGACTATAATTAGTTTCAATTATAATATAAAAAAGATTACACTTGTAAATTAACCAACTAACACAACTAAAACAAATCCTAATAAAACAGACTCAATAATTGATATGGACTGACTAATAATTCTTCAATCTTCTTAATCTTTAAAAATAACAATCTGCACTTGATTTCACTCATGATTTGTATGAAGGAGCATAGTCCGTTAATGTTGGAAAATCAATAGTTCTATCTACATACTCTGAATCACTAGAATCTACAATACTCTAATCTTCAAAGTTCTTGAGTGGCGTTATATCATAACAGAAGGACCATGGAATAAACAAGAACGAATATTGGAGATAACTATACGTTAGTTCAATAACAAGTAATAAACACTGAAAACGAAAGTGTGATTCTTACTTTTCCACCAAAGGTACTACTAGAACTTCTTGATCCCAAAGGAGACTTTAAACTAGTTAATATTGTTTATGTTTGAAACGAACCAGACTTACTCGTCATTTTGTTTGAATTAACTACCACACGACTTAGTGTGTTTTGGGATGAGTAAGGCTTTGATTGGAAACCATGAAGCATGGGAAAACTATAAGCTAAAATTTGTATAATTTAGAGCAACGCGAATAGGATATGTTATGTAATGAATTAGGTCATGTACCTCAACATACTGATCAGGAGGATCATGTCTCTTATTTTGGATATTTTGTAAAGAAATGCTATGACAGTCAAGTGCAAGTACAAGATGATGAAGTTGTTCATTTTGAGAAGTTTGTATTGAAGAAGAGCATACCTCCTAAAGCGAGCTTTTTATAATATGAAAATTTACACAAGTCCCTTCTTACTTTGAATATGGTAAAGCATAAATGAATCAATATTTAGAATGAAGTGGTTTGTTTTGTCAACATAAGGAGGAATGCGTTGATCATCTTTTTTTGCATTGTAAATTTTCTCATGAAGTTTGGTCTACTTTCGTTGAGTTTTTCATGATTGGGTCTTTTCTAAGACGATAATGATGCTTTTGAAGCACAGAATTCGAATCCTTTGAAAGGAAAAGATGATAAAGTATGGGAAATTTTGATTTATGTTGACTTATGGCATATTGGAATGAGTGTAATAAAAGGGTGTTTGGTGGTTGGCCTAAGGATGAAAAGGAAACCATTAAACTTGTTAAGCATAATATAATCTTATGGTTTTTCAACAAGGATGTATTTAAGGAAGTTACTTTAAATCAAATCTTGTTTCAATAGGAGACAATGTTGCACATTTAGTTTAAGCAAGTCTTATGGTGGATCAAGCTATTACAAGCTTGGAAAAAGAGTGGAATGTCAAGTCTACTGACTTTCAAGTTGGGGTCATCCACACTTTTTCCTGCGCATGTTCCAAAATTTCATGGAAATTAGCTTGGAATCCAAACTAAAACACAAATCCGAATTGGAGTTAGCGCCAAGGTTTTTAAAATTGTGATACGTATTGTGAATTGTTTTTTCTTTTAGAATCAAATCCTATGTTGAATTATGAATCAAAGATTCATGGTAAATCTCTAAATACACAAATTGGAGAACAACCAATCACAAGCCACGAGTAATCTCACTATAATAATGTAAAGGTCCAATTTTGGCCGGAGATTTTCTTTTTACATGGACCCGAAAAGACTAAAACACCCCCGTGATAAAGATGATTGACATAAAAGAAAAAACATGTCTCCCGACTCTCTACATTCCCGTTTCATCCTTTATAATAACTTCTTCTGATATGAAGTTGTCTAAGAAACATTATTACCGAATATTTTATTTCATAATCAAACTAATTTCTCACCAATTCTATTTTAAGCAATCGTTTTACAACTAATTTCTCCATTTTATTCATCAATTTTGGAATACCCAACCCTAAAATTGAAACCCTTATCTTGATCGGAATATTATTCCGATTAAGTAACTTTGAATCTTGAAATTTTGTTTTTGTCATAAATTTTTTAGAGATTATAATCACCTAAGATTTTGATGATGATGTTGGTTTATTTTAACCAAAAGAGGATTGAAAAAGCTAATTATGTATATACACCCTAATAACTAATATAAACTCTTAGATAATAGAGCAACGGAGATAACTTACTAAGCTGGAAAAGAAGAAGGAACATGAATTAGGGATTTGAATATCAGAAGTTAGAAATACATATGCGGCTAATTTTTGTTTAATTTATCTCTCTTGAAATTGATAATGTAGAAACCTCTTTGAAGCATAGCGAGGCACATATCAAGACTACAATTTATATTTTAGAATAAAACTATTAAAAATAAATTTTAAAAAATTGTTTTAACAAAAAAGACTAAACATATCATGCTTACACATAACCCATATCACAACACAAGTTCGCCCACATTTGTTCATGAATGCATATTTATTCTTCAAAATGTTTGTGAAGCGGGAGGCATGTGAAACTATTGCTCTCGACTCAGTACTCATATTCTATTAAATCCATTTTTATTGACCGATCACAAATGTTTCAAGGCATATAAGATTGTTATTTATTTATTTTTCTATTGATGCTGGCAAGTCTCAAACTCAGGTCGCTTCAAGACATATAAGAGTTTATCTATAGTCTGCAACTTTCTTTACATGCTCATAGTAAATTTTCATATAGTTTTGAAAATTACTTGAGGAAAGGATAAAATCATTTTGATTTTTTCATCACGTGGAACAAGAGTTGGTAGATGTTGAAAATGAAAGAAGAATAAGTGCGGACATAAAACTAACTCGGAACAAAGACAACTTCAAGAGTGAACACCCTATTTTCGACAAAGCAAAGAGAAATTCAATGCCTGAAATCAACAAGGAAAAAATCCATGCAAGAGTTTGTATTGCTTATCGCATTGCTTTGAAACGGAACGACACTCGCATCACGCGTGCGTCTTTGCTAGTGTATATGGAGAAAACATAAGTCCTATATCATTTAGTGAAAAGTTTGACAGAGAGATTGTCGAGTCTGGTCAAAAATCGGATAAACAATCTCTTTACATAAGTAGGAGTAAGAGTTTTAAAGAGAAAGGATTTTGAAAATTCAGTTTGCCAAAAATCAAGCAGGGGATCTATCACCATAGGCTCTTATGGTGAGAGAATGATTGTGCAAGCTCTAATGGCCACGAAATACTTCCCTTGGAGGCATGCAAAAGTGGATGTCAAATCAACCACGACGCAAGGTACAACCAGACATCATATGGAAAATTAGAAAATTGTGTCGTATACAAGGTATGTTTTTCAATGTTGATGCCAATTTTAATCCGCTAAAAAGAGAGAATAAAACACATAGGTCCAAACAGGTTTTGGAAACAAAACTAGTCTGTACCAAGGAACAAGCCAACCCAATGTTTCTCAGAACATATGTATAACATGGACTGTGCTTTTTAAATTTAGATTTCCTATTGTAATCAAGGTGACAATGACCCAAGTAATAACAAGGTAGTAACCAAAGTAGCAGGGGTTGCAGTAGCATCAGTAGTGTCTGAAGTTGCAGTGCTAGTCTGAATCGGTCTTTAAGGGTCAGGATCAGATCGAATCGGGCTGACTCGAGTTTGGGGATGTGGTAACAGTTGTAGTGATAGATAAACTTGATGATGATCTTGATCGAGTTACTGCTATCTTAGTTTCCATAGCTTGAGTTGTTGTTATTCTTGTTGTTGTTGGTGATTGATTTTTCCCTATAAATATCCATTTTCTTTCACTTTAGCCAACTCTTCAATAAGTTGGAGATGAACAACAAAAACCCTAAAACTAGATTATACTCAAATCTAAAACAAAGCCTGAAAAACTCTCACCGGAATCAGAACCAGTGTATAAAGGAAGCATAGAAGTCAGCAAAAGAAATTAGGAAATAGAGAATAAAAGTGACAAAAAAATTAAATATAACTTGAATTTAGAAACTATTAGATTTAAACCCAAATCTAAATAAAACTATGAAAACCAAAGCATGTCAAGAAGATTAAAGAGATTACTAGACTGGGTTGAGCTTCTCCTGCTCTAAAAGAACCGATAGAAGGCTATAGATTTCTTTGGTTGAGAAATTTTTCGTAGAGGAGAGGTGAAAGAAGCCAGAATGTTATGTTTCTACAGTTCTCCATTACCAAAATATTATATATCTACTGATTTCTATTATATAATTTGCTCTTAGTGAGTCGGAGATTAGGAAAGCTAAGAATATCGTTTCACAACGTGATTCTATTGAACCTGGTTATACTAAATAACTACCATAATATATTACTGGTTATACTCGTTTCACATAATATAATTTTGTTCTTATGAATTTGAGTATCTCTATAAGAACAGTTTAGAATATAATTCTGGTCAAATCATTTGCTTGGATGAATGAGAAAAATGCACAAATACATGATGAAATGATTGAAAATAGTTTGTCGTTTCGAAAGCCACCATGTTCGACTTTGAGTGTGATTTTGTTTGGGCGTCCGGTCTCTGATGAGTGCGTAAACACGTTATATTTACGTCTTAATATTTGTTTCTTATTTGTATATATTTGATGATTTTGTTTAATTTTATAAAACATTAATAAATAAGGTTTGATGGACTAAAACATGGAACTTTACCTGTAAAATAAATACGAAAAGCAGAAATGACTCTTAATTGGTACCCCGGCTATCTCATGGCACAAGGATTATCGAGGTGAAAGCTATTCAAAGTGATCAACATCTACTTCCCTATTTTTGGGCCGCACTTTTCGTACACGGGCGCAACCAAAGTCCGAGACTTAACACTGTTATATATGGGACCTACTCATTTTGGTGAGAAAGTGTACAAAAAGGGGAAAGGAAGACACCAGCTTGAGTTCCAAGTTCTTTCCATATTTTCATTATATACTCAAAATGCAATCTACTGATTCAATAAAAATTACAAGTACATGATTATGTGAAGATTACAAAATTAAACGTGGAATTAAATATTCGTTTATAAATGGAAGATAAGAGCAAGTGGCAGACTTATTGGGCACCAGTGTGTCGACACCATAATATATAACCAATTTTTGAAGTTGAGATCAAGAAAAGAATTGCTTCCTTGTGAAGAACCGTGGATATTTTCTATCTAAAGAAAGTTAGAGGAGGCAATTGAATGCGAGATCTTTACACATGAATATGTGATAATAAACTTTCCATTTGGTGGTATAAATGAAATAAGAGACTTTGATATGTGAATCTTATAAATAGGAAGCCGACTGGAGGTTAAAAGGGAGGAGGTCCGGTCCGAGCTAGTAGTTTGTCTTTTGTTTTTAGGTTTTAATTTTTTTTATAATGGATAGTTAACCGCCTCTATCGGAGTTGAAGGTGTAACCAATTCTTTTTGATAAGAAATTCTGGTAATCTCTAATAAAGTATTCTTTTGAGTTTGAATATTTAATAAAAAAAATTCATTATTAGTTTTGTTTTTAAAATATTTTGAATAGCCTTCGGCTATTGATATTTTATAAGCGAAGAAGACTATACTGTTTTGGTACAACAAAAATTATAATTATTATTTTAACCGTAATATATTTCGAGACATGAGATTGGTTTCGATATTGTCTTGAGTGATAATATAAATATTTTCTAGAGATAAAATTGATGTTTTCCATAATTAATTCGGTGGAATCCGAAAATCCTAGTTTTCTCTTCATAGTTTATTTATTCTTTTCAGTCGTTTTTACTATTTTCTTAAAAAAAAATTTAATTTTTTTTTAACATAATTAAATAGTAATTAGAAATAATAATATCAATTCATATGGGAACGAACCGTATTTACCGCTTCTACTTTGTAGGCATCGTGCGATTGTGGTTTTAGGTTTTTGGTATATCGATTGACGTTGTAACTCGCAGCAAGGTTAGAGAGACTCTTTGTTTATTTCATGCAATGTTCAGGAAGTCGTTACAAGAAGAGGAATCAAAGTTGAAGGTTGCCGGAACTATGTCCAAGAGAATTGATTTGCAAACCGTCAAAGAGATGAAGAAACAGGAGAAGTGGGTGAACACTGGAAATAAAATATTGGGACATGTACCAGGGGTTGAGGTTGGAGACGAGTTCCATTATAGTATGGAACTTTCTATCGTTGGTCTTCATGGAAACTTTTCAGGGTGGTATTGATTATGTAAAGAGAGGTGGTAAAAATGTGGCAACAAGTGTCTTCTGGAGGTTATGATTGTTTATCTTTAACAACTACAACGGTTGGTGATGAAGTTTACAAAGAGTCGTTAGACATCATACCAAAACAAACTCAATAGGATTTTCAGTATATTACTTATCTTTATAATAAGATAATAAATCAATTATCTTGTTATCTTCTTTAGATTACAACATAGAAACTATCTGTATAAATTATCTAACATACATATAATGTAATTAAGCTTGCATAAAGAAAGTTTTATCCTATCTTCCACTGTGTTAGTGTTGGATCTGCAACAATAGAAAGCACTAAACAGTAGAAGATGTTAAGGTTAGTAAAATTTCTGAATTGATATCACACAATGGACAGAGCCACCTGCTCAGCAAATTGTCCTTAACACAATAGTCCGCGGGTACTCCTCAAAAATGAGAGATGTTATACCCCCACATCGGAGATGTGTCCAGGATAGAACTGCCCGTTATAACTAGTATAATCACAATACTAGTCACCCTCAAACGAACTCAACAACAATTTAGATGGAAGGGAAATAAACAAGCAGTGCGCAGAACAAAGCAAGAAGAGGGGAAAAGAAGACAGGATAATAGCTGCTTCTAGAGTGAGTTGGAATGAAGAAATTTGTTTTCTTTTATAGGTAGAAGAAGAGAATAACTTTAATGACTATTGATTGAAAATCAATTCCGTGCATGAAGCAGGAACATAATGTTTAAAACGGAATTAAAACGACCAAATTTATTCAATCTTTAATACAACTTAAATCACGTCGGGTCAGACGCCCCCATATTTAAAACAAACTTTAATTTAGTTTTAAATTCTTTTAAGGAAATAATTTCTGTTTAAAAAAGGTAAGTCTTGATTGGCCCGCAGCCGCAGCTACACCCGCACCCGTAACCATGCTCATGCCCTCAGTCGTAGACACAGCCACTCCCGCACCCGCAACCGCAGCGGACCCGGACCGAGCCCGAGCCCGAGCGTGCATGCTTCGGTGCGAAGCACCGCGTGTGTGTGAAAAGTATGTTTGCTCCAACTAGCCCATATCCTTAGTCCTCCCTTAACCACAAAATAGTCTAAACCCCTAAGGGCCCTCCCTTAGATGCAATTTTCTTGGTAATAAGGAGAGGAATCATCTTTAGTTTCTCCAATATGGGACTAAAGGTTCATTCACAAAAGTGAAAATGAGCTAGTGTTCCTTAGTGACCCCTTGGTCCTAAGCGAAAATCAGATGAATGAAAACCCCCACATCTTAAGTCCAAAAAATATTTTAAGTTCATTTTCTCCAACAATCCCCCACATGAATGAAAACCCGATGAAAATCAGAAATCTGAAAGCGATAAATACCACTATAGGCAATAGGTGTCCATAAGGTCTTGAACCTTCGCTTAGTGAGAAATTACCGGAACTACTTGATGGACAGTGAACGCGATGTCTTGAACTGCCATCGTTTGGTGTAGTTCATCAATAACTTCCACGCGTGATATCACTTTAGGTGTTGATAAGTTCGTGACGTTGTGTCCATTTTGGCCCTGGACGTATCCCGTTTCTCAGAATGCTCTAGAGAATCAACTCAATTCTCATAGAAAGCGTCCCACTTCCTCATTCAGATAGGTGAGTTACATCAAGAGTGTTTACTGCTACACCCCACTTCAATCTTAAAGTGAAACTATAAAACTCATTAAGACTTAATAAATAGTCATCCTTCACATGCAGTCACACTATCGGTCTACACCATAGGGAGGGGACAAAGAATGAAATTCTCTGATAGTGTTTCCTTTAACCCACCACAAATTAGTTGTCTCATTCAAAACCTTGATCTTGGGATCTCCAGTCAGCAAGGTTGAGTATCCTTCATGGCAAGTTTATTTGATGGGCTTAAGCCCCATACCCCTTGATGCATTACTAACTATCTCCTTGGAAAAACCTTTCTTCAAAGGGTCCGCGATATTCTCCTTAGACCTCACAAAGTCAACAGAAATAACGCCAGTTAAGATTAGTTGTTTTAGGGAATTATGTCTTCTACGAATATGTATGGACTTCCCATTATAGTTGTCGTTTTTATCATTAGCTATTGCAGCTTGACTATCACAATGTATAGATATAGTTGGCACAGGCCTATGCCAAAGAGGAAGGTCTTCTAAAAAGCATCTTAGCTAAGCGGCTTCCTCTCCTGCTTTATCTAACGCAATAAACTCTGATTCCATAGTGGATCGAGCTATACATGTCTGTTTGGAACTCTTACAAGATACAGACCCACATGCTAGAGTGAACACATATCCACTCGTAGACTTAGACTCCTCTGAGTCTGATATCCAATTTGCATCACAAAATCCTTCAAGGACCGCAGGGTATCTCTCATAATTTAAACAAAAGTTCAAAGTGTACTTCAAGTACCTTAACATTATAATAAGTGCATCCCGATGCTCCTTCCCTGGATTACAGGTATACCTACTTAACCTACTCACAGCATAAGCAATGTATGGTCTCGTACAATTCATCAAATACATCAGACTTCCTATAACACGTGAATATTCAAGTTTTGAAACTCAATTACCCTTATTCTTTTTGATTCTACAAAAAGGATCATAAGGAGTACAAGCAGGTTTACAATCAAACTGGTTATATTTTTTAAGCACAGATTCAACATAATGAGATTGACTAAAACTATATCCATTAGAATTTCTTCTAATCTTCATCCCTGATTACACCAGCGGGGCCTAAGTCTTTCATGTCAAAGTTCTCATTTAGCATGTTCTTTGTGGAATTAATTACATCCATGTTTGTACCAAGTATAAGCATATCATCAACATACAAGCATACAATCACACATGCATCATTCACAAGTTTTGTATAAACACAATTGTCAGATTCATTGATTTTAAAACCACTATAAATCATTATATGATCAAATTTTTCATGCCACTATTTAAGTGCTTGTTTCGAACCATACAATTTTTTTTTCAGTTTACAGATTTTGTTTTCACAACCTTTCACTACAAATCCCTCAGGTTGGTCTATATAGATTTCTTCATCTAATTCACCATTTAGAAAAGTTGTTTTTATATCCATTTGATGTATCTCTAAGTTATGAATGGCAGCAATAGCAATTAACATCCTAATGGAAGTAATTCTCGTAACAGGTGAATAAGTATCAAAGAAATCTAGACCTTCTATCTGTTTATAGCCTTTAGCTACTAATCTAGCTTTGTATTTTTTCACAGTTCCATCTACCTTACGTTTCCTTTTGAGGATCCATTTACAACCTATGGGTTTACACCCCAGAGGTAAATCTACAATATCTCAAGTATCATTTTGTATAATGGAATCCATTTCACTAATGGCGGATTCTTTCCACCATGGAGCTTCAGAAGAAGTCATGGCTTCTCTATGAGTCTATGGATCAGTCTCATCTAAGCATGTTATGAATTCTGGCCCAAAAGATTTTTCAGTTCTAAGTCTTTTACCTGTTATAGGCTCAAATTCAAGTTCATATTCCTCTAAAGGTAATGTCTGACTAGTGGAAGGGACATCTAGGGGATCAACACATTTCATGCGAGATTCATATTTCAATGGAAAAATATTTTCAAATAACACAACATCCCTAGATTCCATAATAGTATTCACACCAATTTCAGAAATTTCATAACTCACAACCATAAATCTATATGTAGTAGTATGTTCAGGATACCTTATGAAGACACAATCAACAATTTTGGGTCCTATCTTGGTTCTCTTAGGTGGAGGAATGGAAACCTTAGCCAAATACCCCCACTCTTTAAAGTATGCATAAGAAGGTTGTCTACCTTTCCATAACTCATATGGAGTTTTGTCTGATCCTTTAAAGGGTACTCTGTTCAAGACATAGCAAGCTGAGGGGACGACCTCCCCCCAAAAGTTTGCTGGTAATCCTGAACTAATTAACATGGCATTCATCATCTCCTTAAGGGTTCAGTTCTTCCGTTCAGCCAAACCATTAGATTGTGGTGAATAAGGAGGGGTTACTTCGTGTCCTATGCAAAAATATCCTATAGGAATTACATACTCACCACTACGGTCAGACCTAATAGTTTTAATGGTAGTACTCATTTGGTTTTCAACTTCTAGTTTATACATCTTAAAGGATTCTAAGGCATCATCCTTACCTTTAAGTAAATATATGTGACAGTACCTCGTACAATCATCTATAAAAGTGACAAACCATTTCTTACCACCTCTAGTTTGAACTGATTTCATGTCAAATAGGTCTGAATGAATTAATTCTAAGGGTTTAGAATTTCTCTGAATATTCTTCCTATAAGGTTTTTTAGCATATTTTGATTCTGCGCATATTTTACATTAATGTTCATTATCCAAACTAAATTTGGGTATGCAGCCTATGCTAGCCAGTATATTCACTGACTTATAGTTTGCATGTCCAAGTCTACCATGCCAAACATTCAATGACACACAAACATAAGCATACAAATCAATTTTATTCATTTCAATAGAGGTTATATTTAGTTTGTAGAGACCCTCAGTCTTATAACCCTTTCCTACATAATCCTTACCCTTAGTGACAATAACTTTTCCAGATTCAAAAACAAGTTTAAAACTTTTATCATCTAAAACAGCACAAGATACAAGATTTTTGCAGATGTCCGAAACATGAAGAACTTCATTCAATGTGAGAGTTTTGCCAGAAGTGAGCTTTAGCCAAACTTTGCCTTTTTCCACAACCTGTGCTGTGGATGAGTTACCCATGTAGAGTTTCTCCCCTTCCCCTACCTTCTGATAAGAGGTGAACATATCTCTGTTTCCACAGACATGCTTGGTAGCACCAGAGTCTACCCACCAGTCTCTCACATTGGTTACCAAATTGACTTCAGACACCGTGCCAGAAAACTCGTTCTTGCTGTTTTCAACCAAATTAGCATTGTTTCTCTTATTATTAAAATCCTTACGTTTTCTACAGTGCATTGCCATATGGCCAGGAATTCCGCAAACATAACACGCACCTTTAATTTTACCAATGCCAGATTTGGGTTTCTGTAACATACCTTTCTTGTGATGACCAAGCTTGAGTTTGATGCTGTCTCCCTTTTCAGTATTGGAAGACTTGTGTTCAATTACATGAGCCTTGTTGGACATGTCCCTTTCAGAAGATACGTTCTTGTCTTTGGAGCATAGTAATTCTTCTACTTGAATCTTCTTACCCAAATCAACCATACTGACTTCACCAGTTTCATATCTCAATCTTCGTTTGTATTCAGACCAAGAAGAAAATAATTTCTCAATCACAGAAGACACTTGAAACATTTCATCTATCATCATACCTTCAGCAAGAATTTCATTGATAATACGCTGAAATTCAAGGAATTGATCAACCACAGATTTGTCATTTGTCATTTTGTATTCCAGGAACCTGGCTACCAAAAACTTCTTACTTCCAGCAGTTTCAGCTTCATATTTTGCTTCTAAAGCAGCCCATAAATCAAAGCAGTAAAGTTGTATTTTGCATTATAAAAATCATACAGTGCATCTTCTAATCAGTTCAGAATATGATTTTTAGCCATATAGTTCTGTCTAACCCAACTTTCCAACTCCCTTTCATTTCCAGCATCATTCAAAGTCTCATCAAAAGATTTCAGAACTAATTCATCTAACATATGAAAACTCAGAAAGAACAAAATCTTGGATTGCTATCTTTTGAAATCTTTGCCACTGAATTTTTCGGGTTTGTCCACATCATTTTTACCCATTGTTACAGAAGAAGAACTGTTGTATTAAGATTGTTAGATCTGCAACAATAGAAAGCACTAAACAAAAGAAGATGTTAAGGTTAATGAAATCTATGAATTGATATCACACAATGGACAGAGCCACCTGCTCAGCAAATTGTCCTTAACACAATAGTCCGCGGGTACTCCTCAAAAATGAGAGATGTTATACCCCCACATCGGAGATGTTTCCAGGATAGAACTGTCTGTTATGACTAGTATAAGCACAATAATAGTCACCCTCAAACGAACTCAACAACAATTTAGATGGAAGGGAAATAAACAAGCAGTGCGCAAAACAAAGCAAGAAAAGGGAAAAAAAAGACTTAATAGTAGCTGCTTCTGGAGTGAGTTGGAATGAAGAAATTCGTTTTCTTTTATAGATATAAGAAGATAATAGCTTTAATGGCAATTGATTGAAAATAAATTCCGTGCATGAAGCACGGACATAATGTTTAAAACGGAATTAAAACGGCCAAATTTATTCAATCTTTAATACAACTTAAATCACGTCGGGTCAGACGCCCCCACATTTAAAACAAACTTTAATTTAGTTTTAAATTCTTCTAAGGAAATAATTTTTGTTCAAAAAAGGTAAGTCTTGATCGGCCCACAACCGCAGCTACGCCAGCACCCACAACCATACTCATGCCCGCAGCCGCACCCGATCCCGAGCGTTCGTGCTTCGGCGCGAAGCACCGCGCGAGTGTGAAAAGTATGTTTGCTTCGACTAGCCCATAGCCTTAGTCCTCTCCCAACCACAAAATAGTTTAAACCCCTAAGGGCCCTCCCTTAGATACAATTTTCTTGGTAATAAGGAGATGAATCATCTTTAGTTTCTCCAATGTGGGACTAAAGTTTTATTCACAAAAGTGAAAATGAGCTAGTGTTCCTTAGTGACCCCTTGGTCCTAAGATGCATTCCCGCCAAGACCAAAAAACATTTTAAGTTCATTTTCTCGGAAAGTTGAAATTGTACATACATATGTTGGTTTTTACAGTCACTTTTCATTCCCGTAACTTGAAAGTTATTCGCGGTTTATCATCTTGAATTTCCCCGCGTTTTTTAGGGCGACTAAAAAAAAATTTGGGGCGACTTTTATACCCATCCAATAGATATGGTTATGGGATAGCCTAATGGTAGGTAAAAATACATATATACCCTTTCACCAATAAAAGTAGAAAACCTAAACTAATTTCATTTCATTTCTAACTCTTTTTCTTCTCTTCTTTTTTAATACCGATTGTGAGAAAAAAAATTCTTTTCTTCTTCTCTTCCTCTTGACTACCGATTGTGCAAAAAAAAATCCTCGTGAAATTTTCAAAACCAATTCATCGTATCGTCGTTTATCGCCGTACCAAATCATCGTCGATATTTCAATCTAAAGATGGCTCGACAGAAACAAATAAGTCGCCAATTTGATAATAAAAATTGACCAAATTTTGTGGAGAGAATAAGCAACAGAGAGATTGTTGAAGAACATAGTGAAGAACACGAAGTACATGAAGATGATGATCTAGATACGGAGACTGATTCTGACAATCAGCCTCTCCAGAACTATCTAATGGCTCCAATAAGGTAAGGGTTTACATTATTTGTGTTTATATTGCTTGAACTGAATGAAATCGTCACTAGAATTTCTAGGGTTTTCGTTGAATTGGTAAGAATCGGTAGTTTCGTATAGGTTTAAACTCCCGATTATGAAAAAATTCATCATTTCTCAAGCACATCGACTATAATCAGTAGTTAGATTTAGTCGTTAACTACCGATTGTCTTTCTGTACCAAAATTTAGGCTTAATCGGTAGTTAATTTTTTTTATCTAACTACCGATTATATTAGATGATTTCGATGTAGAGGAATATAGTTTTGAAACAATCGGTAGTTTCGTATAGGTTTAAACTCCAGATTATGAAAGAATTCATCATTCCTCAAGCATATCGACTATAATCGATAGTTACATTTAGTCATTAACTACCGATTGTCTTTCTGTACCAAAATTTAGGCTTAATCGGTAGTTTTTTTTTATCTAACTACCGATTATATTAGATGGTTTCAATCGGTAGATATGTAGTAGTTGTTAACTTCCGATTAAAATATTTTGAAATTGAAAAAATGTTAGGGCTACATCATAATTGGTAGTTATGTGCGATTATTATCTCTCGATTATATTTGCCTTAAAACCTTTGATTTCTCTTTACCTAATCGGTAGATAGGTTTTGTATTTCACTTCCGATTGTTTTGTAATCGTTTGTGATTGTGTTTATTTGACTACCGGTTATATGTCTGTCCATAGCTTAGAGTTTTCTGATTTAATTTTTATGCTTAATCGGGAGATAATCTAGGACCCGAGCTACCGATTATAAACAATCGGTTGTTAGTTTGTTTATTTGAATGCCGATTATATGTGTGTCCATAACTTAGACTTTTATGACCCAAAATTATTGCATAATCGGGAGATAATCTAGGACCCGAGCTACCGATTATGAACAATCGGTTGTTAGTTTGTTTATTTGACTACCGATTATATGTGTGTCCATAGCTTAGACTTTTATGACCCAAAATTGTTGCATAATCGGGAGATAATCTGGGACCCGAGCTACCGATTATGAACAATCGGTTGATTTTATGTACTTTTTCTACCGATTATGTAGTGATTAAATGGTGTCTTACGAGCTAATTGTTCTTTATTTTGTTTTTTAGGTAAAGACGAGCTAAGCAAGCCCAAGATACAATGGTTTCGGGGCCTCGTCGTGAAGGGGTTAAGAAAGTAACAACTAGTGCAAGAAGAGAAAAGAGCTTTGACGGAATCTATATCACCGAAGGAACTCAACCAAGTTTACAACCAGGTGTTCTAAGAGTTAGAAACCAAGAAGAAGGAAAACCAAGTGTTCCACAAGTTAGAAACCAAGAAGAAGGAGAACCAAGTGCTACACAAGGAGAAGGACAAGGTACAAAGAAGGTAATTAAGAAGAAAGGAGGACACCAAGTCCCCACCTCTTTGAAGATGAAGGGTATTGAAGCAGGCCAAATCCCTGGGTTACCAAGAGATGAAGGAGATATGTTATTTGGATACAAAGACTCATGGGCCAAAGAAATTTATTCAATTAAGGTAATAATTATAACACCATTCTTAACATATTGTCTTTTTATTCGTAGAAGTGTTAACGACTATTCTAATTATTTTATAATTCGTCGTGTATATTAGGACCATTCTCATGTGGTTCGTCTACTCAAACCTAAAGTTGCACCAAGAAAAATAAAAGACTGGCCGTTAGATGGTGAGTGTGAAAGGTTCAAGTAAATTATTTATCACCCGGGGTTATGTACTGCTGCCGAGAATTCAATGTTAGAGCATGACCGGGTGTTGATATCAGCCTTCTTGAAGAGAATGTATCCTGAGACCGATACCTTCCATATGCCGTTTGGAGAGATGACAATCACCCGAGATGATGTGGTGCAGATTCTTAGTTTCGCTGACCATGGTACAACCGTCAAGTTTGATTACGTAAAGCAGTTAAGCTGGGAACAATTTTATTTTTACACTCAGAAGTGCCTTGGTTGGGATCGAGCGACACCCGATATTGAGTTCAATTGGTGCTTTCGGTACAAAACTAGACAGTTCAGCATGGTCCACTTGATGAATATGTTCAAAGGAACTAAGGATAAAGAAGAAATGAATCCAGAGTTTGGCGACGACAAAGTGAATGCTGCAGCCAATGCATATCTCCTCTGTGTTTTGGGATGTGTCATTTTCCCCAATTGTAGTGGTAACCGGGTCGACGCTAACCTTCTATAACTATTGCATCCTCTCAATAAAGTTTGTGATTACTCGTGGGGCACCGCATGCCCTGCGTTCTTGATATAAGAGTTAAGAAAGGTTACGAGGGAATCAACTAGCCAAATTGCCGGGAATGTGAGCCTACTACATGTATTTTGGTAACTCTATTGATGCTTTGATTGTTATTTATTTATTTTTCTCTTTTAAGAATCAATTTTCTCATACTTGGTTTGATGTGTACACTAGACATGGATCTTGACCACTTCCCGTTCCTCGATTTGGCCAAAGAGATCCCAATATGGGAGAAAGGAACACCCAGAGGAACAAAATACATCTTCGACAACAACCGTTCAAGGTCTAAGGAGCATCAGTTGATTTCTTTGAGGAGGAATTATACTTGATGACGTCCAAAGATGTATGCTTTGATCCATACAAGGAAGACCGAGCTAGTGGACATATAACGAGAAGGTCTGAGTTGTCCTCTTATTATGGACCTTTGTGGAACCCCACAGGATATGTTATATACAATGCCTTTAGGGTGATGCATAACTAGGTTATGTACTAGAAGAACCTTGGAGTCATATGCGTGGCAAGTTCAAATTGGACGTGGAGAATTGTGTATGTGGTAAGGACTCTATCATAGTAGTTTACTCTGGTAACCCATCCGTTGAAGATTGGAATAACAGGATGCAATATTTGATCAACGTTGAAAGACCTGTCAACCGAGGTGATTAAGTAGATCCAGGCTATATGGAATGTTACCAGGAGCATTCTCATCTTCATGTGATCCGTGAAGATCAAGGAAAGACCACCAAGGTTTCTGATTATACTTGTATCATCAAAGACAAACCTTCTGGTTATGAAAGGCTGGTATGTAATGTTCTTAATATACAGCTCAATATTTTAGATAATAATCATTTTATTTTTATTGCATAAAATCATAAAAGTAAGTTTGCGTTTTTCTCTAAGAAAATTGGTGGGTGTATAAAGGGGGGAGTGCCTTTATCAATTGAGAAGCTGAAAGAGCATAAAGATCTAATGGATAACATTGATAATGAAGCTTATGCAAGTAAGTTTAGGGAGAAAGCTTTGAATAATCCCAAGAGGCCAGCACAAAGCCCAGTAAAAGATTTCGTGGTTCATCGAGTGCTGATGGTGAAACCAATGTCCCTAATGCTGAAGCAAATGGCCCTGGTGCTCTACTAAAACCAAAAAATATAGAAATTAGATTGTGGTTGTCTTGTTAGAGAACATCATTTTCAATTGATTTGCAAGAAACTTGTTTCGGATTATAAGTTCTAACATCATTTTCATACTAAATCCAACCTAATTTTTAAGGGTTTTTTTTCGGATTATAAGTTATAACATTATGTTTAATGTTAATGAATGGTTTCCTTTATGAATGATGAATGGATTTTAGATTCTTTTTGTGAATTATCGATTGATTTGCAAAAGACTCATTTTTAATAAGTAACTTTGTTGAAATTTTACATTACAATCAGTAGATAAGTGGTATGCATCATCTACCGATTAAGCTTGTTGATCCACAATCGGATGATAATTATCTACCGATTACACCTGTTGATCTAAAATCGGTTGATAATTATCTAGCGATTACACCTTATGATGGAACTGCTTGGTTTCTGGACACATTTTACATTATAATCGGTAGTAAATAAAGTTTCATATACTACCGATTATGGAGTATGCAAATGTTGGAAATTTGATAATTTTTTCAATTTTGAATTTGGGGCAACATATACAATCGGTAGTAAATAAATTTTCTTAGACTACCGATTATGGAGTATGAATATTTTCGAAATTTCATAAATTTTTCAATTTCGAATTTGGGGCGACATCTATAATCGGTAGTTAATAAAGTTTCATAGACTACCAATTACGGAGTATGCAAATGTTGGAAATTTGATACATTTTTTAAATTTGAATTTGGGGCAACATCTACAATTGGTAGTAAATACATTTTTGTTAGACTATTATGGAGTATGAAAATTTTCGAAATTTGATAAATTTTTTAATTTCGAATTTGGGGCAACATCTATAATCGGTAGTAAATAAAGTTTCATAGACTAACGATTATGGAGTATGAAAATGTTGGAAAGTTGATAAATTTTTCAAATTTGAATTTGGGGCAACATATACAATCGGTAGTAAATAAATTTTCTTAGACTACCGATTGTACATGTTGAGTACAATCGGATGTTAATTATGTACCGATTAAGATGATGGAAATGATTGGTTTTTGGACACATTTTACATTACAATCGGTAGTAAATACATTTTCTTAGACTACCGATTATGGATTATGAAAAAATTTCAATTTCGAATTTGGGGCAACATCTATAATCGGTAGTAAATAAAGTTTCATAGACAAACTATTGTATAAATCGGAAGGTAATGGTGATCCCGATACTTCCGATTGTTTATATCCGTATGAACTTAGTGTACATATTTTCTGTACACTCTTGTTACACCAGGCCTCAAGAGCTCTTTTTTTTTGAAAAAAAAGAGCCGTTGGGACTCTAATCTATACAAGGAGAGTGACCTCTTCTAATTTATGCACCTCCAATACATTTTAAATCTCCAACATCGAAGTAATCATCTTCAAGATTAGTGACTCAACCGTTCACGGAAGAAGAAGATTTATCGCTATGTAGGCGCTATGTGCAATTCTATCCGAGGCGAGGAGAAGAACGTAGGCAAAATGATGTAATGAGTATAAGTTATTTGGAGAGCATTCACGAAAATTTTTGCGTTGACACCGGTAACCCCAATAACCGTAATAGAGTTGATCTTTTTTGTCGATTTAATTGCATAAGCAGAGAAGTTGATCCATTTGTGAATTTAACTTATCTTGTCAATCAATATCGTTTTAGGGGTGAAACTAATTATGAAGTTATAGAGAGATCTCTCGAAGAATGGCGACGATGGAAACGATCAAATTACTGTTACGAAGCTCATTTCAATATCCTTAAGGTGATGGAAAGATTCAACCCGTTTAAGGTTCGTCCATGCCGCTTAAGGTGAAGGGCATTCTTCAAGACAGAATATGAATCACGGAATAATTACCATGGATACATAATAAGTAGTTAGAATATACTATTATCTACCGATTATAGTCTTTGTAGTAACTTTTTGAAAATATTATGACGATACAATATGTAGGGAAAATGGGTTTTCGTGTTTGATTTTTTAGTATAATCGGAAGTTATTGTTGTCATATATCTACCGGTTGTCTCACTTGATTTTAACTTGATTTTCTGTTGATAATATTCAACATAATCGGAAATACAATGTAATTATCTACTTCTAATTGTTCAAATCGGAAGATAATGGTGATCCCGATACTTCCGATTCTACAATATAATATTGTTAAAAAACTTTCTCCATGTTACACAATGACGATAACACAAAAAAGATAGCAATGTTCAAAATACATGTTCAACTAAACTACTCGCCATCCTTGGTCAAATAAATTGGGTTCTTGGAAAGGTTGGTTAAACGATCCCAACGCTCCATGTTGGACTCTTATTGCTTCAACCACTCCTTTTAATGGTTAGTTGGGAAGTAATCCGACCACCTACTCAACGGAGGTAATGGAAAACGATAAAATGATTGCTATTAACCCATGCCATAATGATTCGTCTATCCTTGACTGACTCATCACAAACCGTCCTAGTGGGTGTTAATGTAACACTCACTTTTAAGGAAGGAGGACATAAATAATATACCACGCAGTTCAAAAAATCCGTTAAAAGATACCCATATTTCGGCATTACCATCTAATACTTGGACCCGATTGTCTTCAATCCCTTTCGGAATTTTACACGAGTATATAACTCTTTGAACTCTTTTTCTCTAACATGTCTATCTCATTCTCTCATCATTTCAATATAGAATTCTTTATCCTCTAATAGTTGGGCGTCCATCTTATTTCTTAAATATTGTCATTCGGTTATATTCTCGGTAACCGCCTCATTAAAGTTTCCTATTTGTTTCGAAGCAACGTGAAAACCACAGTTTCCATCCCCATTGACATCGTCGGTGGACAAAACAAATGGTATAATGAGTAGAGGGAATTGTTCCAAATACTCATTGGATATTGTATAATACCTCGATTTGGTCTTCCGTGTATAGGTTGGGTTTGACTTACTTGAGAAGGAATCGTAGAGACCTTAGGTTTTACTTGTCGTGAGCTTGGTCTACCTTGATCCTTCCTTGGACGACCTATTTTCCTTAGAGCCGGAACATCTTGATACTCAGCTTCAGCATGCTCATGCCTAGAAAGCTCTCGTTGACTAGATAACCATTCCTTCAACTATTTTCTTTGAATTGACCTTGACTTTTCGGTATTCGGCCTACCCATCACCTTTCCTTTCATTGGTTCTTCAACAACCTTTAGACAGGGGTGAAGGGCTTCCTCTAAATGGTGCATCAATATTTTTTTTTGCGTCCCATTTGACATAGAGTAACGCTCGAGTATTTGTGCAAATATTTCCATCTCCACGAACGACGCACCATCAACCACCGGGGTGTTTGTAATGAAATATAATTGCTTCCTAAAGGGATAAATATCATCAATGTCAATCACTTCAACATACATACCAAGCATGTGACGACATGGGAGTCCAATACCTATCATCGTCTTGCAATTGCAAACCGTAGTCTCATCATCTTGATCTCTATAGCAACTCCAATTGTTGTATCATGTAATTTATTGTCCACCAAGAAACTTTGTAAACTATATCCTTTAGAAGATTTTTATGTTTTAAATGTGCCAACGGGAATCTATGCCGACTTTTTTCCATTGAACCGTAAATCTTAGTGAAGTCACGATTGGTAAATTCATGGATTGCTTGTTGGACCGACACAACCCCATTTTGACTAACGACTAGTATTTTCTTTAATCGTCTATAGGACCCCTCTGCAATGCTTGTTGCCTCATTCTTGAAGTTCTGATATTCATATGTCCATGCAAACACAAACTTATCCTTATGCGGTCTCAACCATTGTGTTTTATAATATTTAACTGGTTTGGGATGGTTCTTGCCCTATTCATCCTCAAAGTTCTTTAAGTTGTATTCATAAACTTCCTTCGTCATCGACCAAAATATCTTATCCCATGCTTTTAGAAATAAAGACCACTTTATTCCATCCTCGACCCACTTTTCATCAGCTAACCTTTTCTCTTCTTCTTGTTCTCCCAAGGTTAGTTTACTAATACATTTATCCTCTTCCTTCGACCTCTTGGTACCTTTGTTTCGTTTTTTAGCTTGCATATGATGTCTATAATTGGATTTGATGTTGCATTGAATGCGCCACGTACAAAGCAAATTCTGGGCTTTCGGAAACAATACCTTTATTGCATTCATCAAGGCTTGATCGCTATCCGTTACAATAACCCTTGGAAAATACTCGTCATTATAAATCGACCTTAATGTTTGCAACATCCAAATGAAACTCACATCGTTCTCAGCATCCATTAAACCCCACGCTACATTAAATGTGCATTTGTCCGAAGTATGGCAAGCAATGTTCAACAACGACATGTTGTACTTGTTTGTCTTGTAAGTAACATCTATCAACAAAATTTGATGAAAGCATTGAGACAATTGGATCATCTTCGGATGTGCCAAGAAAATACGAATCACTTTACCATCCCTTTCTTCTTTTCTGAACGTGTAATTGTGTTTCTCGGCTAACCACTCTGATTGTTGCATAACCACTCGACCATCCCATTCCGTCCTTTTGATCGTTGCTAGCGCCGACTTAATTGTAGACAACGAAAACAAGTTGTTGGGGTCGTCCGCCTTTATCTTAGATATGATTGCACTCGCTTTCATTATGTTCCTCATAGACTTCACCGTCTCCATTAACTTTGGTTTTAACTTGGCAACCATTACGTTCCCAACAAGACTTTCCGGATCTTCATGGTTGTGACGACCATTAGAAACTCTAAACATTTTCCATACTTTACCTTCCTTACCGTCGGGCTTACTGAAGATAATCTTAAATGGACATCCAATCTTCTTTGAATTACCTCGGTATTTCCTCTCCGTCTTCTTTACGTATTTATGATCATTTCCCACAAGACTCTTTTGCTCGCCACCTCTCTCACAAATCATTTCAAATCGATCAACCCTCACGCAATTGTTCTGAACTACAACGCACATCTTCTCTTTTGCCTTGTTGGTAAGCCATTCATTTGCCTCAGCCTTACTTCCAAATGTTTTAATGTTCATATTACAAAAAAAATATCATAAGCCTAACCTTGTAACATACATTCTTATAACAAGAAAAGAGTGAGTAGGTAGCATACCAAATCATTTTCATAGTGTAGGGAAGTATCAGGACCCTCATACGAAACATGATTAACCGATTCAACAATCTACATAAAATGGCAGTGAGTTAGACAGCAACTATCGGTAGATAATTATGTTTCCATACTACCGATTAACGACAATCGATAGTTAATTATATCCTTGTACTACCGATTAACATCAATCGGTAGTTAATTATGTTCCCGTACTACCTATTATATAAAGAAATCAAGACAAGTTCTATACACAAAAACAAGTATAATCGGAGGTTTAATTTGTTAAAAAAACAACCGATTACAATGGAATCGATAGATAAGTTTGACCTTTAAACTACCGATTATAAGGTGTAAAATTTTAAGTTTATTTCAATTCTGGCTACAATCACAATCGGTAGATATGTGATTTTACAAACTACCGATTCTGAATCGATAGATAAATTTTTTAACCCACTACCGATTGTGAAAGATGAAGAGTTAGATATTTTGTAAGTTTGGAGAAATTCATTTTTGGGGCGAAAAATATAGTCGGTAGATAATAATTATTCCTAAACTACCGATTATAAAATCAAAATTCGAACAAAATTCAATTTGGGGAATTTGTTTAATCGGCAGTAATCATTCTTCACGAGACTACCGATTATACCATAATTTTGGCATAGGCATGTGTAATCGGTAGATATGGTACTCCATTATCTACCGATTTTGGGACGTCCATGGCATTAAATGCATGTAAAAATGATTTTTTTGTTAACGATCATATACAAACGCATACAAATTGGGTTTTTGAGCTTCTTAACACAATACTTGATTGTTTGATGCATTATTATCTTCATTTTGATGTGATTCATCGTTTTCTGTCGTTAAATCGTCGTCTATGGTTTCTTCCACACCAAAAATTGGATCATCCAACAAATATCCCAAATTGTCATCTCTAAACGTCATTGAACTTTCAATATTATGTTCTTCATGATGTTTCTTACCTTCTTCCTCATACTCATCCATGTTTGTTATTAATTTTAGGTAAAAGCTAGTTTTCCCAAACTTCTTCTTATTCTTCTCTAACACACGCTCTATTTCTTTTCTAAAACTGTAACTCAAATAATTTTCTAACACTAACTCTAACCAAAATTAACTAACTAATTAAACAAGGACAGATTAGCCATTAAAAAAAATATATGGATAAAGGGTGTGCTTATATTACTTCTTAGTGTCCTTATTTTATTTAATTATTCGACCCAAATTCTTTTTGGGTCTCCCTCAAAAATGCGAGGTTGAATTTGACTGTTCATGGTTGAAATATTTCTCATATTTGTCTGTGTGGAAATTACAAAACTTGTTAAGAGTAGGAACACCATATGCTAGTAGATGTTGGATAAGTAGGAATTACTGGATAATCCAATCTAGAGGACCCGTTTAACGGATGATCCACCTACCTGACCCATATACTCGCTAGTCCAAAATTGTGTTTTTGAACCAATTTTTTTTTTTACTCTGATCCATTCACGTGCGAGTGTTATGATGTAATTTATATATATTCTATTCGTACCCACTCCTCTAAAACAAATTCATTTTCCAAAAATTTCAGATTCATTTTTATTCTTCTTTTTTGGTGTTTTTAGGATTTTGTTTTGAAGATCGAATTCGGTGCTCAATCCAACTCCATTCGTTCCAGGTAAGTTCTATAGTAAAGTGACGATGAAGAAGAGAAGCAAGTGATGGTGAAGAAAAAGAAGTAGATCTGAGAATAGATCTAAGATAAAGAAGAAAAAGATATAAATTCATCAATTTTGGGTTTTGGTTTAGACTTTTTAATCTCCTTCTTCATCTGTGGGTATATAATGTGAGATATGTATTGTAGGATCATCATGAGAACTAGGTCTTCTTCTACTGATTTGGGAGTGATATCTTCTTTTATGCAGAAATTGTTCTTGTATGACTTTTCTTATTTTTCTTCTTATTTTCATCATTTTTCTTGTTTAGTTATGGGTATCTTAGTACATATCAATATGTATTGATGCTTATTCAAGCATAAATTAGGTTTTTACATATGGATATGTACTGTTTGTTGGGTTTTACTTTTTTTTGGTGACTAACAGAGGTCTTCTTATTCTTTGGGATCATCTACTCTATTTCCTTCAGTACATATCAATATTTACTATGGGATCATACATTTTTTCCTACAATACCTATTTTCGTTTAGTACATACCAATATGTATTGTAGGATCATACACTGTTTCCTTCAGTATATATCAATATGTACCGAAGGAAAATATGTTCCTTCAATACATATTTCCCTTTAATACATATCAATATGTACTGTAGGATCATACACGTTTTCCTTCAGTACATATCAATATGCACTATAGGATCTTCTTTCTTTCTTCTTCTTCTTCACTGGATCTTTAACACGGTTTTTGATTGTTGATTAATATGTTTCTTCTACTACTATCTCTCTTATTTTTCTCTCAATTTTTCTTGTTGTAACCATTTTCCTTCAACTTTCAGTAGAAATCAGTTCAGATATACTAGTGTTTGATCTATTGGTTTTAGGTTTTTGATCTTGAGTCTTGATTTTCTGATTTTGTTCCTCTTTGATCTCTCTTTTTGATACGTTTTTTTTTTGATGATTTTTACTTTATTTTGATTTATTCTCTCTTTCTGTAACGAGTCACTTTTGAATTTTTGCTGCCCTAATCAGTTTAGGGTTTGATTTTTATTTTATTTTTTATTTTCAGTTTTTGAAAGTGAAAAGAAACTTGTATTGAAGACGTGAAGGGCGTGGCTAGGTTCACACGTGAATGTTATGGGCAGTGAAATAATTTTCTTTTTTAAACCTCCGGATAAAAGAGATTTTTCCGATAGACTATAGCATAAATGGTAGACGGATCTTTAAACCATCTAACAAAATTCCCGTTGGATAATGCTACTCCACGTTTTACGGCTCAACTTTCCCATCAACTTACATATTTAATAATACTGCTTACTAAATCTACCTATTACATTGTTATTTTTACCGTTCAATAGTCAATTAAAGTGATCCTTCTGTCATATCTTGCGTGTTTATTTTCTGTCAGAAATCTTAAAACCCAGGGATTTGCTATAAATCAAAGTAGTAACTCCAAGCAGCATTTTGCTGGGGTTTGCTATAATTCTTTCTTTGATGCATCTCTTCTTGCTCATTGCGGTTGTCACAATTATAAGACAACCTGAATCCTGTTGATAATTGATTGGTAAATTCTGGTCTTTGTTTGAAACCATTGAACAACAAAGGCTGTAGAAAATGGTTTTGTCTTGTCAGTGTACAAAAGTAGAAAATGGTTTTGTCTTGTCAGTGTACAAAATCGACTTAGGGGTATATTGGCTTGTTGGGCCTTGCCGTCGTTCATTTTTCATGTCCGCAATATGAGCTGGGTATCAGAATAGACTTTTACTTAACTCGTTCATTCGAGGACAGTGACATTGAGATTTCTATTCTACAAATCCATAGTTGAGTTTTGATTTCTCAAAATAACTATTCTATTAATGTCATTTAGCCCTAGAGACACAAAAATACAAGTAACTATATTAGAATCCGTGAAAAAACTGATAACGCCCAAAAACAACCCCCATACTTTTGTTAAATGATATTGTTCGACTAAAAAAATTCAGCCTTAAATCAATTGTCGCTAATACGTGCCAAGTTTTTTTAGGCTTATGCTGATTCTGTTTACTTCGGTTTGATGTATGATTTGTTGCAGATAAGCATCATAGACTGGGGCACACCTTACACATAAGAAATGTATTTTGAAGTTATAAAGAAAAGCATTACAACTGCTTATTTTGATAGTGTGTGACGATCATTTTTGGGGTCAATCACAACCAAAAAACTTAAGTTGTTTAAAATGACAATACATCGAGTGTAATTGATGCAGGAAAATTATAATGCAGTGAATCATCACTCAAATATAAATGAAATCAACTCAGTATATAACGTGGTTCAGCTAATAAGCCTACGTCCACAGAAAGATATAGTTCATTATTTATCAACACTTATTTTGTACACATGGTAATATAATGAATTAAAGAAATTTAGTTCAATAGAATTCTTAACCTAGTCTTAGCTTTTTTCCTTTCTTGAATTTCCTTCAGAGTTTTCTCTCTCAATCTCTGTTATCCCCCTCTTTCTATTTTGGGGTTGGTATTTATAGAAAAATATGATGGGCACATTTTCCTTACTCCTTCTAGTTTGATCTTATCTTGACTTCGGGCACAACTCTTCTTATTCCATTCGTAATGCTTCTTACTAATTCCGCTTTCTGATGCACAGTTCCTCTTTGGATTGATGTTTATTGGTCCTTCGTCTTTATTATGTGGAGGTTGGCATGTGTGACATGTGGAATTTGACGTGGAGTATATCTATTCTTGCTCGATAGAAATTTGTAGTGCGCACGTGACAGGGCGCAGATGATTATGGAGCGCAAGAGATATCCGAGCGCCGGTGATTGTGGAGCGCAAGATATAGCTGAGCGCGGATGATGGTGGAGTGCAAGAGATATCAGAGCGCAGGTGATTGTGGAGCGCAAGAGATATCAGAGAGCGGGTGATTGTGGAGCGCGAGAGATAGCTGAGCACGGATGATGGTGGAGTGCTATTGATAATACTTTTTCTTGCGCACTTTCCACGTATCTTATATGCATTAATTTAAGATGACGTTTCTTCCCGGTGTTAGTTGATGTGTGATAAATGTTTTATAGCTGTCTTCCTTTATTACTTATTTTGTTTTTGTACTTCTTGGTGTAACATAATATGATACTTCCTTCCTATGATGTGAACATGTGGAACTGATGAATTTATGTCCTTACAATTTGCACCCTTTTTGTCTTTTGGATTTCTCTCCCACGTGCCAAGAATTCGAAAAGGCAAAAAGTAATGATGACCGTTGGGATTTGTGCCCCTAATAAATTTGAATTTCGACGGTTTCATACGTTTTCAAGAGGATATGTCGTTTGGATTCACGCCTTTTTAATTCCTTTTTGCAGTCGTGTCAGTTCACTGGTTCAGTATTTAAGAGAAAGTTTTGTCATTTTTCTCATTACTTTTTGATTTCCAAGTTTGTAGCTGACTGCATTTTTAACCTTCTTCTGTCTTCTTCTTCTTAAAGTCTTTATTCCTTAAACTTTTTCGAGATTCCTCGGTTGATCAAGGTTTTTACTTCCCAAGATCAAATATTCGCTGATTAACTTCATCCTTTTTTACTGGTGAGACTGTTAGACTTCTTCTGTAAAAAAATTTGCATGCTGATTTTTCTGTTAAGTTTTGCATTATTTTATATATTGTTCATCATTGTAATCTTGTTTCTTCTTGGTCTGTAGATTAATCATGTCTGATAAAGATAGTAGCCGTGTCCCTAAACATGCTTCCCAAGGTGACCGATATTCTGCTGGCAAGTAAAGGGATGATGGTAGACAAGTGCATCACAGGAGAATTCGTAGTCTTGCTCCTCCTCATGTTAGATCTACTACCAGAAGTGACCGGGTTCATGAGCTTCTTAGCTTCAAAAATATGGACATGGAGGAGTTCAAAAGGAACTATTGCCTTCAGGATTTTAACGTTTCCCTTTATAATTCCCCTGAAGGAGATAAGATCTCCTTGAATATGATTCTGAGCTTTGATTATTCTCCCACAAGATTAGTGATTGTTGATGGTGCAATAGATGCTGGGTTAAGGTTCCCTTATATGACAGTCAATGCCCCTACCAGTTTGAATTTCTAGCTAGCCGTAGTCAGGCTAAAAATAGCACCATGATTTTAGTTGCGCAGTACAATGGAAACTGGTGGAGAATTCTGGATGAATGCAGCATGCGCAGCTGGGCAAACCAACTTTACCTGCTATACACCTAATCCTGCGTACCACGCCCATTATACAGTGGAGAACTTCCATTTGTTCTACTCTGATTCCTTTGCTGATAAAAAATTACATGAACTGGAGTGTTGGTCCTGGACGCACAAGAGGCGATGGGATCCATTTGCTGGCTGATATTGATGCTACGAAGATTAATCTTATTCCGGGAACGGAGGAATCTTTGGTTGAAAAGGTGCGCAGGGATCATGATTACCGGTGGTATCTTACTCCATTGGTAATTGAAGGGCCTTGGATTTATGTCCAAGCTTAGGAAAACGCAGTACGGAGCCTTCAAGAACGGTTCCCCTCCTACTGCCCGTGGCTATTGAACTTTGAAGGTTTTAACTTCTCTTATGGTGATGTGGTAAGCAATGATTTTTTCATTTCTCGTTTTCTTAAGTGTTGCGTAAGTTGTTTTTCTCAAAAAAAATAAAAAATTACGCAACCTCCAGAAGAGAAATAAAGTTTAAAAATTGATGTAGGCACCAAGCGCAAAGCTACTCCTTCATCTGACAAGGTACTTCTCCGTCTTGTATTGACAAGGTACTCAGAACATTCGAATTGCGTGTTGTTAACTTACTTGTAAATGTTAACAGGGTCAGAAGAAAATAAAGGCTACCCCACGTGCTTCTTGCAAGAAGGTGGTTAAGGATGATCCTCCTCCTTTCCAGCCTATTTTGAGGATAGAAGGTGGCGTGGTGCAGAGCGTAACTCCGATAGCTTCTCGTCCTGCTGCGTTGAGTGATATTGCAACTGAATCCCCTCAAGCAGCGGATACTGAATCTCCTCTAGATGCGAGCTCCGTCCTTTCTTATTTTCTATCTCATTCTCCTCTGTTTCACGTCGATGACATCGTACTTACTGAGTAAGTGGATGATTTGACTGACAAGGAGCAGGCTGCGCCCCTGACTGGGTTGAACGGAGTTGTGATTGAGTATGCTCCTACCAGGCTAGAGACCATAGTCAAAACGGAAGTTGAGCATGCTTCTATAGAAGAAGACGCAGCTGCAGACGTAGTCATTCCTTCCCCTTCCCTTGTTATCAATGCTACTGATTCTTCCCCTCAGGAAAACGCAGTAAGTGCTTTTGGAAGCGCTGAAAGTTTAGTCTCCCGCTCTGAGGAAGAAGTGTATACTGATTCAGTTGCTAGTGGAAAGAGGGATTCTCGTAGAGAAAAAGGCAAGATTGTCTGCGATGTTGATAATCTCGTTGGAAGAGAAGAAGATGCATTCGACTGGTTCAAGAAGAAAGACCTGCTTCTGATTCTTAGTGATGCTCAGCCAAAGCCTACTGATTCCGCTTCCGTTGCTGAATTGCGAGCGGACATGCGTTTCGTTCCCTTTTATACGGTGATGAAGGCTTGGTCAAAGGACAATGCAAGTGAAGCTTGCCCCTTCTACGTCTAGGTGCCCTCCACCCTTGCCGAGGTCCTTGCAGTGGCAGATGAAGTTGTGTATGCTCATCCGCAGCAGGCCCTTATGCAGGCATGTTTCTCATAATTTGTTTATTTATTGAATTTTATTTCTTTATTTTCTATTCTAATGCTTATCTTTTATTTTACAACTTGCTTATAATGAGAGTTGCTCTCTGATTGCGTACAAGTTCTTCCAAGCTCGTTCACTAATGATGGAGGATAAACTCAGGAGTACTGAGGAAAAACTTGCTGTACTCAGAGCGGAGGATGATTCACTTCGCCTTCGACTATCATAGGGGGGTGCTGCTGAGTTAAAGCAGGAGAATAATGAGCTCTGTCAGCAGCTGTCTACTCTTCAAAGCCAAGTTTACAGTACTTCATTTTCTATGTTATTTTATTTTTTTAGCACATATTTCTGAAATTCTTTATGGGATCAGAGGGGGATTCAAATCTTGTTGTTAAACTACGTGCTAGAGCCACGTCTTTACTTGGGAACGTAATGAAAGCCACAAAGGAGAATGTAAAAGTCAAGGAGAATTTCAATAAACTGGTGGATGAGAGGAATAAGATTCTCGCTGCGTATAAAAAACTCTTGAAGGACTACGCATCTTCGAAAAAAGACTTCGTTAGCAAAGAGGGGGAATTTAATGCTTCTATTTTATGTAATAATGATAGCGTTGCTGAGGCCATGGTGAGAATATAAAAATTAGAGGAGGAAAATCGAAAACTTTGTGTAGAGCGCAAAAATATCCTTGCTGAATTTTCTCAGTCTAGGACGCAGCATGATTCGAGACATTCAACTTTTGTGGCGCAGCTCATCAGAGAAAGAGACAACGCAGCTGCAGATTTTCATGCTAGAAGCAAAGCTCTTTCGGAAGCTCAAAGTCAAGTCCGCAGCCTCTCAGATAAAATCCTTCATCGAGATATCGATATTCAGCGTTTTCACAAAGAACTTGATAAACGCACTGAGAAGATTAATTTGCTGCGTGATATAGAATTAGCAGATGAAGTCGAGATTGCGCAATATAAACAAGATCTTGAACAATCCACGAGATATTATACTAAACTTCTGAGTGAATTTGAGTTTCTTGATCTTTCTAATGACAAAAATGTCCGGGATTTACAGAAGTTTGAGTCCCTTGCTATAGGTAGTTTATCTTGTATCAAAAAGTTATTCTTACTTATTTTTACATAGTCTAACATGTTTTATTTTCTATGTAGATTTTGAAGGAAAGTTTAAGAGAGCAGCTGCCAAGGCTGAGGAGTCTGATAAGGAGTTGAAGAAAGTTAAAATTTCATCCGCTGAGGTTGAGAGGGAGCTTTCTAAAGCTAATGACAAACTGAAGGAAGCCAATGAGCAACTTGGGGAAGTCACAGCTAAATTAGTTGAGGCGCAAGACCGAGTTACTCAGATTACTTCCAAGGCGGAAGAAGCAGATGCTAATTGGCAAACTGCTGTCAAGTGCTACTCTGACGACTTGGCCGTGGCGGAGGAAAAGCTTGCATACTGGCAAAATCAAGCTTCTTTGGTTGAGAGTAGGGCTTCATTAGCTGATGGAAAGATAAAAACGTATGAAGATATGCTTGTTGCCTCACATGAGAAGATGGAGTACATGAAGGTCGAGACGAAACGGGGTATTGCTCTGGCAATTAATAATACCCTTGATAGGGTTGCGAATGATGGTTGGTCCAAAACCTATCCACGCAGGGTGGTTCCCGAGCCTGCCCCCCGTGCTACTCCTGCTTCAACTTCTGATCCCGCTTCAAGTGTTGACCCAGCTCCTACCCCTGATCCTGCTCCTTAAAATTCTTCTTGTATCTTGCTGCATATCATTTTTGTTCTCTGATAACATATAAATAAAAATAATTATATTTTGATATTCTTTTCATTCCTTTGACATTTTACTTTTCTTCGTGCAATAAAATCATAAGATAAAATGAATATATATTTGAAACTTCAAGGATTTATTGTACCTTGGGCTCCTTTTGAGGGTGCGCTTCACATAGTAATTTCTCTCTGGCCAAGAGGAAATTACCCATGTGGCCCCTATTATTTGATATAATAATTAATGTCATATAGGGTATCTCTTGTTAGCGGATGTACCCAATAGTCTATATTTAAGACTTTTACATGGGTCTCCTATGAGATTTTGCCTTTATTTGCTTTACCCCGTATGAGCACAAATTATTATACGGTTGCATAAAAAATTATGGATAGTATGGTTTAAGATATTGCGCATTCCAAGGATGTCGTAAAACTTCTCCATCCATATTTCGGAAATAATAGGATCCTTGTCCCACAATGTCTTGTATGATATAAAGACCTCCCCAGTTGGGTGCAAACTTTCCCGCTTTTTTATTCTTTTGATATTTCGGAATTTGTCTCAATACGTACTGTCCTTCAACAAAATGGCGCAGCTTTAGTTTTTTTCCATATTCGCTTGCTAACTTTCTTTGATAATTCTCCATCTTTTGTAATGCAACTTCTCTTCTTTCTTCTAGATCATCCAAATTTTCAAGCATTAAATCTTCATTTAAATTCTTTTACCATGCCTCTGTCTTGGTAGTTGGTAATATTATCTCCGTTGGTATTACCGCTTCTGCCCCATAGGTAAATGGTGACTCCCCAGTGGAAGATATCCTTGTGGTGTGATAGGCCCATAGAGTGTTATGAAGTTGCTCACACCATCGTTTGTGATGCCCTTCCAGAGTCTTCTTGAGATTAAGTGTAATTGTCTTGTTTGTAGCTTCAGCCTGTCCATTGCTCTGGGGGTAAAGTGGAGTTGACTTTCTATTTTGGATATTGAAGGCTTCAAAAAGCATGTTAATATTTTTTCCTTGCAGCCGTTGTCCATTGTCTGAAACTATTGCCACTGGGATTCCGAATCTACAAATTATGTCTTCAAACAAGAATTTGAACACATCTGAGTCTCTAATGTGCGTAAGTGCCCTGGCTTCCACCCACTTGGTGAAAATAATCTGTTGCTACAATTAGGTATTTCCTTTTCCGTGTTCCTTCAGGTAGGGGTCCAACAATATCTACTCCCCACTTTGCAAATGGCCATGGGCTAAGTATTGAATTGAGTTCTGTTGCCGGCGCTCTGATTTTCTTCGCAAAACGTTGACATTCTTCGCATCTTTTGACCATATCTTCGGCATCCTTTTGCATTGTGATCCAATAATATCCCTGTATTTTTGCCTTGAGGGCTAATGATCGTCTCCCGCTATGATTCCCAGCGTCACCATAATGTATATCTGTTAAAATTGGATGTCCTTCTGGCCGTGATACACACCAAAGTAGAGGTCCCATGAAGAGCTTCTGGTACAAAATACCATCCCTTAATTGATAGTTAACAGACTTTGATTGTATTTTTCTTGCTTCATTAGCTTTCGCTGGCAATATTTGTTTTAGCAAGTAATGATGCAGTGCAATCCTCCAATCTTCTTCTACACTCAAATCCTTTGATTTTTGGGGTATATTTGCATCATTCTTTGCGGCCTGATCCTCAAGATATTCACTTATTTCATCTTCCATATTTTCAATTGCCCATATTTTAATTGATGGTTCATAAATTCGTCCTATTTTGACGGAAGATGTGTTTGGGTCTTTGATCATTGAGGAGATAAATGCTAACGCATCTGCATGACGATTCTTATCTCTGGAAAAATTGCGAAAAATGATGTTGGGAACTTCAGACGCTAACTTTTGCACGAGGCCTTTGTATTGAATCAAGTCTTCATCAATTGCTTGATATTTTAGCTCAACTTGTCGGATTATCAATTGCGAGTCACTTGTCAATCGTACATCGGTAATTCCTAGTTCAATAATTAACCGGAAGGCATGAACCACAGCCTCGTATTCTAATATATTGTTGGTGTGATCTCCAAATTCTAAACGAAAAGCATGTATCAATCGCTCTCCCTTAGGTGTTGTTATTACAATACCGATTCCTGACCCCTCTTTATTTCGGGCTCCATCAACAAAAACTTCCCATCTCCGTGAATTGACAGAATCTAAAATATCCTGAGAGTCATCCTCTTCCATTCCTGGTAACCCCTGGATTTTAAAATCATCGTCTAATGGCAAATCTGCAAGAAAATCCGCCAAAACTTGAGACTTTTGAGCAGTTTGCATTTCAAAAAGAATGTGAAATTGTTCCAACTGTGCATTCCACTTTGTAATTTTTCCCACTTTTCCTGCATTTTTTAACACTGATTCCAGTGGAGCCTTGCTTGGTACTCGTACATAGTGCGTTAGAAAATATGTGCGCAGCTTCTGCGTGGCATAGACCAGTGCTAAAATTAACTATTCAATCTTGGTATAGTTTCTTTCCGCAAGGTTGAAAGTTTTGCTAATGTAGTAGATTAGTTTTTCCACTTTATCATTTGTTTGCACCAATACTGCGCTCACTGCATCTTCTGTTGCAGCTATATATATGGCCAAGATCTCTTCAGGTTGTGGTTTCTGCAATGCGGGTAAATTCACAAGATATATTTTGATATTTTGGAAGGCTCGTTCGCAGTTTTCATTCCATATAAACTTGCTTCCCTTCTTCAGAGTATCAAAGAATGGTTTGCACTTATCCGATGACCTTGCAATGAATCTGTTAAGCGCTGCCAAGCATCCGTTCAGTTTCTGTACCTCTTTGACATTTCTTGGGGATGGCATATTTACAATTGCCTGTATTTTTGCTGGATCGACTTCAATTCCTTTTTTCGTAACTAGATAACCCAAAAACTTCCCTGATGTAACTCCAAAATGCAGTTTTCCGGATTGACTTTTATTTTGTATTTGCGCAAAGCTTGGAAAATTTCCCTCAAGTCTTGTAAATGATCTTTTGCCATCTTGCTTTTTACCAGCATGTCATCTACGTAGACTTCCAATGTGTGCCCTATCCATGGTTTGAAAATTGCATCTACTAACTGTTGGTAGGTTGCTCCTGCATTTCTCAATCCAAACGACATTCTCGTATAACAATACAATCCTCGTGGGGTAAAAAACGCAGTATGCTCTTGATCTTCCTCGGCTAGTGCTATTTGTTTATATCCAGATTGTCCATCCATGAAAGAAAAGGCTTCGTGTCCTTCGACAGCATCTACTAATTGATCAATGCTTGGAAGTGGATAACTGTCTTTTGGACATGCTTTATTCAAATTGGTGAAGTCTATGCAAATTCTCACACCTCCAGTTTTCTTTGGGACTATTACCATATTTGATATCCACGTCGGGTAGCGCACTTATCGAATGAATCCTGCGTCCATTAGCTTCTTCAACTCTTTCTTTATTGGATCATGATATTCAGGTGCTACTTTTCGCATCCGTTGCCGAAATGGTATGGTGCCCGGATGTATACGTAATTCATGTTGAACAATGCTTGGGTCAATTCCTGGCATGTATTTTATTTTCCATGCGAACACCTCTTCATACTCTTCGAGTATATGGATTAAATCTTGCTCCCTTTCTGGCCTCATCAGGGTTCCAATTTTAATTTCCTTTGGAAATTCTGGCGTTCCGATGTTGATATTCTTTGTTTTCTCTACAGCCGAAAAAACAGATTTGGGGGGTCCTAAGAATGTGGGATCCCCCTTGAACTGCTATTGTGAGGTTTCACCCCCTTTTCTTGTTCCTAACTCATTTCCTTTGGCTTTAGAATCTCTTCCTTCTTCATTGCTTGACTTGCTTGCTGCGACTTCAGTCAAACACTGATTTATTGTTCCTTCTTTAGCTTGGACTTTCTTTTCCTTCTTTTTTGCTTTCACTTGTTGAGCTCTTTCTTGATTTATGTGTGCTTCCGTGAGGGCGCACGTTCTCGCCATGCTCTGATCTCCTTTAATTTCCATTTCTCCTTGTGGTGTTGGAAATCGCAAGTATTGATGGTACGTTGATGCAACTCCTTTTAACTGATGGACCCAATGCCTCCCGATGATGGCATTGTAAGGTGAGAGCGTTTCTACCACACTGAACTTGGTTGCGACATTCAAGGGTCCAGTCATTATTTCAAGTGTGACTTCTCCTCTGGGTTTCGATGCTACTCCATTGAATCCATAAATGGTGTAGCGAGATGGATGAAACTGATCTTCTTTCGATCCCATTTTCAGAAATGTGTCATAGAACAACATATTAAGAGAACTTCCTCTGTCTATCAAAATCTTTGTGATATTCCATCCAGACACAGGCAGGGTGAGAACCAGCGGGTCATTGTGAGTTTCTACTTCTTGATCTACCTCTTCTGCTGAAAATGTTAGTGGGGAAGCCATCCATTCCTCCCATGTTTCGGTGATCCTCCCTGCAACTTTGAATACTTCATGGTTGATTAATCTCTTGTGCAACTTCCTGTCAATTGTTGCGTTCATCGATGATGAATTTGATTCAGAAAATGAAATCATATTGATAGTCTGATTGTTGTGGGGGATATTAACAACTTTCCCTTTATCAAGCCTTGAGTGTGGTGCAAGTGATTGAATGAATTCTTTTAATTCTCCAGCGTCAATCATCCCTTGGACTAGTAAAATTAAGTTTCTGCATCGATCGTTTGAATGACCCCGATAGCAATGATACTCACAATATTCTTTTGAGTTTAGAGTGTGCTCTAGTTGTCGATTTTTTGTTGGTAGCCATTGGAAGTCTGGTATACTTTTTATTATTTTTAAAATTTCAGAATATGGAGTGTTAATTTTTATAAACACTCGTTCCTGAAAAAATTTCTTCTTTCCCTCTATCCGTGGACGTTTTGGTTTACTAGTTTCAGCTTTATTTGGAAACTTTTTCCCCGAGCTGGATGATGGTTCTATTGAATTTATTCTTTTTGCATCTCCTTGCTGTTGCGATATTATCCTTGGACATTGCCCTTGTATGTATTGCAGTCTTGCACATGTTTCGATTATTTCTCTAAGGTGCCCCTCATTTTTTGGGTTGATATTATAGATATCAACAAAGAGCTGACTTTTTCGGTCAGCTATTCCCCACTTGTAGTTGTTAATGCCAGCATCTGGCTTAAAATCTCCAATTGCCTGACAGATTGCATGCCATCGAGCTGTATAGTCACGAATTGATTCTTCTGTCCATGAAACGAGTGAATATAGTCTATCCAATCCTGAGTCAACAGGTCTGTTGTACATGTAGGCTTCCAGAAATTTTTAATTAATTGCACATACGAATGAATATAACTTTCTTGCAATTTATCATACCATGCCAGTGCCAGTCCCTTCAAACTTGATGGGAAACATCGACAGATTACAACATCATTTTGCTCCCAACGCACCATGACTCGGTTGTAATATTTCAAATGTGGGGTCGGATCCCTGGTACCATCATATCATTCGAAAAAAGGAATGTTACATTCTCGGGGCATTGGTGCAAATGCTAAATGTGGTGCCAATGGCGTTCGCCTAGCTTCTTTTAACACTTCCTCTATTCGCCCACTTTTTTTATTCTTTAGGTTTCTTATTTCTTCCCTCATTTGTTCCATAGCTTCAAAGCATTTTTGCCATTGATCATGCTGTGGTGCTGAGTCTGCCCGATTCATCCTTTCTTGTCCAGGTTGCTGTGATATGGATCTCAGTACCATTCTTTGATCTCGACTATTTCTTTCTCTTCTGCCTTCGAATCTACTGGAACTTGCTTCTTGTCCTCGTGTTCTGGTGACAGTTGGTTTTGCGTTCCGCTGGATCGTTTCTTCCAACGTTTGATTTTCTTTAGCTAATCGTGTGATTTGTTCAGGACGTGCTCGTTGCTCTTTGCGCATCTTACTCATATCTTCCATTAAATTTTGTATATGATCAATAGTGTTCTGAGTATTATCCTGAGATGGAGAATGATTATGTTCACAATTGTTTTGATTATTCTCCTGATGTGAAGAATAACCCTCTGAATTGCTTTGTTGACTCTCTGGGTTATTTACTATCCCTCTTTGTTGAAGAATTCCTCTTGCGTAGCTCTCTTGATTTTGTGAATTTTCAGCTTGTGACATGTTTTTGCTTTGTTTGTTTTCTTCTCGTAATGTTCTGTGTTCTTCTAATACCAATCCTCTGCTGCTTTCGAGAATTCCTTTGGTAGTATTCTATAACAATTATATGATTTCAAAAAAATTATTTATTGAATCAAAAACATGAGTAATTCAAACTGTTTCAAATGAATAAATACTTCATAAGTAGAATAAATCTTTCATTTTCCTTAAAGTGTACAAATCCATAAAAAAGAGGTAGCAAGAAATTCTAAAATTCAAAAAAATTCTTACTCATTAATGCTTTCGTATGAATCAAAGATTTTTTATAAATCAAAAAATTAATGATTTTCATTGGCAAAAACTTAGTTGAACTGAATTATCACAAGCACAAATTATTGTAGTGACCATTACATGATCGATAACAATCAAAATTTAATTTGTAGGGAAATGTCAGTTTAAATGGTAAAATGATACAATAAATACTTTGAAATGGTACAAAGAACAAAATTGTATTTTTGCCCCTAAATGGAGCGTAAGATTTAGCTCATTTCACAGCTACTAATTTGGTTTCTTTTTCAACTGTAAGAGGAGATTTTGCAACTGATAAAGGTAGGATAAATCCTTTACACAATTCCATGTTTCTAGCGCCAAAATGTGACGACCATTTTTGGGGTCAATCACAACCAAAAAACTTAAGTTGTTTAAAATGACAATACATCGAGTGTAATTGATGCAGGAAAATTATAATGCAGGGAACCATCACTCAAATATAAATAAAATCAACTCAGTATATAACGTGGTTCATCTAATAAGCCTACGTCCACAGGAAGACATAGTTCATTATTTATCAACACTTATTTTGTACACATGGTAATATAATGAATTAAAGAAATTTAGTTCAATAGAATTCTTAACCTAGTTTTAGCTTTTTTCCTTTCTTGAATTTCCTTCAGAGTTTTCTCTCTCAATCTCTGTTATCCCACTTTTTCTATTTCGGGGTTGGTATTTACAGCAAAATATGATGGGTCCCTTTTCCTTACTCCTTCTAGTTTGATCTTATCTTGACTTCGGGCGCATCTCTTCTTATTCCATTCGTAATGCTTCTTACTAATTTTGTTTGCTGATGCACTGCTCCTCTTTGGATTGAGTGTTTATTGGTCCTTCGTCTTTATTATGTGGAGGTTGTCATGTGTGACATGTGGAATTTGACGTGGAGCATATCTATTCTTGCTCGATTGAAATTTATAGTGCGTACGTGACAGGGCACAGATGATTATGGAGCGCAAGAGATATCAGAGCGCGGGTGATTGTGGAGCGCAAGAGATAGCTGAGCGCGGATGATGGTGGAGCGCAAGAGATAGCTGAGCGCGGATGATGGTGGAGTGCAAGAGATATCAGAGCGCAGGTGATTGTGAAGCGTAAGAGATATCAGAGCGCGGGTGATTGTGGAGCGCGAGAGATAGTTGAGCGCGGATGATGGTGGAGTGCTATTGATAATACTTGTTCATGTGCACTTTTCATGTGTCTTATATACATTAATTTAAGCGACTTTTCTTTCCCGGTGTCAGTTGATGTGTGATAAATGTTTTATAGTTGTCTTCCTTTATTACTTATTTTGTTTTTGTACTTCTTGGTGTAACATAATATGATACTTCCTTTCTATGATGTGAACACGTGGAACTGATGAATTTATTTCCTTACAGTGTGGACGTAGAAGGACTTACGGTCACATAATGAATGTTTCACACATAGCATATTACGTCAACAACTGGATTTCTGTAGAGGAAACAGAAACCAGGGTTGTTATAGAGAAAGAGATGTCTATTGAAGTTTCTATACATCTCCTTTCAATAACTCTTGTTTCTAAAATAGTAGGATAACTCCCAGACATAATTCTTGCAATTTTGGCGAAGTCAAAGCTGCAGTGGAGCGAATGGTTCTTACATTTTGCCTACTAAAATTGTTATGAATCAACAGATTTTGATATTACAAATTCATTTTTGATTTCAATTAGGTGAGACTTGATTATACTTTTACCACAAAATTAATGGCTTATGTAAGTTGAAACTATAGTACTTCCAAAGTTTTCAGTAACCACATGTAAAGGGATTAACATATAATCTCAAGACAACTGAAAATGAAATTGCACTAGGTTATCTCAAGGGCTATTTATACACATCAATAACCCTGAATGCAAACCTTAACAAGGATTAGTTTCATACAAGCGTAGGGTTTCCTAGGGTTTCCTAACTTAACTCTAAGAAACATACCTCTTAAGTTGCTATACTAAGCAGTGGTTTCCTAAACCAACTAGGTTTCCTAACTTAGTCCTTGACCGAGCTATCCTGTATTAATAGGACATTAGGACCTGAACCAGCCATCCAACACGAAGTTATGGAGAATATAGGGAAGAGAACGAGACGAAGAGATGATGAAAAAAGGATTATGATGCCGAACCTCCCAGAAAATATCATTGACAACATTGTATTGATGTTAAGAGGTGCAAAATCAATATGTAGATTCAGGTGTGTTTCCAAACCCTAGTACGAGTTACTCAATAGCCCTGATTTTATGGAAAGTCGTCTTAAGCTCAGCATTTAAACCGGAAAATTAAATTGTTTTTCAATACAAGATGATGATTATAGTTATGCTCAGGAATTGGACATGCATATAACAAAATCCTCATCATTATATACAGTATTTGAAAGTGACCCCTGTGAGTCTGTTAAGATGGCGGATTCTCCATTCAAAGATACAGGTCGAAAGATTGAAATTGTTGTTTCTTCCCATAGTTTGATTTTGATGAGTAGCTATATTAAATATCATTGGATAAAAAATCCAAGGCATTGCCTTTCGATTCCATATATTAAAGAATTTAAAGAAATATTAAAGGCTTCTCTTAAATGTGGTCCATGCTTTTATTATTGATACCAAAAAAGTTTAGGTTAAAATGAAAAGTTAAACAAGTCTTAAATTTTTCCTAAAAATCTAACTTAAAATCTTACTTCTTCCCCATAATCAAAATAAATCATAACTCTTTTTTAAATCCAAAATAAAATTTACTTTGAATTAATTATAATGTTTTCTCACTATTTTCATAAATTGACCAATCATAAACCCTAATTTTTACTTTGTTTCTAAAACAAACTAAACTCATTTATTCTTACTTTTCTTTAAAATGATCTTTTATTTTTCTCAATCATGATCATATTAAAATTGGTTGAAGATATTGATTGTTCTTAAAAGTCATCAATTATATCACAGATCTTACATAAATTTAATTATGAAAATTAGGTGATTAACTTTTTCATTTTGTTGATTTAGGGTTTTTATTATTTATTTAATATTTCAGGCTATATATAATAATAGTGTATAATTTTATGGGTTATGTGTAATAATCTTAAAGGTCTGTTTGGTAAGCTTAATCACTTATTTTATATGGACTATAGATAATGAAAACATGGATTATATATAATAGAAGCCATATTAGTTCCAGAAGTTGTTGAAGATGGACCAGCGGATTATTAGTAATCGATCTGGATAGCGTACGCATTGTAACATATGGTATTAATTATAATTGTGATACCAATGGTTACCAGATTGTGGTAGCTACCTGTAATGATAGTTCCATGCAAAATGTTTGTTATGGTTCTGAAACTCAGGTTTACACAACAGAATCAAATTCATGGAAAACCATACCCAACATCTTTCCTTATGAATTTACAAGCATGTATGATAGGGCTCGAGTAATATTTTCTTGTGAAGCTTTTTACTGGATATCTAGAGGACTCCAATCCAAAAAATTATGTATTGTTTCTTTTCATATCCATTGCGACAACTTTAACCAAGTAGCGGACACCCCGCAAGTCGATGAATTATTGGACGACTTTCATTATGTTCATAATGCATTAGGTGTTATAGGAGGGTGTATTTGCATAGTAGGGGCATATGGTGGTTTTAATATTGATGTTTGGATGATGAAAAATTACAGTCTGACCAAATCATGAACTAATTTTTTCGTTTTCCATCTCCCAAAAGTTGTCGAGTGCATGGGCTATGTGAAATACTATGGGAATTCAGGAATGGTGAAGTTTTATTCGTGATAACCAAGACATCATATGGTTGGAGTTGTTGTTTAGTTTTGTATGACCGGTGAGTATAAAATTTCAAGTTACCAGAATCCAGCATAATGCAAACCACAAATGGAATATAGAATCTTATGCCGAGAGCAGTCTAGTGTCACTTAATTCAAGTATGGATGCACACTTTTAACTTTGAGGGCTGCATTAATTATTTTGTCCAAAATATAGATATGTGGGATCTTGTCTATTTTCAAAAATCACATTTAACCTTTGATTAGTATTATTACATTCTTACATTTCCTCCATAGTAATCTAAATCTAACTTAAATTTAAAAAACAAAACTAAAACATGAATCAAACTCTTTTCTTTCTCTCTTATTCTTCCAAAACCGAAACAAAACCTAAACCATCCAAAATCTTCATAGATTATCATTGAATCTATCAAAAAACTTCATGTTGATTTTCAAGATGAACAGGTCAAGAGTTACATGATCAGGCCGAAGTGGTTTGAATCCATTATCAACTGAATCTGGAACCTCCTCTGTAGTTGATCTACATAATGAATATTTGGTGAATGAAGAAGTTCAATCACCAGTGAATCCTATCCAAATATTTGCTATTAGGTAATAATCGAAAAAGCCATCGTTTATATTAGGTTTTTATTGAAAAAATTGGTTTGACTGATGAAGTTAGGGTTTTTTTTTTTTCGGAACTGCATACGGCTAGGTCGACCATATTCCCAACCGTAAATCATTCATTACGATGAGGAAAAGATGAACTCTGAGTCGTAGATATAATTTACGGTTTGGAAAAGATGACTATTCAACCGTAGATGGTTCTTTAAGGTTTATTTTCTTAGTCGTAAGTTAATCTGGAATTTAGAGTACCTAGGTATTTATGTCATTCTTACGGTTGGAAATTCATAACATTCTCAACCGTAAGTTAAGTTATGATTGGTTCATGTTGTTTTCCTAGCCGCAAATATAATTGTGAAACTAATTTTTCCCCAATTTTTACTTGTTTGTAACATTTTTAGGAATCGAGCAAAATGAATGATCAAGGACTTCATCCGTTCCATTGACGCTGGAGAGTTGTTGAGTGTTTAAAAACAAAGAACACTTCTACAAGTCCTTAAAGAAATAGCTAAACTTGAGGAACGAAGGTGTTCGAAGAGGAGGCCTGGATGTTTATCATCATCTGGTGAGGATGGCCAAGAGAATGTTGTCGTAGTGGATGAATGAGTTATGAAGTTGTTGAACCTTAGTGTTTTTATCATTTGCTATTTAAGAAATTGTCCTTTGTTTTTATTATGAATATGAATTTCTTAATTTAGTTTAAATGAACTTAAGACATCTTTTGCAATCTAAGACTTGTAGTTTCTTTTCTATTGTAATATTTTTAATGGTTGACAGAGCTGAAAAACTCAACTCAGGGTCACTTAAGGCTAGGACATCATTGAGAAAAACTGACCGTAAAATAAGTACATTAAAATTTATGGACTTCTACGGCTAGCTCGAGCCCATTGCCCAACCGTAAGTGACCCTGACTTTAGTTTACGGCCAGGAATCCTAGACGTATATATGGAAATCAAAAAATTAACTTAGGTTTACGACCGGAAATGTTAAAAAATTTGTATGTAACTACCCATTTGTTGTTTATACGGCTAGGTCGATACGCCTATTTCCAAGGTTGTGAAAACTTGAATCGTGAAATGACTCGTTTTTTGTTTTTAAGGATCACATCGTATGTTGAATCGTGAATTGTCGATTCACAGTCAATTTTTTATTTTTTATATTAGCGTACACATGATTGTCATATTTTTATGTCTGATTTGATCTCATTTCTCTATTTTGTTAGTACCTAATTTTGTATTAATATTGTGTTTTTATGTATGTGTAGGTGTTATTGGGAAATAAACATTTTTGAAAAAAGCAATTCGAAAAATTACTAAAGGCACCTAGGAAAATTGATAAAAGCACCCCATGAATGGATAGGGGGCACCCCTTCTTCTTCACGAGTTAAGGAAATTTGGGTGGGAAAAATCAAGTTTGAAAACTGATTTCTGCTGGATTGAAATTGGAAGAGTTTAATCGGAATTTTTTGTAGGATTTGGACATGTACTGTCCTATTAAGACAAGAAAATGATGGTCAATCTCTTAAAATCGAGGAAATGAAAGATTTGGAGGAATTTCGATAAAATAAGGGAGTATATTTATGGAAGAATATATTCACGGGATTGTGGAGAGTTTGAGCGTGTTTAGAAGACTCGAGCAACAGTTTGGAACGTGAACGAGTTAAAAAAGGAGAATATGCCCTGAAATTCCAGTTGCAGACGCATAGAGGAGATAAAAATGGAATTATTCCCGTAACTTGGAAATAATATTTTTTGGAATTAAACACGAGGTATTTGGAGATTTGATAGCCATGTCTAGTATATAAAGGTTGTTTGTGAATCAGAGTGGGATATAGAGAGTTTGGGAGAGATTAGAGAGGCTACGGAACGAAAAATGACGAGTTGAAAAAAAAAAGTTTATGCTGCTGAAGAACACGAAAAACAGAGAATAGGCAACGGTTTCGTCAACTATTATGTCACGGTTTTTTCATCCCAACTACAACGTTTATCTTCAGCTTGCAACGTTTATTGTCATCTTTACAACGTTTATCTTCAGCTTTGGACCGTTTATCTTCAGCTTTGAAACACGAACATAAATAAAAACAAATAACACCCAAAAGCATAAAATTTCATTGATACATATACAATTGATTAGTTGAATGAGTATCACAGATACACTAGGGTTGGGGACGTAGTACCGGCTAGGGGTGCACATCGGGTGGGTCGGGTCGGTTTTGACCTCACCCGCACCAGCGGGTTTAATTTTTTTCACCCGCACCCGACCCACCTAGATCTCGGGTTGGGTTGGGTCGGGTCTGACCCGCCGTTTCGGCGGGTCGGGTGTGGGTGGGTGCGGGTCACCCGCCATTTCAATCAATACCATGGGTCCATCCGTCCATGTACCTAAAATAACATCATCATCTTCTCTAGTTTCATCTTCTCCTTTTTTTGCCAAGAACAACATCAAAACTCAAAAGCCCTAACTCCATCAAACACCAGATAGTCATTAGCCATCTTCACCAGATCTATCTCAGCTCAGATTCACCATCTTCTTTGGTTTCAGACACCACCAGCGACCCATCAATTCTTCTTCACTGGATTCCGACACCACCAGCGACCCTTGGAACTCCACCAAACTGCCACCAATTCGAAATCAATGTTCTACATCGAAACCACAATTGAACCCATTTCTTATTTCTTCAAGAACAATCACTAAAACCCATCTCAATTCTTCTTCCCTGAGTTCACAATTAGAAGATCGATTGATCTGATGCTCAAAGAAGAAATTGATCGGGTGGGTGCTGGTAGTTGTTGGTAGAGAAGATAGGTTGAGTTTCAGAGATCCGGAGGAGTTGAAGCAAAAAATGAGAATGGGTTGGCTTTTAATCTGAATTTAGTTATGGTTGGATGGTGTTGGTAATTGAGATTGCAGCGAGATTTCAAGTTAGAAGATGATGTTTCTCTGTTGATTGTTGGGGTTAAATTGAAATTGTTTGTGTGACCTGAAATTGAGAAGAATGGCGAAAAGAGAGGCGCTGATTGAGTAGAGTTCGAAGACATAATTAGAAATTTAGATGGTGATTTTACTGTTGGAGTAGCAGATGTAAATTGCGTTTGCTTCCATGGTTTGAAGTAGAGAAAGATGGTGGATCTGAGATGGGTCCGCAGATGGTTTCTCTGGCTTGAGATTGATCTCAGGGAAGAAGTAGTGAAATGAAGTGGGTTTTGATGGTTGAGCTTGAGCACCAGTCCAGATGGGTATGAGGTTTAAACTCAGAAAAGCTATCAGTGAAGAAGGATTTGGATATGTGTTGGATGAATTTTTGTAGGTAACAACTAAAGATTCTCAAACCCTAGACAGAGATGGAGGTTTTGGAGCAGATGGAGTATGGAGAAGGAGTGAAGTCGGAAAAGAAGGTGTATGGTTGAAAAAGGGATTTTTTTGGCGGGTTGAGCGAGTAGGTCGGGTGAGAGGAGGTTTCACCCGCACTGGCGGGTAAAAAAAATTTCACCCGCACCCGACCCGTTTATCGGCGGACCGGGTACGGGTCGGGTAAAAATGGGCGGGTACAGGTCGGGTGGCGGGTCTGGGTCGGGTTTGTGCAGCCCTAGTACCGGCGACGGATTAACATATGTCTTCGACATATACCCCTACTTTTCTAACTTTTTACATTATATTTACCGATTGAAACCCTAATATTAAGTTTAAAACCTCAAAGCACTGTGTCTTCATAAGAAGACAAACCAAACATTGGTGACGGCCCTAAACTATGAATCCGGGTCATGGCAATCCCTAAATTTCTACTTTTTCTACAAAAAGAAGAAATCAAGGAGTTTGTGAAGAGTGCAGTTTCACAGCCACCCATAACACCTCTCTCTCCCTAATCAGACATCCCAAGTTTTCACCTTGCTAACTCTTTTTACATTTATCACACTTACCCTAAGATTTGCAAACTAAAGAAACTGAATTTCAATCAGCATGAGTTGTTATGAATTGAAGTATGTTTTTTAAACCAATTTCTAGTACTTGATCAGGTGATGGTGATGCATAACTGGTATTAACTGAAGTTTTTGTTGTTGTAGTTACTGTGAGCTCAGTAAGGGCGTTTGTTCTTTCTGTAATAAGATCATCATTATTCATTGGGGTTTGATTATTACTATTACTGAAGATGGAAACTATTTCAGTTGTATTCTCACCCATGTGCGTTCTCTCTGTTTCTATTCTTAAATCGTGAATCGTATATTTTGAGGTGAATCTACATTTTAAAATTGAATCGAACGGTTCATGTGAAAAACGAGTTGGAAGTGCGATCCGAAGTGTTTTAGAAAAAAATTTAAAGTGACTCGTACGAGTCTAATAACCTTGCCAATTTGCTAGCCGTAACTGAGGTTATTTCATAGTACGGTTACAGTTCCTAGCCGTAATTTCATTTACGGCTGGGTCGATACTGTACTTCCTAGCCGTAAATTGTCCTGATTTTTTTACTAAGAACACTTTATTAGGGTATTTTAAAAAAAAACACAGAGCCGTTAGAACATTTATTCGGCGGGTATTAACACGAAAAATAAGTCCACATATATATACTCAATTGGCCAAATCAAAATCACACCTTCCATATCCACACTATCCATCCAAATCTCTTACATACCCACTCTCTAGTATACATCAAAATGGATCAACCAAGTTTTTCTTTGGATGAAGACTTATCTCTTTGCAAAAACTATGTACGTTGCTATCCAAAGAAAGGATAAGAACGAGGGCAAGATGGTTTGGTCAGTCTTAGTTATTGGAGAAATATTCACGACAACTTCTGTAGCGACACCGGTAATACTAATAATCGTAATGTACCTAATTTGTTTTGTCGATTTATGGATATACAAAGAAAAGTGAAAGAATATATGACTTTAATTCGTATTTGTAATGAACTTCGACTTGAAGGTGAAAGTGATGATTAAATCGTATCTCAAGCTAAAAAGGAATGAAGAAAGTGGAAAGGTTCAAATTTCACACTTGAACCTCATTTTGCTATCCTTAAGGACTTTTTCATATTCCGTAGGAGAAATTAGAATTTTAAGGGCAATAATTGTTGTAAATTATGTACTGGGCTAAAATAGTGTTTAATGAATGGAAGTATTTACAAATCAAGTTATATCGATTTCAAAGTGATAGAAATTTCAAAATCAAGGGTCACTTACGGATGAGAATTTCCCATTTTTCACATTATCTACCTAGCCGTAAGTCTGTGTATTTTGTCTTTGAACATGTTGCTCAGGTTTACGACCAGGTTTGGCCAAAAAAGTAGTCGTAAAACTTGAAAATCACAGTTTTACGGTTTGATTTCCTAGTAAACCCAGTCGTATACCTGTGAGCAAAGCAACTTTCAAAATTCAGGGTCACTTACGGCTAGGTTGATACTAGCAAAAACCCAGCCGTAAGTCACTCTGAATTTCTACATCTCACTGTTTCTTTAAATGAGTGATTCAAAATACATATCTTATCATATACTCACCACCATTTATCAAATATACTCAATTACATATGGTGGTTCTTTTTGTTTGGACATGGTCGTCGCTTTCCAAAGTTCAAATTGGTACTTGAACCTATGACATCAACTGTTGGAGATATTGGTGTTGCACTCAACCCTCAAAGGAGGCAATAGGTTATCTTCTTTTAATTGGATACCGATAAAATGACATTTTCGTACGTGCCTCATGAAAACTCTTCTATTAGAAAATTCTTCTACATAAGTTGTTTTGGTCGGTGCGATTGTACACATGATTCTGAACGGTAAATAATGTACGATGCAAGAGAATGCTTCGGCGGGTAAGTGGTCGCAAATCGACATGGATATCCAATGATCACTTGTGACGTTTACGTTGCAATTTAAACGTCTTCCAAATGCAATGAACCTTCCCTCAATATCCGCCTCTTGTCCTCCATCTTCTCCAAATCTCATCATTTCCTTGTAAAAATCCGGTTGTTTTCAGAGTTCACACGACATCTTTGCCGTATGTAGATGCATTCATCAACATTGTTAGTTTCGGGCCCTCTATAAATTTCAAGTTGTTCGGCGCAAATATGGAAACCATAATTCTCGTCACCAACAACATCGTCGATTGCTTTGATATAGTCCCGAATGATTTTTTGAACATACTCCAAGTATTCTTCATAAAAAAATTACCTAACTCAGTAAGTTTTACCTTTCTCATTTCTCGGGGGGCCTTCCATCGTTTTTCTTGCAATACGAACCATCTTTTTCTCACAATTTGATACTATCATTACCGGTTTTTCTTTAACCGCCAGAGCTTTTCCTTTAACATCAAACACCTTTCTTGCTAATTGTTTAATGCAAATTTTAGAAGAATCAACTTTAATGGTTGAACCCTTAGGAGGAAAGCTCCAAACTTTTTCCTTTTACATTTCTAAGGTTTGGTCTGCTTTCTAACGTTTTATTCCGACCACGTTTGTTTGTAGTAGTACCTTTTCCTTTCACATCCTCCTCCTCATGCAAGGCTCTCAAGTGCTCAAAATCCGAAGGCTCTCTTTGATTTGGAACTTCCATTTGTGCATTCTTTTTCAACAATTTTGCATTCTCTTGGACCATTTTCTTCGCATATTTTCTCTCTTCTTTCCTTGTATTTTTAGTACTAGGCCTACTCTTTCCTTGTCTCTTTGTTGGTGCCATAATATCGTCTCTAATGAAAGGACGGTAAAATTTCCGCAACTCGTACAACCAAATTTGTCTTTGAGACGGATTTAATAAAGCATACTTTTCAAACAATTCTTTGTGAGCCTCGGTGCCGCAGAACACATTACCTAAGCCTTCATTTGGTAATGGATCGTCGAATGACAGTTTTTTTCAAAATGGATCCACATCTTTGATTGGATCATATTTTCTTCGTACCTAGCTATCACATGTCGGCATGGAAATCCCAAAGCCGATATGTTGGGACAAATACACTCTTCACAAGAATGGGCATTTTTATCTCATCAACTTTGCCCATTATCTTCTCAATGGCCCAATAAGAGACATAGTATGTTATTCCCCGTAGCCAAGGGTTGTCCAAATAAACAACATGCTTTCTATATCGGATAAATTCAAAAATCCCTTTGATTTGTTAGAGATCACGCTTGAAGTAGTGATAGAAACATTTATGTGTCTAACTTGCTCTCAACTTTTATAGTGTTAGAACTCATGTTGTACTAATATTGTGCTTTTATGTATTTATAGGTATTTCTGGAAAATAAACATTGTTGGAAAAATTGGCTCGTGAAAAACTATTAAAGGCACCAAGAATTGATAAAGGCACCCGAATAGTGGATATGAGCATCCCCTCTTCTTCACGGTTCAAAAACCATTTGGGCGGGAAAATTTGTTTTAAATACAGAGATATCCTGTATCGATTTTGGAAGAGATTTTCACGTGATTTCTGGGATTAAAATCAGAGAGAATTATGGCCATATCAAGTGTGATTATACATGACCAAAAGATACGTGAAAGAATCAACATATCTTGTGAGATTTACGTGAAAAATAAAGAGCTTTTATTCTCTCGGTGATTTGAAGTAAATTAGATATTAATTGAGACTTTGTTCTCGAGTCTTGTAAGGGAATAGCTTCATTGTTCAGGAAAGAAAAATCAAGATAATCATGGTCGAATCAACAGACAACTAGAGAAGATTTTCCCGGATATTATTCTCTCTTAAAAGAGAATTCTGTGAAGATTAAATGAGAGGATTTGGGAGATGTTATGGGTGTATAAAAGAGTGTCGAGGGTCATAGAGAGAGATTGGGGGAGAGCTTAGAATACGCAGAGAAGCCATAGAAATTAAAACAGATAAATTTTGTTGCTGTTATTGTGAGAGAGAAGAGGAAGAACATAAGGCTGGTGAGAAGCGTCGCTGATAGTGTTGCTGAAGCAGTCGTATTTCAACAGCACCAGAAGTCCGTACTTTTCTTCCGTTTTCTTTTCTTTCTTCTGTAACGCAGAGAACACTTCTCTGTAACGCTTATAAGCGTATTAATATCATGTGTTACTATTATTTCACCATTGTAAGCACCATTTGAGCTATGAAATATATTTTTGAGGGTTTTTCCAATACAATGAGGAGCTAAACCCCATCTCTGAGGCGACGAAGGAAGCTAATTTCCCAGGGATTATGTGATAATTTTTATTTAATTAATTTATGCAATTCATTTATGATTAATTGCCTTGGTTAAAAATTGATTTAATGATTTTTGTTAAGCAATTGTGATTCCGTTAGATGGTACATGCTTTGTCCTAGGTTTTAGATGTTCCATGCTTTTGTTATACAATTGTTATTTTGAAAATCTACTTTTTGCAATAATTTAGAATCAAATTAAATGTTAGAATTGCATAATTATAATTATTGAATTTAATCACTTTTAAATTGGAAAATAGTGGAATCCTAGCCTCACTTCTCTCTCAACTTTGTTAATAACTTTATTTGAGTTTTTCTATTTTTAGTCTTAGAAATTAGATTTAAAAACAATTTTTCACAAGTTTGAAAACAAACCTTTTTTACCACTATATTAAAATTACATCAATTTTTGGCGGCGCCGACGCAGCCTTGTTCTTAGAATTGTTTTTAGATTTTTTTTTTGTAGGTTTAGTTTAATTTAGGATTTATTTTTATTTTTATTTTTTGTTCTTTTTTACGCGTTTGGTATTTTCTATTCTTTTCAGATTTGAAGCGAAACTAAAAAGAAAACGAGAAAGTGCTATAAAAAGAAAGTAGAGCCAAAGAACGAAAGAAAAGAGGATTCCAAAAGGAGTGAAGAAGATTTTATTTTTATTTTTAGATTTATTATTTTATTTTATTTTTATTTTTTAGTTTTTATTTTTAGAAATTGTATTAGGGGTTGGCTATAATTTTTAGTAATTTTTCTTCTTTTATTGGACACTTTTGAACTTTGGACTTTTTAACATTATTATTTATTTATTTAAATCCTACGGAAGGGTATTAAATATAAACTGCACAGGGAAGGACGACTATTACGATATTGTCTCGGTCCTTCGGGTTCGTATACTGACATAGGAGTCGGTGTCCTGAGTCGACTTCAACGGTTCATCGCCCGTCTGATACGGGAGGTAAGACTCGATCGACCCACGAATCCCCTGTCAGTGGGTTTTCTGTATTCCTTCTTAATACGTATATGTTGAGGACTTGAATACGGATTTATTTTCTAGTAAAGGGCAAGGACTGGCCATATAAGATAAGGACTCGGGTTTCATCACCGTTTCCTTCTTGCCCGACTTAGGAACACGTTACCTACGCGAACCTAAACCTAAAATTTGACTAGAAAGAGACCGATAGGGTAACGAGCTTATAGGAAACTCGTTCAAAATGACTGTATTGGTTACTTTATTAGCCTAACTTAAGGTTCAAGAAGATTATTTTAAGTTGATTAGATCCGCCTTGTAACCCAGGGAAAAGTGCCAAAGAGACAGGGTTATCAAAGCTCCTTAGAGCTTATCCTGTTTCTCTTCTACTTAATCTAATTTGGATCGTTCTGAGAGATTCGCTAAAACTGTAACTAGTTGCCTTTTGGAAGAATAAAATCTGGTCTAGAAACAATCTAAGTGGTACCATCATGCTTTTTGTTTGCTAGATTCAGTAGGTTTGATTGGGTCGAGTCGGCCTTGTTTGTGTATGTTTAGAACCCCTTCCTGTTAGGATTTTTATTCTTCGATTTTTTGTAAAATTTATTAGGAAATTTTTGTTAGAAAATGTCAAGCTGGTATTACAATAAATATCCGACTGAGTTTCAAAATGGGCATTACCTTTACTATGATCATAGTGTGGATAGTACTTGGGACCACTACCAACCTTCTGAAGGTTATGGTTCATACCATGGAGGCCCCAATTACTATTCGTACGCATACCAGTCATATGAAAGGGAAAGTGAGCAGAACTCGAGTTCTTTGTCTTGGAGGGATGCCCTAGAGCAGTTGCGACCTAGTACTCATCATGAACCTATTACACATTTAGAAGAATCACTCAAGAAGTTATCTGAGATGACACAAGGTTTGGATTAAGTGTGAGGGGAACAATTAGTAATCCAACTCTTTCTCTAGAAGAATACCTCAAGCAGTTGACTGAGAATACAAAGCAGATGATTGAGGATAGTAATAGGTTCCTATTAAGTGTGAACGAAAGTTATGCAAAGAATAATATTGCTCAAAATAATATAAATTTCCAATATAGTGATACCCTTGATAATAATTCACCTAGTCAAGACGACGAGGATAGAATTGGTAACACTACCTATTTAGACGAGGTTCAAACATCTTCATATTATTATGATGATGAGGATAGTATTGGTGAAGAACTTGAAATATACAGGCAAAGTGATCAAGAAATTGTCACTCCAATTGTGCTTCATGGTGATAGTGTTATTTCTGTTTCAAATCCAAATAATTTTAATAATTATTCACTTATTCAAAAGGAAGAGGATTTGACTAGAGATACTACTTTTTAGAAGATGATAGACTCTTAAAGAATTTTAATACGATAGAGGAAGTTAAGTGTAGTTCTGACCTTAAGGACCCTAGAATCCAACCAACAGTTTTTAGTCCATCTGAGAGTAATATCCATTCTAAGTTTGGGGGTACCGATGATTCTTTGTCTTGGAGGGATGCCGTCAAGAAGTTGGAAGCTAGTGATCTAAATACCTTTGTAGAAGAATCACCTCTAATGATATATGAGAAGTATTATAAACACACACCGCCTAGTTTGGAACAAAGATTGAGAGTTCTGGCATGTCAGAGATTATATGCTGAGGATGATGATCAGTCTTGTAGTGACTCTCCGTTCCAAACAGAATATATAGATGACCATGTGGATGATTGTGTAGATGATTTTCCTAATTCCATAGATGAATCTATCTCACAAGTTCATTCACCCAACTTAGAGGTTGTTTCCAGACCCCTAGACTTCCAAAAGTATCCTAATTTAGTGGTTAGAATTGTGTGCTTCTCAAGTTTTGTTGGATCACTTTGAATCTAAATACCCAGAGGACTCGCCTGTTCCTGATATTGTGCATAAACTAATTGATATCTCTACCAATTTTCAAGATCATCTTCAAACTAGATTCTCTGAGCCTACAAAAAAAAGTTCAGTATTTTGAAACCCATCCTCTGGTCGATATGGTTTACCTAGGAAATAATACCAAGATTGACTTTGTTTTCCCACCAAAATATTTTCTTTCATATGTGGGAACGTTTGAATTTCAAATGTGTCAAGTATCAAATTTTGAGACTAAGCCTAATTACTTTAGAAGATTATAATCGACACATTTGCTTAAGAATGACCACCTTCATTGTAGTCAAATGTGTGGGTCAAATATGATTGACTTTGAGGATCCACAATTATTCAGATTATTATTATGTGCCTTAAATGTATTATTTGAGTTTTCCAGACTCTACAACCCGATCCCTCGGATCCTGCCTATGGGGAAATTTAGCTTAAAGAGATTTATCTAAACCCTTTCATAGAGCCCGAACCTGAACCTCAACTAGATGTAGTTTTCATAAACAAAACACTAGATAGGGATAAGGTTGTACTCGGTTTGTTCACTTTCTGGGCCTGCTGTAATTTCCTTCTATTTTGGATAATATTATTTTATTTAGATGACCAACAGTTGTTCCGACTATTGCTATATGATTTAATGAGGTGACTAATTATTTCTTAGTCTGGTTGTAGACTTTAAACTTAGCACTTCTTGAGAGGTAACCCATGCTCGCGCGACACGGTAATATCTTTCCTTAACTCCTTTCCTTCGATTGGCAACAGCTTCTCCTTGTTCATATATTTAATAATTCATCTTTAGAACGTTGAGGACAATGTTAGGTTTAAGTTTGGGGGTAAGGGAGAAACTTTTAGTTGAAATAATAAAACTCCAAACTTTAGAAACTTGTCAACAATTCAGGGTGACACTAACCATTCTAGGTAGATGGAAACTTAGCTCTTTTTGTATAGGAATTGGTGTACCCAGCTAAATGGTCTATTCATAAAAGGATGCCTAGCTCAGGTGTTAGAAATAACATGATAGTTGTCACCATATCTCGGAATCTATCTTGACCATATCACCTTTTGTTTTTATTTTTGTAATTTTTGTGTTTCTCTAAGTGATTTAGTGGGGCACCAATATCGAATTGTTATCGATGTTAGGATGAAGTTGAGTGTTTGAGATCAAGCCCCATTATTGTATTATTTAGAGCATTATTTATATTAAAAAAAAATACCGAGTATTGACATTTTGATAGCAATATATGTGTGTTCTCCCTGTCTCCATGTGTGTTCTCCCTGTCTCCGTCGCCTAAGCAAGCGTGGAATGCAGGATCCATGAGAACTATCATGTAAGATGATGATAAGGAGCATGCGCTTGGATTTATTTGATCAAATCATGTTGTTAGTATATTTTAAAATAATAAATAATTGTTTTATTTTCAATAAATCGACCGTTGGGGCCCTTGTACATACCAGCTGAGGCGATATTAGTTTAAGGAATAAGACTAGTGGGAGCGTATCTCAATCCATTCATCCTGGAACTGACCTTCACAGATATGGAAAACACCGTTCACCTTAGTCAACACGTGCAAACTTCATTTTGTCTATATCCATCTTCTAAATCTTTCCATGTGATTGTACTTTGATAGATTCTGAGTATCGTGGCTAAAAAACTATTTAAGTAGAGTTTTGAATTCTTGTATGAATTTTAGTACGCTGAGTGAAAACTCGTGTACAACAATTGGACTCATATAGGGTAATGATTCTTATAGGCGAAGAATTTAGTATGCCAACTAAATAGTTTGTCTGGTGTCTATCCTCAATCGTTCACAGGTAGCTAGAATTTGGAGTAAAGGTTTTGTGGGTACACCTCTTGTAAACCCTTACGAGACAAAACTCGTCCACTAGGGACACCTAGGGATTCAAAGGCTTGTTGCACACGTTAAGTGCAATCGCGATGCTTGCGAAAGTGAGTTAGGATTTTCTAGATTAAATTTGTTCGAGGACTAGCAAATAATAAGTTTGGGGGTATTTGATAGACACATTTATGTGTCTAACTTGCTCTCAACTTTTATAGTGTTAGAACTCATTTTGTACTAATATTGAGTTTTTATGTACCTATAGGTATTTCGAAAATAAACATTGTTGGAAAAATTGGCTCGAAAAACTACTAAAGGCACCCAGAATTGATAAAGGCACCCGAATAATGGATATGAGCACCCTCTCTTCTTCACGGTTCAAAAACCATATGGGCGGGAAAATTTGTTTTAAATAGAGAGATATCCTGTATCGATTTTGGAAGAGATTTTCACGTGATTTCTGGGGTTCAAATCAGAGAGAATTATGGCCATATCAAGTGTGATTATACATAACCAAAAGATACGTGGAAGAATCAACATATCTTGTGAGATTTTTACGTGAAAAATGAAGAGCTTTTATTCTCTCGATGATTTGAAGTAAATTAGATATTAATTGAGACTTTGTTCTCGAGTCTTATATGGGAATAGCTTCACTGTTCAGGAAAGAAAAATCAAGATAATCATGGTCGAATCAACAGACAACTAGAGAAGATTTTTCCGGATATTATTCTCTCTTAAAAGAGAATTTTATGAAGATTAAATGAGAGGATTTGGGAGATGTTATGGGTGTATAAAAGAGTGTCGAGGGTCATAGAGTGATCAGAGAGATTGGGGGAGAGCTTAGAATACGCAGAGAAGCCATAGAAATCAAAACAGATAAATTCTGATGCTGCTATTGTGAGAGAGAAGAGGAAGAACATAAGGCTGGTGAGAAGCGTCGCTGATAGTGTTGCTGAAGCAGTCATATTTCAACAACACCAGAAGTCCGTACTTTTCTTTCGTTTTCTTTTCTTTCTTCTGTAACGCAGAGAACACTTCTCTGTAACGCTTATAAGCGTATCAATATCATGTGTTACTATTATTTCACTATTGTAAGCACCATTTGAGCTATGAATTATATTTTTGAGGGTTTTTCCAATACAATGAGGAGCTAAACCCAATCTCTGAGACGACGGAGGAAGCTAATTTTCCAGGGATTATGTGGTAATTTTTATTTAATTAATCTATGAAATTCATTTATGATTAATTGCCTTGGTTAAAAATTGATTTAATGATTTTTGTTAAGCAATTGTGATTCCGTTAGATGGTACATGCTTTGGCCTAGGTTTTAGATGTTCCATGCTTTTGTTATACAATTGTTATTTTGAAAATATACTTTTTGCAATAATTTAGAATCAAATTAAAAGTTAGAATTGCATAATTATAATTATTGAATTTAATCACTTTAAAATTGGAAAATAGTGTAATCCTAGCCTCAGTTCTCTCTCAACTTTGTTAATAATTTTATTTGAGTTTTGCTATTTTTAGTCTTAGAAATTAGATTTAAAAACAATTTTTCACAAGTTCGAAAACAAACCCTTTTTACCACTATATTAAAATCACATCAAGTAGTCTTCCATAGCATCAAACAACACGAAAAATCCACGATCGCTCCCATTTAGCTTCCTCTTGAATCGATTGTAAGATAAATCGACAGTTGTTCGTTTTCGAAAAGTGGTAAAAATATGTTCGTTTGCTGAGACTTGTGAAGATTTATTTTAGACCTAATTTTGATTTAAACCAGAAAATAAGTAAAAGATTTTAACAATATTGGGAAGAACTGGAACTCAGGATTCCACCAAAATCACTTCTCATTGATTTCTACAATGATTCTTTAACAATTATAGCTCTATTATTGACTCTGTTTCTTTGACAAAAGTATATTTCTAAAACATTAACTTTAAATCACAAGCATGGCCCATCAAAAGCTCTTAAGTCCCAGCATACACCATCAAACAAAATCATAACTAATTAAGAAAAATCATAAATCAATTAAAAATAAATGCAAAAGTTATTAAGAATCAAAAATAGTTATCATTCATTTATGAAATATGGCTTCCTCCATTATCACATTGGTTGGATTTAGCTCCTCATTATGTACACACTCTCAAAACAATTATTCACGGCTCAAAAGTATGTAAAAAGAAGAAAAAATAATAACACAGATGGTTCGCAACGGTGTAATGATAAGTGCATAATTTACATATTTTAAGTATCATTTCCTTATACTTATTTGCTAGATTTTGTGTGAATTATTGTGTGTTATTATTACTTTTGTAGTTATCGTGTTTTATTAGGTTACATCTCTGAAAGAAGTGAAATTAAGCTCTACAAGGAAGAATTACTAAAGACCCATTGTAGTTATTGTGTTTTCTTATATATGAATTTTAGTACGCTGAGTGAAAACTCGTGTACAACAATTGGATTCATATAGGGTAATGATTCTCATAGCCGAAGAGTTTAGTATGCCAACTGAATAGCTTGTTTAGTGTTTACCCTCGATCGTTCACAGGTAGCTAGGGTTTGGAGTAAAGGTTTTATGGGTATACCTCTTGTAAACCCTCACGAGACTATAACTCGTCCGATAGGGACACCTATGGGTTTAAAGTCTTGTTACACATGCTAAGTGTAACCGTGTCCTCAACAAAAGGGAGTTGTATTTTACCTTAGGTTAGTTTAGGATATATAGTTTGCTCGAGGACTAGCAAAAGGCCAGTGTGGGGGAATTTGATAAGTGCATAATTTTTATATTTTAAGTATCATTTCCTTATACTTATTTGCTAGATTTTGTGTAAATTATTGTGTGTTATTATTACTTTTGTAGTTATTCTGTTTTATTAGGTTACATCTCTTAAAGAAGTAAAATTAAGCTCTACAAGGAAGAATTGCTAAAGACACAGTGCATCTCATTCAAATCCAGGATAATTTAAAGAAGAAGCCAATGCAAAAAGAATGAGGTCATTCCGAATTCGTATGAAGAAGTTATGAGCAAAACCGTGCAACCAGCTTGGATTTGGTATTTGTTGGGCCTTATTGGGCCTGCGCGGGAAGAGAAATAAGCAAGCGTTTGGGCTCGCCTTTGACGTGAAAATTAGGGTTTTTGAGGAGGTTAAGTCTCCTAGTTGAATAAGGAATCAAAAGGAAGTGGAAAAGTTTAATGAGATTAGGTTTTCTAGTTGGATAAGGATCAAGAGGAGGTTACCAAAGCCTATATAAAGGGGAGCCTAGATACAATTTTCAGGACAACTTCTCACAGATAGAAATTATTATTTTCTTAAACAAGTTTTAATGGCTTTTAAGAAAGCCATGTCTAGCTAAACCCCATCACTGGGACAATGGAGGAAGCCATATTTCATGAATGAATGGTACTTATTTTTGATTCTTAATGACTTTTGCATTGATTTTTAATTGATTTATGATTTTCCTTAATTAGTTATGATTTTGTTTGATGGTGTATGCTGGGACTTAAGAGCTTTTGATGTGCCATGCTTGTGATTTACAATTATTATTTTAGAAATCTACTTTTGACAAAGAAACAGAGTATATAAAAGAGCTGTAATTGTTAAAGAGTCATTGTAGAAATCATTCAGAAGTGATTTTGGTGTAATCCTGAGTTCCAGTTCTTCCCAATATTATTAAAATATTTTACTTATTTTCTAGTTTAAATAAAAATTAGGTATAAAATGAATCTTCACAAGTCTCAGCGAACGAACTATTTTTACCACTTTTCTAAAACGATCATGTAATGGCGTTGCAACCCAATATTCTCACTGTTACAGAGGAAAAGTGTTTCAGCTGAAGATAAATGTTGCAGATGCTAATATATTTATTGCATATGGGTTGAAGAAACTGTTGCAGCTGAAGTTAAACGTTGCAAAGTTAAAGATAAATGTTGTAAAACGGTTGAAAAAGTTGTTTCTTTTTCTTTGTTCTTCGTGTTCTTCAACAACAGCAACAGAGAACTTTCCTGGAATGATTTTTTTTGTTTTGTTTAGCTTCCTGAGCTTGACCCAACCTCTCTAAATCTTTTTTGGACTTGATACAACCTTTTTGTATACAACAAAGCCTCTAATCTCGAGGGAATCTCTGTTTTCTTTCGATTGAAGCTTCGGGAATTTTCTCCCCTCCCCTCTCTGTCTGAATTTTTCTTCCTTCCTTTTGCTTTATATAGGCTTAGAAAACCCTAACTAGTCTTCCTGGATCGATAAAGACTCAAAGATCAATCCAAAACAAACTCGAATTCTCGTTAATCCAAAACATAGAATATTTCCTTTTTTCGGTCACAACATCGACTTCCAACCAATTTTTACAGCATTAAAATCTATTTGTGACGTGATTAAACATATATATAAAGTTTTTTCTTATTGGGATATCGAGAAAACCTTTGAAATCCCATAAAATTCGCGTCCAAATTGACTCATAACTCTTTACGCGTAGAAAAGAATTTTTCCGCCATTTTAAAATTTGAACTAAAAAGGGTGAGTGCTTTTAGTAAGATGTTGGGTGCCTTTAACACTGGGGGTTTATTTATCCAAAGTTGGGGTTCCTTTATCACTTTTTGAGCTAATTTATCCACAAAAGTTTATTTCTCAAAAATACCTACAAACACATAAAATAACACAATAAGTACTAAATTGAGCATTAACAAAATAGATAATTAAGGACAAATTAGACACAAAAATGTGTCTATCAAATACCCCCAAACTTATTATTTGCTAGTCCTCGAGCAAATCTAATCTAAAAATAACAATACAATCCTAACTCACTTTCGCAGGCATCGCGATTGCACTTAGCGTGTGTAACAAGCCTTTAAACCCATAGGTGTCCGTATCGGACGAGTTTTACTCTCATGAGGGTTTACAAGAGGTGTACCCAAAAAACCTTTTCTCCAAACCCTAGCTACCTGTGAACGATTAAGGGTAAACACTAAACAAGCTATTTAGTTGGCATACTAAATTCTTCGGATATGAGAATCATTACCCTATATGAGTCCAATTGTTCTACACGAGTTTGCACTCAGCATACTAAAATTCATAAATAAGAAAACAAATCTCTACTTAGATAGTCGTTCAACCACGATACTCAAACTCTATCAAAGTTCAATCACATGAAAAAATTTAGAAGATGGATATGGAGATGATGAAGTTTGCGCATGTTGACTAAGGTGAACGGTGTTTCCCATATCTTTCTGAAGGTCAGTGCCAGGATGAATCCTAATGGATTGAGATACGCTCCCACTGGTCTTACTCCGTATACTAATATCAACTCCGCTGGTATATACAAGGGTCCCAACGATCGATTGAAAATAAAAAAATTATTTATATTATTAAATGTACTGACAACATGATTGGATCAAATGAATCCAAGTGCATCCTTATTAGCATCTTACATGATAGTTCTCATGGTTCCTGCTCTCCATGCTTGCTTAGGCGACGGAGACAGGGACAACAAACAAATATTGCTATCAAAGTGTCAATACTTGATTTATTTATTTTTTTGTCTAAATAAAATATAATAATGGGACTTGATCTCAAACATTCTATTTCATCCTGGCGGCGATAACAATTCGATACTGGTGCCCCGCCAAATCACTTAGAGAAACACAAAATTGTAAAAATAAAAACAGAAGGTGATATGGTCGAGATAGACTCCGTGATATGGTGACGACTATCATGTTATTTCTAACACCTGAACTATGTCCTTATATGAATAGACCATTTAATTGGCTCACCAATTCCTATAAAAAAAAAGCTAAGTTTTCATCTACCTAGAATGGTTACTGTCATCCTGAATTGTTCACAAGTTTCTAGACTTTGGAGTTTCATATTTCAATTTAAAAGTTTCTCCCTTACCCCCAATCTTAAATCTAACATTGTCCTCAATGTTCTAAAGATGAATGATTAAAAACATGAACAAGGAGAAACTGTTACCAATAGAAGGAAAGGAGTTAAGGAAAGATATTACCGTGTTGCATGAGCATGGGTTACCTCCCAAGAAGTGTTAAGTTTAAAGTCTTCAGCCAGATTAATAAAGAATTAGTCACCTCATAAAATCATATAGCAATAGTCGGAACAACTGTGGGTCATCTGAATCAAATAATGCTATCACAAATAAAAGGAAATTGCAACAGGCCAAGAAAATGAACAAACCGAGCACACACTTATCTATTTTTCTGTTTAAGACAACTACTTCTAGCTGTGGTTCAGGTTAAGGCTATTAAAAAGGGTCTAGATAAAATATTTCCATGGGCTGGATTTCCTCGTAGGCAGGATCAAATGAATCAGGTTGTAGAGTCTGGAAAAACTCAACCAAGAACTTAGAAGCACATAATAATAAACTGAATAATTGTGGATCCTCAAAGTAAATCATATTTGATCCACACAGTTGACTACAATGAAGGTGGTCATTCTTAAACAAATATGTTGATTCTAATTTCCTAAAGTAATTAGGCTTAGTCTCAAAACTTAATAAGTGACACATTTGAAATTCATACGTTACCACATATGGAAGAAAATATTTTGGTGGGAAAACAAAGTCAATCTTTGTACTATTTCCTAGGTGAACCACATCGACCAGAGGATGGGTTTCTAATAACTGAACTTCTTTTTGGACATCAACAGTCTCAGGGAATCTAGTTTGAAGATGATCTTGAAAAATGGTAGAGGTGCAAATGTCAATCCCCAAGTGAGGGACTTTAAGCAGGGATACTTGACAATCACAAGAATTATCGGTACCCCCAAAATTAGGGTGGACATTACTCTCAGATGGACTAAAAACTATTGGTTGGATTCTAGGGTCATTAAGGTCAGAACTACACTCAGCTTCCTCTATAGAAGGAAATAAAGTATACTTATAAACTGGTAGAAGTTCAAACTTAGTTTTCCATATATTATAAGTGTCCATCAAAGGTGCAGAATATAACAAAGTATTCACCTCATTAACAACATTATCATCGTCAACATCAAACCCAAATTGGGATAGGAATTTCTCTAATGAATCTTCTAACAAAGTATTTAACAAAGATTTATGAACTGAAGTACTAGTTATGTTCACTTCTTATAAATCATAGATCTCACAAGAAGGTTGTCTACTCAGACTAAATAGATTCAGTTCAATAGTCATGTTACCAAAAGAAAAATTAATTATTTCATTTCCATAATTGATGACGATATTTTATGTAGCTAAAAAGGGACGGCCTAAGATCATTGGTATTTGAGCCTCTGGGACCTGAAAAGGTTGGGTGTCTAGACAACAGAATCCACTGGGGAAACTATTCTATCAACCTGAATCAAATCATCCTCTGTCACATTAAAATTCTCTATGAGTCTATCATCTTCATCAGAGACTATTGTCTTTGAATCGTTAGACTCTAAATCACTAGTCTCAGGAAAAACTCGTTCCTTTAAACCATTATCGGCTTCAAAATAAGAAAATGTTACATCGTCTAAAACAATGGTATCTCTAGTCAAATCCTTTTCCTTTTGAATAGGTGAATAATCATTAAAATTATTTGGATTTGAACCAAAAATAACATTATCATCATGAAGCAAATTGGAGTGACAATTTCCTGATCACTCTACCTGTATATTTCAAGTTCTTCACCAATACTATCCTCATCATCATAATAATATGAAGATGTTTGAACCTCGTCTAAATGAGTAGTGTTGCCAATCTTATCATCATCCTCTTGACTAGGTGAATAATTGTCAAGGTAGCATTATATTGGATATTAAGATCATTTTGAGCAATATTATTCTTTGCAAGACTTTCATTCACACTTAATGAAAACCTATTTGTATTCTCAGTTAACTGCTTGAGGGATTCTTCTAGAGAAAGAGTTGGATTACTAATTGTTCCCCTCATACTTAATACGAACCTTTTTGTATTCTCAGTCAACTCCTTAAGGGAATTCTCTAGAAAAACAAATGGATCCTAAGGAATACTAGATCGCAACTTCTCGTGTGATTCTTCTAGATATGGATTTGGGGCATCATAGGGAGTACTAGATTTCATCTGCTTTAGGGAATCCCTCCAAGACAAAGAACTCGAATTTTGCTCACTTTCATGTTCATAAGACGGGTGTATGTACGAATAGTAATTGGGATCACCCTGGTATGAGTAATAACCTCCAAAAGGTTGATGGTGGTTCCGACTACTATCTACACCATGTTGATAGTACGGATAATGTTTATTTTGAAATTCAGTCGGATATTCATTGTATTGGTCCTCATAATACCTTTTCTGACAAAAACTTCCTAATATATTTATAAAAAATCTAAGAAAATAAATCCTAACAGGAAGGGGGTTCTAAACATACACAATTAAGGCCGACTCAACCAAATCAAACCTACTGAATCTAGCAAACAAAAAGCATGATGGCTCCACTTAGATTGTTTCTAGACCAGCTTTTATTCTTCCAAAAGGCAACTAGTTACAGTTTTAGCAAATCTCTTAGAACGATCCAAATTAGATTAAGTTGAATAGAAACATGATAAGCTCTAAGGAGCTTTGATAACACTGCCTCTTTGGCAACGTTTCCTTGGGTTACAAGGAGGCTCGAATCTACTTAAAATAATCTTCCTGAACTTTGATTTAGGATAACAGAGTAACCAATACAGTCCTTTTAAATGACTTCCTTATAAGATCGTTACTCTATAGGTCTCTTTCTAGTCAAAATTTTAAGCTTAGGTTCGCGTTTGGTAACGTGTTCCTAAAGAGGGCAAGAAGAAAACAATGATGAAATCCGAGTCTTTATCTTGTATGACCAGTTCTTGCCCTTTACTAGAAAAGTAAATCCGTATTCAGGTCCTCATCATATATGCATTACAAAGGCGTCCAGAAAACCCACTGACAGGGGATTCGTGGGTGGGTAGAGTCTTACCTCCCGTTCCAGACGGGCGATGAACCGTTAAAGTCGACTCAGTCCACCGACTCCTATGTCAGTGTACGAACCCAAGGGGCAGAGACAATATCGTAATTGTCGTCCTTCCCTGTGCAGTTTATATTTAATTACCCTTCCATAGGGTTTAAAAAATAATAAAGTCCAAAAGTCCAAAAGTCCAAAAGTCCAAAGTCCAAAAATAAAAAAAAACTGAAGAATACCTATAATAATTACAAAAATAATAAGAATTTCCTAATACAATTTTCTAAAAAGAAAAAAAAAATAAAACCCTAAAAAAAATAAAAAATAAACTAAAAAAAATATTCTTGTCTTCTTTTTATGTTCTTTTAGATTTATCTTTGACTCCAAGTCTTTAATCAATCGATATAATCTTTAGCACCAATTACTTTTTGATCCAAAACCTGTAATACAAAGAAAAATATCCATAAACGTAAAATAGAACAAATATAAATAAATATATAACTAAACTAACTAACCTAAAAAAAAAACTAAAAAAAAATCTAAAAAGAAGTCCCCGACAGCGGCGCCAAAAACTTCTTCGTTTCAGAAAAGTGGTAAAAATGTGTTTGTTCGCTGAGACTTATGAAGATTCGTTTTAGACCTAATTTTGATTGATACTAGAATATAAGTAAAAGATTATAACAATATTGGGAAGAACTGGAACTCAGGATTCCACCAAAATCACTTTTGATTGATTTCTACAATGATTTTTTAACAATTATAGCTCTTTTATTGACTTTGTTTCTTTGTCAAAAGTAGATTTGTAAAATATTAATTGTAAATCACAAGCATGGTGCATCAAAAGCTATTAAGTCCCAGCATAGACCATCAAACAAAATCACAACTAATTAAGAAAAATTATAAATCAATTAAAAATCAATTCAAAAGTTATTAAGAATTAAAAATAGTTACCATTCATTCATGAAATGTGGCTTCCTCCATTGTCCCAGTGGTTGGCTTTTGATCCTCATGATTTATACACTCTCAAAACAATTATTCATGGCTCAAAAGTGTGAAAAAAAGAAGAAAAAATAATAACATAGATGGTTTGCAACTGTGGGATTGGCGTTGCAAACCATTGTTCTCACTGTTACAGAGGAAAAGTGTTTTCAGCTGAAGATAAATGTCGCAGATGCTAAGATATTCGTTACATATGAGTTGAAGAAACTGTTGCAGTTGAAGATAAACGTTGCAAAGCCAAAGATAAAGGTTACAAAACGGTTGAAAAAACCGTTGCCTTTTCTCTATTCTTCGTGTTCTTCAGCAGCAGCAGCAGAGAACTTTCCTAGAATGATTTTTCTTTTTCTGTTTAGCTTCCTGAGCTTGACCCAACCTCTTTAAATCTTTTCTGGACTTGATACAACCTTTTTGTATACAATGAACCCTCATATCTCGAGGGAATCTCTATTTCTCTCGATTGAAGCTTCAGGGGTTTTCTCCCTTCCCCTCTCTGTCTGATTTTTTCTTCCTTCCTTTTGTTTTATATAGGCTTAGCAAACCCTAACTAGCCCTCCTGGATCGAAAAGGACTCAAAGATCAATCCAAAACAAACTTTAATTCTCGTTAATCCAAAACAAAAAATATTTTCTTTTTCCGGTCACAATTTCGATTTCCAACCAAATTTTACGGCATTAAATCTATCTGTGACGTGATTAAACATATATATAAAGTTTCTTCTTATTGGGATCTCACAACAACCTTTGAAATCCCATAAAATTCGCGTCCAGATTGACTCGGAACTCTTCACGCGTAGAAAAGAATTTTCCCGCCATTTTCAATTTTGAACTAAAGAGGGTGAGTGTTTTTACTAATATACTGTGTTCCTTTAACACTGAGGTGCCCTTATCCAAACTTGGGGTGCCTTTATCACTTTTTGAGCCAATTTTTCCACAAAAGTTTATTTCTCAAAAATACATACAAACACATAAAATAACACAATAAGTACCAAATTGAGCATTAACAAAATAGATAATTAAGGACAAATTAGACACAAAAATATGTCTATCAACCGTGCTAGTCGCTTGGCTGTCATAGTGTTTATGTTTATTTACCTACGCGCTGACAAACTTTTCTTTGTGGGTTCCAAAGATTGTTTCTTCAAATACTCTAGAACATTTCGGGTAGCTATCGCAATAAGCCATTAGCATATACTCATTTTGAATGTAAGTTTCCGTTATCGACCAAGTCAAAACATCCCACTCTAAGCTAAAACTAGCCCATTTTACCTTGGCTATTTTGTCACTTTCCTCGAATTTGTCTTTTTCTTTTTATTGTTTCTCTACTGGTAGTTTGTTAATCCTTGTCATCTCGGTTCTCCTTGTTGATACAATTTTGGGCTTGCAATTGGTTTTGAAATTGTTCCATATATGGAACGTGCATAGAAGATGATGTGTGTCGAGAAACACACGTTTTATCACCTTCATCAATTATTGCTCCTTATCTCCGTAATCACCACCTTGGAGTATAACCCTCTTGGTAGAATAACTTTACCTTTTGTAATGCCCACATGTAACTTTTATTCGTTTCATCTTGTAAAAAACAAAACCCAACACTAAAAGGAAACTTCGTGGATGTTTTCCTGACAAAATTCAATATCGATATCTTATACTTGTTCGTTTTACACGTGCAATCCATAAAAAGAATTTGATGGAAGCATCTTGCCAATGTTACAAACTCCGGATAAGACAACAAAAGATACATTATTTCCCCATTCCCATCTTTCTCATACATTACCGTGTAGTTTCCTTTTCCCCCCAAATATAATAATTGTTGCATAAGTTCTCTGTTTTTCCATTGCTCACTTCTCAATTTTTCTCTTGCATTGCAGATGGTAGTCAAGGTAGATGAGTTATTTTTGTTTAATATATTCACACTCAAAGGATATCCTTAGGTCTTGCGCGTTGTTGACTCAACACATCTACTAGCTCCATCTCTTTGGGGTTGAGCCTTGGTCAAACTCCTCGGAATTGGGTGATTATGAAATCCTAAAACCACCTCACTCATAAACCACACTTTATTTAACTTGTTGTATTTAAATTGAAGCTTGAAAGGGAAACCACACTTCTTTGTATGATGTACTTCCCTTTTCCTCGCGCTCTTTGATTTATACTCAAAACCCTTTTTTTGATGACTCTTGTACTTCCCACTACTCTCGCAAACCATTTGAAATGAGTTGGGTCTTACTTGATTGTTTTAAACTATAACACACATCTTTTTTAACCCTTGATCTCGAGCCCATTTCTTTGCATTGTCTATACGTTCACATTCAAAGTTATTATCATAGTGATCACTTGTATCCGCACTCAACATGCTAATAGCTGGGGGTTGATCTTCCAGTGGTTCAAGTATGGCTCTATCTAAGAAAAAAAAACATAGTCGTAAGAAAAACTGGAAAAACCATCTCAAAACCCGAGTTACGGCTAGGTCGACAACTAAAAACCTAATCGTAACTATTCTTTTACGGCCAGCTTTAGTACAAAAGCTAACCGTAAGCGATCCTGAGTTTTTATTACGGTTGGCATTTCCAGTCGTAAAATTATCCTACGACCAGCTTTGTTACAAATATTAACCGTAAGTGACCCTGAGTTGGGTATACAGCCAGCTTTTCCAGTCTAGTGAATAGCATTTAATATGCCCATACACCTACGGACATGACCTAGCTGTAGTATATGATTTATGACTAGGAGTTCTTATTCTCTAGCCATATTTCAAAGTTTACGGCTAGGAGTTCATGATTTCTAAGCCGTATATAACTTACATGGCTAGGAAACCATGACTTCCCAGCCGTAATCAGTCTACGTCTGGGATTTGGGGGTTTTCTGGCAGCGAAAAAATCCAACTTTCTACATACTTTAAGCAATTACATGCAACAAAAACAATATTGGAGTTAATCTAGATGTATACCTGACTATTTTGAGCTTCATTTTTTTTCATATTCTTGTCTTGGATCTTCAAAATCATAATAAGGTTCATATTTTTGAGTTTGGGTTAAAAACTCTTGATAATCTAGAAAATCAGTCATCTCGAGATCATTGTTTTGTTGTATAAAAGTCTTGTTTGATTAGAAGAAGATGATTCACCTACCTCATAACTCTTGTTAGAATCACTTATTTGTGTGGAGAAAATCAAGATTTGAAAGTTTTCAAAAAAAAAAAATCTTCCTTTTTTCCATTTCTTTTTCTTCTCCCTCCAAAACTAAAATGATGATGTTTTGATTTTTAAAACACTAACTTTAAATTAAACCGTTAATCTAGTTAACTAACTAACAGTTAGTTAGTTTAGTATTAACACTAATTAATCTAGAATAATCTATGTATTAGAAAAAAAAATTAGGATAAAGGTCAATGGATTGGATATAAGATTATCCTATTTTATTATCTTGTAAACCTTCAAAACTCGAAGTGTGCAGCCCTGATAAAGGGGTTCTAATTCAATCAACAGGTACTCGAGTAACTGACCAAGAAAAGAACAGGTTGCACACGGCAAGGATTAAAATATCAGCACACTTGGTTTGGCTAATAAAGAAGCACACACAATCAATTGAAGGAGAGAGGCCTTTGGAGAAGAGAGATAATACTTCGCAGGCAATTGTCCCAAATAATAATAATAATAATAAAATCCAATCCTATTAATTTTTCTAGGACATCACCAAACATCAATATTAATTGGATTTCGGTGGAGGGAACAAAAGCCAGGGTTGCTGTAGAGAAAGAGATGTGCATCGAAGTTTCTATACATCTCCTTTCTAAACAATAACCGTTGTTTGTAAATAGTATGATAACTCCCATGGACATGATTCATACAATTTTGGCAAAGCCAAAGCAGTACTGGAGGGAATGGTTCTTACAAATTCATTTTTTTATTTCAATTAGGTGAGACTTGATTGTACGTTAAAAGCTGGTAAATTTTGTATAACTGTTTCTGCTTTGTTGGTCTACTAGATATAGATACCTTTAAGAATCTGCTTCTCTCTTTTGGTTGATTTGGCTGTAACTATTGTATCTTTATCACAGGCTTTCTATAAAACATGCAAAGGGATTAACATAAAATCTCAAGACAACTGAAAATGAGATTGCACTACGATTAGTTGCATCCACCAAAAACATTAGCACGAAATACTACTCCCCACTCCGAGTATATCCACTTGCCCGCTAGGCATAAGCATCATACTGAAGCCTCCTAAACCAAGCATTTTTCTAACTCGCCCATTTCGTTTGGGGACTATACAAAGTTTGAGAAAGAACCTCATAAAAGTTCTTCACAAGCAAAAAGACTTTGACAGATTCCACAGACCATGTTTAACTAAAATCATATATCAAGTTACTCATGTTGGCATTTGAAGTAGGAATGCATCAAAAATGGCCAAGGAGGAAAGTCTTAAGGGAGTACATAGTATATTGAGGGCTTGATACATCAAAAAAAAACCTTGATAATAAGAAAATATAGCATATTCATGGTCGCTATAAAAATAATGGTTACGCGCCTAAGATAACCTGTACAAATACAATGCATCAAGAATAACCATTTAGCCATATCTTATTTTCAAGAAAACTGAAGAAAATAATAGTACTAGAAGAAAAAAAACCTAAAAGATGAGATCAACAAAACTACAAACAAGATCAAAGAAGAAAAGAGTTTGACCCTCCTCCCCAAGATTAGACAGTAGTACATCTACATTCATCAAAAACCACCAAAGTACTTCAAAAGTTTTTAAGAGTTGAGATTCTTGAGAACTGCTTGGAGAAGGATAAAATCTAAGAAAACTGAAAATGATACTGCACTATAAAAAGAAGAAGAAAACAGTAACCAAATAGTTGAAACAACAAACATGATTAACGACAAACATCATCAGTTATGTATTAATCATATCAGTTTCATGCACAAATAACATTAGCACAGAAGACTATTTCCCACTTGCAAATAGCTACAAAGCCTGCTAGCCATAAGCAACTAAGTAACACCTAAACCAAGCATTTTTAACTCGCCCCTCATGTTGGGAACCTATACAAAGTTCAAAACAAGATCTCGTAAAAAAATTTAACAAGCAAAAATCCCCAGATACCACCGAACATGTTAAACTAAAATCCTACACAGATGGAGCTACCCTGGTTAAAATCAAGTAAGAATACAAGACAATCGAATTAGGAGAATATCTCAGGGAGTAGTATAATAGTATATTGGGAGTGTCTGAACTCTCTTGATGCATCAAAAAACCTTTGGTAAACTCAGGTTTCAAAATAGGAACATACAGACCTGTCCAGTCATCCACACACTACCTGAATACATTTTCAGGATGTCCTAGATCAATAAATCATCATTAAGGTGACAAAAACAGGAGAATTATTTAGAACAAACAGCACAACTCTATTGGAAAACCAGCAACAGCTGAAAACTAACCAACTATACACACTATAACATACCTGGGCAGGAAAGGTTGAACTAAAAAACTTGGAAGGCACTGTTTTCATGAGTCTCATCTATCAACAAAATGCCAGTCCTTCAGAAAACCGTAGATATAAATTACAAGCAACAATAGATACTTCCCAGAAAATAAAACATCTATCTGGTGTGCAAGAATGTTTAAGCACATTGAGAGAACCATACATTTTGTAAAATCAAAACCCCTAACTGTCTAAACATTTGAAGAACATATTAAAAGCTTCTACCCAAATAATGCTAATCTAACTGAGAGGATTAAACATTATCAATTTATCATCAAAACCATATGAAATCCACATCAAAATCAACCACATTGTTTAACTAACAACAAAGTCACGGATAAAACTGAAACCCCGGACATTTGGTAATAACATTAAATCCAAAATAAGATCCAGGAGCTCAACTACAAAGATCCCTAATTAACCAACTACATTCATAATCCTCAAATCTTCGTTTATATATCACTAAATCAAAATCTCATAACAAAAACTTAAAAGACAAAAACTTAAAAGACAAATACTGAGAGAGAGAAAAATGACAACGAACCCACCATAAGTCCAAATCTTCTCTTCTAGTATCTCTTTTGGGCACCACCAGCTCCTCCACGACCAGCATAACCACCACCAAACTTAGGAGCATCTTGTGCAACAGGATCTACCTTAACAACACCAGGAAGATCAGCCATACCTAAAGCAGCAAGCATATCAATAGTATCCTTATCAACTTCAATCAAATCAGTTCTGATAGCTGATTCTTCAGGTACGAAATCCATTCTACGCTCTCTTTCTTCTTCTTGAAGCTTCAATGAAATACCACGAACTGGACCCTTTTGAATTCTCTTAATAAGATGAGTAGAGAATCCAGCAATCTTGTTACGGAGACGTTTTGATGGAATGATTGCTACTTCTTCTAGAATCTTCTTGTTTGTGTGGAAATCTAAAGTCATTCGTGAATAGTACCTCTCGATTACTTGACGAGAAGATTTCTTCACTGTTTTTGTTCTTACACGACCCATGGCTGCTCTGCACCTTACTCGCTAATGGAGGTTTTCTTACTGTGAATTAAAGAAGATGAGGCCGCAGGGATAACACACTGACCTCTAGGGTTATTATTTCAATTCTTATAGCTTGTTTCATTTTTTGTTATTTACCCAAGATACCCTTGTTTCCGTAAGATTTTGGCACCTTCGTTTAAGAGTTGGGCACCCCAGTTTCGTTCCAGTGCTCAGTGGCAGCAGTGTATATTTGCAAAACGAATCATCCACCAATTTATGCCGTTTCAAGTTATCCCTGAATCACGACTGATTGTAATTTTTACCGGGTAAATAAAATTCTCGAACTTTCGAATAGCTCAGTCGCCATCAAATAACTGGAGCTTCACCACTAATTGTTTTAAGGAGTTGCAGGCAGTATACGCTTGCCCAACACCGTGACATTATGTGCTTGTTAGTAGCCAACGTGAAGTACATACTTCTACGCTGCTGAGCAGCAAATTTGGAGTCTCTCCGCATCCTTTTGATGCAACTAACATATGTACAAACTTTTAGCTCCCAAAATGGGAATACAGCTCAATGTTTTAATCTCTCATCATGTACAAAAAATGAAAAGATTGATACACAGCAAATAAGCAGGAGTATTCCCAGACGAAAAAATAGTACATAGTAGTTCTTGACTAACCAGTGTCCTAAACTTGTAACGTTTGTGACTTCTCAATTCAAGATTGCATAAATCAACATCAAAATCGGCTTGTATCACTATCTAATAGAACAAATCGTCTAGATGGAAGTTATCATGTCTGCTTTAAATTGCTGAACAGAATTTCTGAAGTGTTCCTATATGTATCAGCTTAGACTGTGCAAAAGGATATACTCCGTATCTATTTAGAGGGAAGGATGAGATAGAATTGGTGAAATTGCAGCCTTGAAGTCCTCATAAAATATTTTCCTCTGAAAATCGCCTTGAACGTCTTCTGGCAGCATCAGACATCTCAAACCTTTCCACATCTGACATTTTTAGAAGCTGAATAATCGCATCTGCATATTCTTCCACATCTGAGCAAGAAATCCCGTCCGTTGCCCTTGTTCTTCTAAAACGATGTCCATCTTTGGACCCGCAGAAGTATGAGCTTTAAATATATAGTAGGAAAAATGTGAGGGAAACAATCACAAAATATGTTTCATGAGGAAACATAAAAGATATGTGAATCACAGATTCAAGAAAAAGACCGACCAATAGGGACTGCTCCAGCAGCCATGTACTCTATGATACTTATGCCAAAGTGCTCATCTACCATAGAGTGGATCCCTGCAAAGGCACCTCCCAGAAGTCTCACTAAATCCCTGCTCATAGTGGAATTGTATCAGATGTAAAGCACATATAACAAAAATGAACGGGCGACATGGAGACCATAAAGAAAATACGAATGCGATAATTTGTTTCAAACACCTGCTCGTATGATCTCAAGGAAGAAATCAACACACACACAACCATGTATCTAGAAAATTAACCTCAAGATTGAGGAGAAGTAATAGGGATGTGGTAATTAAAATTATACCTGTAAAGCAAATTCTTTTAGAATTCGACATCCTTTTCCACGTTTAGTTCAATAGCTTTTTCTTTCAAATTCTGTAATCTCTGTTCGTCCTCCTGATTTCTACAGCTACCCACAAATTGGAGCTTGGGTCTAGGTGAATTTGGATCTAGCTTTTCTATGGCAACCGAAAATGCCTCAAGTTGAAGGGTATGGGCCTGCCACATATAAGGAAAAACTCAACAAAGTTGAAAATATACTTGTTACCAAAACAGAGATCCACGACAAAACTACCTCTTTCTAAATTTATATCTTGGTTGTATAGAGATGCCCACCTTCTCTGGACGAAATTGCGCAACAGATATGATTGCTGGTGTATTAATAGGTTTTTCCAGTGGAAGCTCCTGTATGAATAATATCTCATAAGTCTTGTTCACATTTGCACAAATTCAGCAACATAAAAAATTTGAAACAAATTGCATGAGACAAAATGGACGCCAATCAAAATCGAAGCAGATGAAGCTATGTCATCCAGACCATTAACACACCTGAAGGCGTTTAGTATCACAAGGGGGATAAATTCTCTTCGTACGTCTCGGAATCCCCCAATGTTTCACTATATGAGCTTGTGTCCATGAGGAGTTGACCACTGCAAGGTGAGCGCATGCACCAACAAACCCGTTACATCCAGCTAAAATGTTTATACTAGATGACTTTGTAACGGGATAGCCAAATGCTGCCACAAGGGAGATAAATGTAAGGCGCTTGATCACAATAGATTAGGAAAACACTGAGCATCAAGCTAAAGAGCACATAGTTGTCTAAATCATCATAAACGACTAATACTGATATCAGTGACATGTATCTAGAGAGAGTTCATCACCTAATTATGTGAATCGTATAAAGCCTACAAGACATTAACTTGCACGCATCACACTTGTACTACAAAAAACACTACTGCCATCACACTCAATTTTCAAAAGACGCCATTGTATATCATGGAAAAGAAGAAAAATGACACTAAAGTAAAGGGGGTGTATCTCATACTGGAGCCTCCTGCTCCAAAGTTGGTTGGATCAAATCAATACAACCCAATTGGTTATCATATGATCAAGCCATCTAAGGCAGAGTGTTTGAATCACACAGAAATAAACATGCAGCAAAATTCACAAAACTATGCTTGAGAAGGTACCTCTTTGCAATCAGAGGTTCGTTGTTATACATTGGATCCTGCTGTCGAACTCGAGAAACCATATCTGAACTGATTGTAGGATAATGTGTATAGCATAGAACTTTGCACCCGAACCCCCTGGCAAGTGGATAAGTAAAAGCATAACCACTAGTACCAATATAAACTAGGGGAGTATGTTTGCACAAAGCTTCCCAACACAGATAAACTGAACCAAAGCTTTGCCCCAACCGTGGTGAAGGGTGGGTACGTTCCTTCCTCAATCCACTTTCTTTTATACAGATGAACCACCTAATAATCAGGGAAAAGGATACAGAGATAAAATGTTTTTATCAGAAGAGGAATAAGCAAGGAGAATCATATTTTATTTGAAATACAAGTTCACAAAATTTTTAGTAGATAAGCATTGTGGACCACCAAATTTCATTGGTCTGGAAGTGGGATGGAGGGTGTAAGCTATGGCCTGTATGGAGGCGGGTGTAACTTCAAATTACTCAATTTGTCTAGCTAAATAATCAGACCAGAGGCGATTTGAAAATTTCATGGTATTATACTGTAATCAAAACACTCAGTTACAGCCAATAGACCAGAAACAGCTACGCAAAATCAAAAAAGAAAAGAATTAACACCTGAGGTGGCTGAAGGAGCTTGACACCAAAACGATCGATGGCTCGAGTCAACAAGCTTTCAGGAGAAGCATTATGGCCACCGGTGCAAATAATGCAATCAAGATTACCGTTCACTTCTCAAAATGCTCTCACGGCACACCATAGTACCTCTCTCCACCTCCACCATCATTAATGTAAGGGTGGAAAAACCCAACAAACTTTTTTTCTGTTATTCCTTCGTTCGATAATAGCTGATAGCAAATTCAAAAGCAGAGACGTGATAATCCAACATATCAACACCCACAACAGAAACCCAATCCCCATGAAACCTCCTGGAGCTGCAAACAGCAAAACCAAAACTTCAGAACAGGTGGTCTAACATAACTGCACATATCTAACACGTATAAAGGAAGGATCAAGTTAGCCCACGTATATTCCAAACACGTGCACAGAAGATAGTCGGAAAACTAAATCAGCAATAATATTTATATAATCTAGCTAGCTAGATAAATTTAACCTAATTAAAATAATTATTTTATTATTATCTTTTAAAGTTTCCTATTAATCTTATTATTCCTATAAATAGGAAACACTCGTGTAAATATAATTATCTCAGAATATTCCGATAATCAATATAATTTTTCCATAAAGAGTTTATCAATGGACTAGGTCATTAGTACCGAACCACTTTAGTTTTTGTCTTCTTCGTTTAACTTTTATCATACTTTAATATGGTAAAGAGCAGGAAAAGATCAATATTTAAAAAAAAAATCCTCGCATCGAAATTGTTTTCGTTATATCTATTTAGTTTCTTTAATGCAGTTATTCTTCAAGTTTTGATCATTTCTCGTTCCTCATCTTTTATGTAGTTTCCCAAATACCATAGAGGTTTGTAAAGAAAAATATGAAGAAAATCTTTTTATTTCTTGTCTCCAATTGATTACAATCTATGTATTTATATACAAGAAAAAGAACTAAGTTAGGAAACCTTAATTACTAGGAAATTACAACAAAGTTAGGAAACAAAATATTTGTACATTATTGTAATGTAATGCCCAAGTTAGGAAACTAGGGTCACAATACTCCCCCTCAAGTTGGAGTGTGCAGGTTACGAACACCCAACTTGTCAAGAAGATAGTCAAATTGTTTTCGTCCAAGCGCCTTAGTAAAAATATCAGCTAGCTGATCTCCTGTACGAACATAGTGGGTAGAAATAAGGTCGTCTGTAATAGCATCCCGAATAAAATGGCAGTCCACTTCAATGTGCTTAGTACGCTCATGAAACAATGGGTTTGCGGCAATATGGAGCGCAGCCTGACTGTCACAGTAAAGTCGCATGGGAGAAGAATGCGTAACATCGAAAGATCGTAACAAACCTTTTAACCACTTAAGCTCCCAAGTTGCTGACGCCATGGATCGATACTCGGCTTCCGCAGAGGATCGAGATACGGTCACTTGTTTCTTAGTTTTCCACGAAACCGGCGAAGACCCAAGAAACATAAAGTAACCAGTAAGTGAACGACGAGTTAAAGGACAACTCGCCCAATCAGAATCACAGAAACCTGTCACACGCAGATCCGAATCTGTACGGAGTAAAATTCCCTGTCCAGGATGACCTTTCAAATAACGAACAACACGTAAAGCAGCTTCCCAATGACGTACTCGAGGAGACTGCATAAACTGAGCCAAAATATGCACTGAATAACAAAGTTCAGGACGTGTAATAGTTAAATAAATAAGACGTCCAATCAATCTTCTATACTGTTCAGGATCACTCATAAATGCACTGTCATCAACTGCCAATCCATGGTTCTGTTCTAAAGGAAAAGAAACTGGTTTGGCTCCTAATAAACCGGTTTCTGCAATAATATCAAGTGAATATTTGCGTTGAGATAAGAAAATTCCTTGTGAGCCACGCGCCACCTCCAAACCCAGAAAATACTTCAATTTTCCAAGATCTTTCATGTGAAAACAAGTATGTAAATAGTTTTTAAAAGACGAAATCTTATCAGAGTGAGTGCCAGCAATAATCAAGTCATCAACATAAACCAGAACTGCTAAGAAAATGTCATGTCGCTTATATGTAAAAAGCGAATAATCAGAATATGACTGAGTAAACCCATAACAAATTAAGGAAGATCGAAGCTTTGCAAACCAATTTCTAGGTGCTTGACGAAGACCATACAGAGACTTACGCAGCCGACATACCATACCCGGAGAGGCACATGCAAATCCTGGCGGAGGACGCATGTAAACCTCTTCAGTGAGGTCACCATGAAGAAAAGCGTTTCGCACATCCATCTGATGAAGTTCCCATTGTTTAGCTGCAGCAAGTGCCAAAAGAACTCGAACGGTCACCATTTTAGCAACCGGAGCAAACGTCTCTTTATAATCAATCCTTTCCTTTTGGTTATTCCCCAAAACGACTAACCGAGCCTTGTGTCTCTCAATAGAACCATCTGAATTATATTTGATTTTATAAACCCATTTACATCCAATTGCCTTCTTTCCGGGAGGCAACTTCACCATGCTCCATGTCCCATTAGTTTCTAAAGCATGTATTTCTTCTTGCATACCCGTCCGCCATTTCGGATTTTTCATGGCTTCATAAAAACTGGTTGGTTCCGTTTCTGCAGTAATAGCAGCCAAAAAACGTTTGTGCGGCAAAGAGAATTTATCACAACTAACATAATGAGCTAAGGGATACGGAGTACCTGAGGACTTTGGAGGAGTGAGTGAAATTGAAATGGGATCATAACACGACGTAGTGTAACAACGGGCAGTGTGACAGACATAATCCTTTAAGTGAACTGGTGGACGTCGAATACGCGAAGACCGTTTACCCATATCGGAAAGAGTCAAGGTATCCGTTTCAGAAGACCCAACCTGAGCTCCCAACTCTCCCCCAGTTATCGCGGCTAAGTTCTGTACAGTATCATGAACCGCAGACGAATCTGAACTGCCGACACCTGAACTGTTAACGCTGCCAGAATCACACTCTGCTGGACTGTCTGCACTGTCCATGTTGAGGCCTGAACTGTGCCCATTTCCTGCTGGAAACGTGCATGAACTGTGCCCATTTCCTGCTGTTCCTGTCCCGTTGATTCTGTCTCCAGGTGCTGCTGTTCCCGCACCGTTTCTGTCTCCAGGTGCTGCTGTTCCTGCACCGTTTCTGTCTCCAGGTGCTGCTGTTCCTGCACCGTTGTTCCTGCCCAGCTGGACTGTTCGTTGAGTGCCTGCTGTTGTGGTGGACCTGCTGTTCAACGCTGCACCTCCACTGAACTCAACAGGAAATGCTGAGTGGTGAGTGCCTGACGCTGAAGTATTGCTGCTGTCCGTGTCATGTGGTCCAGGTAACCCTGCGTTTATGACTTGTTTTCTACTTAATTGTCTCCTGTTGACTGCATCAATTAAGTGAACATCCTTGTCGACAATTAATCCACCATTTTCCGAACGCATCTCATAATTCTGAACAGATTTCGGGATAGATTCACCAAACGGAAACTCCCCCTCACTAAAAATAACATCACGAGACACAAAAAAAATATTCTTGTCGAGATCATATAGCCGCCAACCTTTTTTACCAAACGGATATCCGACAAAGATACACTTTCTACTTCGAGGAGCAAATTTATCATTTTCTTTGACCCGAGCAAAACATAAGCATCCAAAAACACGAATCGCATCTAACCTGGGACTCCGATGTAGCAACAATTCATATGGAGTCTTTCCTCCTAATATCGACGAGGGTGTCCGATTAATCAGATAACCTGCAGTCAACACACACTCTCCCCAAACCGACGAGGCAGGTTTGCCTGGAACCGTAACGCTCGTGCAACATTCAAAATATGACGATGCTTTCGTTCTACACGCCCATTCTGTTGTGGTGTACCTACACAAGAAGTCTGAAACACTATTCCACTTTCACGAAAATAATATTTCAAACATGTAAACTCGGTTCCATTATCACTACGCAAAGCTCTAATACGCGCATCAAATTGACGATCGACCATTGAACAAAAATCTTTGAACACCCCTGCAACCTCAGATTTCTCAGCAAGCAAATAAATCCACACAGCTCTAGAATAATCATCAACGATAGTTAAGAAATAAAACGCACCACAAGAGGATAGCATACGATATGGACCCCATAAATCACAATGTATTAAATCAAAAATTGCACCAGCTTTATTAGTACTTAAAGGAAACACATCTCTAGTCTGTTTAGCCCGAAGACAAATCTCACATGGCGTTTTATTCTCCTTACTAACATCTGATTTTAACAAAGTCCCTACTACTCCATACGAGGGATGACCTAAACGCCGATGCCATATTTCTACACTGTCCTTCCGCTCCACCTTGTGTATCTGCACCGCTGTCACACCCCGCAATATATAGATCCCATTCCGATATTCACCCGCTCCAATCATCGTCCTCGAGATGCAATCCTGTATGACACATAACATATCAGTTAAGGTGATAAAATATTTAGAAGTAGTAAGAAGTTTTCCGACAGATAATAAATTGCAATTTAACTTCGGAACAAATAAGACATTCGTCAACGTAAAACGACTTCCGAAGTTTACAGTTCCTTCTTTGGTAGCCATCGTAGTATCTCCATTTGGCAATCCCACAGGACACGCCTCAATATCTCGCACATTAGTTAATAATTCTAAACTACCTGTCATATGATGTGATGCACCAGAATCAACTATCCAATCAATATTTATCATGCCGCTAACTCTTTCGCTGGAACTCTCCACCTGTTTTTGAGTGTTCATCATCTTCATCAACGTACTCCATTGTGCATCAGTAAGAGAGGGCAGTGAAGCTTTGTCTTCCTCATTTACCCTTATCTCTGTCTTTGGTTCACTTATTCCTTGTATCGCATTTGCCCTAGCATATCCACGTCCTCTACCAGACCCACGACCGGAAATAAATCCAGTTCCACGTCCGCGTCCTCTACCAGCATTCCACCTTTCCGGGTATCCAATAATTTTATAACAATTTTGGATGTTGTGTCCAGTTTTTCCACAGTGCTTACACTGTTCAACCACTTCTGTACGGTCACCACCGATTTCTTTAGCTTTTGACTGTGTGAAGAAAGCCATAGCATCTCTTCTTTCCTCATAACTCCTCGCGACTTCGCGATGTTTTTCTTCACTAATAACCATTGCGTATACTCGATTAAGATTGGGCAATGATTCCGAATTCAATATTGTGGAACAAACCGTTCCAAATCTCGAATCATCAAGTCCCATCAAGAACTGATGCACTTGCTCGTCTTCACGTCTTTTCACCAACTGCTCTGTGATTTTACACTTGCAACCTTTACAGTCACAAGTCAATATTGGTTCATAATTATTAATCTCTTCCCATAGCATCTTTAGTCGTCCGAAAAATTCTGCTACAGTCTGTCCCTGTTGTTTGCAGTTTGCTAACTCTCGCTTCAGTTGTTGAATATGTGGCACATTTGCTATCGCGAATCTCTCTTTCAAATCTGCCCAAAGCTCTTTTGCATTCTCCCGATATGTAACGGTTGAACGCAAAGAGGGTTCAATTGTGTTGAAAATCCATGCTATCAACATGGAATTGATCATCCACCAATCTTCAATATCCGGACTTTCATCTGCCGGTTTTACGATGGTTCCATTCACGAAACCCATCTTTCTCTTTGCCCGCAATGCAACTCGCATCGCTTTAGCCCATTCCTCATAATTTGTTCCCTTCAATTGTACATGAGTAACAATACTTCCAGGATGATCTGCAGACGTCAACGTGTAAGGTGTAATGCATAAATCAGATTTACCCTTTTCAACATCTGCACCACCAGCCATTGTCAAAGATGATAACTCTAAGAACTTGGCTCTGATACCATAAAGAAAAATATGAAGAAAATCTTTTTATTTCTTGTCTCCAATTGATTACAATCTATGTATTTATATACAAGAAAAAGAACTAAGTTAGGAAACCTTAATTACTAGGAAATTACAACAAAGTTAGGAAACAAAATATTTGTACATTATTGTAATGTAATGCCCAAGTTAGGAAACTAGGGTCACAATAGTTTGTTTTTATTTTGCATTAAAGAATATTATTTCGTTTTAGAGTTTGTATCAAACTCATTAATTTACTCTCTTAATTATCAATAATTATTAAAAAGATTTCCAAAAATCTGTAACCTGTTCTACCCATCAATCCTAAGATGTTGTTGCTATACTAATCTCTCGCAGAGAGTAGATATTCTTCGGCATTAATTATTTGTAAGTTGATGTCACTATTTTTTTTATCAAGGTTTTCATTATCAGTAGTCGTCAAATTGATTTGTAGCAAATCTGTCATTTTTGTTAATCGAACTCACTGATAGTAAATCATCTTTTAGTAAATCATCTATTAGCATGAAATGAATCATCTACATGTTTCATTCTTTTATCCTTTTCCTACGGACTTGTGGATTATCTGTTATCAGGATTTCAATCATATTACGGTGGATTCTTTGTTTCGAAAACATATCCTTTTCGGAATTGGTATTATTGCTTTGTTACGGCATTACCATTATCTCATATATTCAAACTGAGATTCATATTAGTTCTTTTGTCTATTGATTATCGTGTACTCTAATCTGATTCTCATTTTATTATTCTACACAATGCGTAGATCTGTGTTTGTACCCAGACTGTATGAGATAATATCTCAATCAAAGTTTGTGTTTGATTGAAAAACTACTACAAAGGGTGATCGTGTTATCTTTGGCACAGATGGTAAGGGTAATCGTGTTATATTTGGTACAGATGGTGCTTGTGCTCTTGCCTGAGAAAATCTTTTGTTTAATTTTTGTCAACACTGTTTTCATTCATCTTAATTATGCATCAAACATGTTTCATCTGTCTCAATATTACTGGTTTTTTTTTGGTTTTTTTTTTGGTTTTTTTTTGTAAAGAACATTAAGTTTAAGTCTGAATGTATCATTTCACTTTCTTATCAAATGAATAACTTATGTTATCATTGACTAAGTTTTGTTGACAAGGTCAACCTTTTAACAAATCAATTTATTCTGATTCTTCTAAAGTTAAGGGATGCTAACCATAAATACAAATTTTATTTTTAATCATTTGGAACCGATTCTTCATTATCCATTCAAAACCTTTATTTCCTAATTATTTTTGGTATCAAGGATAATACTTCAATCCAAAATGGACAATTCTTATACAAGTCTTTTGTATATCTTGTTATCCAAACCCATTAAATCCATTTTTCCATTATAGTCTTGAAAATCAAAACCCATCAGTTCATTTCAGCCACTTAGGCAATCAAACCTATTTTCCAATATAAAACCATATATTCTGGAGTTGTCCAGATCATTAGCTAGCTGCCTCAGTTGTTGTATTTTACCATTTGTTCAAGTGTTGATACAATCGAAGATTAAGTTACTATGAAGACCGTATGAATATAGTGAAGAAGGATCAAGTTAGAAGATAGTCAGAAGATAATAAAAATTGTTCGCAGTCTTCTTCTCTGGAACAGTTCAAGTTGAACACTTCGTTTCTCCTCGTGTCCACCTTTGGGGGGGGTATTAGAGTATAACACACGTATAAAATAAGGATCACGTTAGCTCACGTACATTCCAAGCACGCGCACAGAAGATAGTTAGAAGACTAAGTTAACAACAATATTTGTGTAATCCAGCTAGCTAGATAAGCTTAACCTAGTCAAGATAATTGGTTTGTTATTATCTTCTAGGGTTCCCTATTTATCCTAGCATTCCTATAAATAGGAAACACTCATGTAAATGTAATCATCTCAGAATTTTCTGATGATCAATATAATTTCTCCCTAAGGGGTTTATCAGTGGACGTAGGTCATTAGTACCGAATCACTTTAATCTTTGTCTTCTCCATTTAACTCTGATTTTACTCTTATCATAATTTAATATATCCCTTGCCAACAAATGAAAAAACAGTGGATTAACTTAACAAATTATAAGAAGTAATTGAAGTTGTGTTATTTGAGATGATAATTACCTGAATTGTTGATTGTAGATAATTACCTGTTGGTGGTAGATATCAGTAAACCTAAATCTAAGATCAGATTGAATTCAAGTTGAAATTTTTTGAACACACCTAAACCTAATCACGTAGTGATTTATTTTCCATTTCTTTTGTTATCTCAAGCACCAATGAAGTGGAGTTAGATGACTTGTTTATTTTTAACCAGACGGGGATGAGTGTCTTAATATATGGAACCTTACTCAAATTTATGTCGAGCTGACTAAGATCTCCAATACAAGGTGTAAAAAACCTAAGTAGAAATATTATTTAGACCTTTTATTTATGGGTTCTATACATGTAGTAAATATAGGACCTCATAACTAACAAACTATCTCCAATAGTATATGGGTTTAAACTTTAAAATGAACGTTTAATTGGGAGATACCCACAAATTTGGGGATACCAAGTAAAACAAAATATGGTCATTTTGAAGTATTTTCAAAAAACCCTTATCCATGATATTTTCATAATCCCTAATTTACCCTTGATTATTTAGTTGTTAATTAGTTATCGGTTAATTAGTAATCTTAAATAAAACTTAGGATTGTTATTATAGTTAGTGTGTTATGTTATTATAGAGAAATAGGTAGAAGAAGAGGAGAGGAAGAAGAAGTTTTTTTCAAAAAAGTGAAATTTGGGAAGAGTTTATAGAAATGAGTGAATCTGGTTAGAAATTTGATGTTAGGGAACCGTCATCTCAAAAAGGAGAAAAGGTTTACGTTGCATTTGATAATGATTCTCAATTACAAGATTTTATGGATAATCAAAATTTTATCTATGAGAAAACCCAAAATCAAGGCAATTATGAGCACGAAGGTTCAAGTGAAGAACCAACCCATGGAAATAAAAAATGTGAAGATTCAGATGATCCAAACACTCAGGTATAGGTCCAAATTAGTTAGAAAGTAAATTTTTATGTTCGAATCGCCATGGATGTGTAGTGGAAAAGCTCATTGTCGATATGGTATTCAAACATTACATATGCCGACAACAAGTATTTCCCTATGGAATATCTGGTTGGATATTTTGTCGGTATTGTATTCATACTTTGTACAATATCGACTGACCCCAAAAACATATCAGAGTTTTTGGGGAAGACAAGAATGTCAGTCGGCACAATCAACTAGATCTTAGTATACCGACTGAGTCCAATAGTATGCCTAAAAATGGTTATTCTTGGATTCACAGTCGCCATAAAAAGATCAAAAATATATATGCTGACTGGCGTTAAAAAATGGCCAGTATTTTTCTAACTTTAGTCGGCATTGAAGATGTCATTTTTACAATGTTGACTAAGCCCTTTTAAATATAAGACATTTGAATAGTTATCAGTCGGCATTGTTGTTTAGTTATCGAGCATGCCGACTGAGTTGAAAAATAGTGAAGTAACTTTCCTAGTAAGTCGGCATTGAATGTAACTCTTTCTACAATGCCAACTAAGTACTTGGATATATTTTTTTAGTTAAATATTCTATGTAGGCATTGATTTAAGTTATCGAGCATGCCGACAATGAATCCTCTTTACTTTATCTTTACTAATTTCTTGTTTATTGGGGTTAGATCGTACTTGGTACCGATGCGGATACTAAACCTTTGCGCGAGTTGGATCCAGATACTTCAGAGTACTATGCGAATGATTTGGTAAGTTACGAAATGATCTCGAAAGTATGTATCGGCATTTGTTACTAGACATATAACTTGTTATGTTTATGTGTAATGTAGGAATTCACAAGTAAAGATGATGCAATCAAGTTGGCTATAGATATGCTCTCAAGAATAAGTGTGTTCTAGTCAAAAACAATGAAGGCAAACTAACTAGGTTTGAGATGGCTTGTGAGAGAGGTGGGAAGTACGCTAGCCACAAGAAAAAAGGATATATGTTTCCAAACAAGACTAAAAGAGTATACAAGACTATAACTAGAAAGGATGAATGCCCCTTCAAGCTTGTGTTTAATTTGAAAGAAAAAACATGGAAGAGTAAACTGATGTGCGGTCGACATAACCATTTAAATCCAAATACCTTTATAGGCCACTTCGCAGTTGCAAAGTTAAAACCCGATCAATTCAAGGAAGTAGAGAGATTGACTAAAATACGCACAATACCTAGTCAAATCCTCAGCGGTATAAAGGCGAAGGATTCAACCAACGTGTCTCTTTAAGTACTATTTAGAGTGCAAAAACAACTATAAGAATGAGGCAATAACAAGGAAGGTCGGTTATGCAAGAATTTCTAAAGTTAGACACCGATCACAACTACACACATAAGGAGAAAATTGGACTGGATGGCAAAGTCCTTCAAATATTCTTTGCACATTCGTTGATGGCACAATTGGCTCAATCCGTCTTCCCGGTTCTTATGATGGACTGCACCTACAAGATAAACAAATATCATATGTCGTTGTTCAACATCGTGACCATACACCGAATAAGATAACATTCACGTTGGCTTGATGTTTTATGAGCAGGATCATAGCTAAATATGGGCCTTAAAACAGTTGAACTTACTCTTCCGTGGCAATGACCTTCCAAGGGTTATAATAACTGATAATGAACAAGCATTAACGACCGCAGTTTCAGATATTTTTTCCAGATTCATAAAATTTCCTTTATACATTCCATATAGGGAACAATGTGGCAAAAAATTGTCATGTGGTTATTGAACTACCAAAGAAGAATATTAAGAAGTCCAGGGAGGAAGAAGATGAGGAACAAGTTCGATTAAGCCATCTAGCTCCCGAGGAACAAGAGAAAGAGAGAAAGAAAACTAAAGATATGGTTGACAAAGAACACAAAAAAAATCATCTCAAATGGTTGAGTTTTCTAGGCGAATGGGATGCCTTGGTTTGGTCCATCACCGAGGTTAGGTATGAAGAGAATATAAATTCGTTTATTGTTCATTTGGGGGAAAGTACTCAAGTGTGGCAAAACGTTGTAGAACCCAATGGTTGGATCCTCACAAAGATAAATTTGTGTGGGCATGGACCAACCGATATAGACACTATGACAATGAAGCCACTAGTATTACAGAGTCCGCTCATGGATGATTGAAGAAACTCTTAGATCAAATCAAGAAAATATTGTTACGGTGACTGAGGCAATGGAACAATATTGATAGAATTAAGAAAGCATTTGAAAAAAGCTCAATTGAGAGAATGACAACATATTTGAAGGATGAAAAGTTGCTCTAGGGAATAGTACAATGTGTCACATTGGGCGATATCGTATATGATGAGAGAATTAAATTGGAAGAGAGATTATGGCTAATCGGATGATGTGTGTGTTTGTCCTATGGTGTCGTCTATTTCTATGTCGTCATATGCTTGTGAAGTATAATGATGTGATACCTATTGAGGATATTGATTCTTTTTGGCGACGACTATCTTTCACCCATCCTCTTATAGAAGATACCGGAGAAAATTATTGGGATACTAATGAAGGCCGAGAATTCTTCAACACTTACACAAGGGGAAACTCGGCTCAAAGATAAATTTTGTTGATCCAAATGAGGCGACTGAGTCACCCATACACAGTAGACGTGGAGGAACCAATTAAAGGAAAGCCTACTGGTAGACCATTGACCAAATTAGCTAGGAAAAAAGATAAGAAAATTTTGAAACAAGCAACTCAACGTGAGACGGAGCATGAGGATAACAAGAAAAGAGATCCAAGAGCTTCTGAGATATCCGAAGCGAGGTATGATGAAGAAATGGCTCCTTCAAAGAGAGGTAGACCAAATAAGGAGCCTAGTATATCAACTCCGCAACATGAAAATGAGAATTCATAAGCTATTTTCCCAACTTTGATCAACAACCGGCTCCAAAGAATAAAGGTAAGCCGAAGAAGAAGGTCAGTTCATCAACTCTGTAATATCAAGATGAGAATTCACAAGCTATTCCCAACGTTGATGAACAGTCGGCTCCAAAGAAGAGAGGTAGGTCGGGGAAGGAGGCTAGTACATCAACTCCACAACAACAAGATGACGATTCTCAAGTTAATCCCAACGTTGATAAATAACCGGCTCTAAAGAAGAGAGGTAGGCCGAAAAAGGATGTTACTACATCAACTCCACAACAAGAAGATTATAATGCCCAATTTATTCCTACCATTGAGGAAGTATCAGTTCCTCCCTAGAGAGGAAGTATATTGAAGGAATTTGTGTCTCATAAAATTGCCGAAGATGGTACGGGAATAATATGAAAAACAAGAGGTAATATGAAAACCTCAAGAGATCCGAAAACCGGTAATCCGAAGCGAACTTTTCATACCATAATAGAAGAGTATATGAAACAACTTCCCGATATTATTCACGAATATATTATATCAACGAACGATGTGGATGGAGATGAAAATGGAAATGTGGTTATCATATTGTGACCGAGCAATTAGGATACTTATGTTCAGTGGATCAAGTGGGGATGACAGAATATCAATATGCAAGAATGGGTATGGCCCAATTTCTAATCAAAAGGAAGATTTTCTATATAGCAAACCATGGACAATGAACAAGAATTCAATTATTTGCATTATCGTGTACTAGAACCAAAGGAAACGATGGACTTCCTTCCGTCGTCTTATTGGATAAAAATACCGGTGAGTAGGCATCTCATAGCATATACATTTAACTGCGTGGTTCATTATTTTTCGTCTGCCACTACGCTTACACCAAAATATCAGTTGTGTAAAGGGTCGTTGAAGAAAAGAATTGTTATCGGTCTCAAGTTAAAGGAAAATTTCCCATATAAGATATAGTTATTATACTTATATAACAACAAAACGCATCATACGCATCAACTTTGAATAAGAATACATAGTATAAATAAAAAACCATAATAAAAGCAAAAACATATGTACCACCATGGAAAAAATCTTTGTGATAGAATCATGAGATTGAGAAGAACTTGGGGTAGAAGATGGAGTATGGGTTGGAAAAAAAAAAAATTGGGAAGGGACTTCAACATCTATAGGGCGTACCACATAACCATGACCCCAATCTTCGTATTTATTAATGTAGTCTGCTTCTACTTCACCATTGACGGCAGGAACCCAATCATTCACATTCACCTGACAACAAAGTAGTTAATATCGTATATCGGTATCGTATCGGCGAGGTACGATACACCTAGACAAATGATTATATCGGATTTTATCGGGCAATACACAATTAACTTTTTTATTTTATAATTTATTGGTAGATGTGCATTATGTGACTCAAAGTTTTAATGGAAGGCATTTATAATGTAAAAACTCAACTAAACTAATTTTATTTGATAACGAAAAATCCCCAACCATAAAATTTGTATGGGATCAAAAATTAAAACAAAAAAGCAAAAAAACATTGTTAAGAAATATATGTATATCCTTACCAATATTATCGTCCGATACGGCGGCCGATATATCGGTCTGATATGACCGATACAGACGATATAATATGAATATTTATGTATTGTTGATATTTTACGTATCATCTAGGTTAAAGACCGATACACGATAAATTCTGCTATTATCGAACGATACGACCGATATTAACTACATTGCATGACAATGAGTGAGCATATCCCTCAAACGGAAAGGGACTGGTGCAGGTATGTAAGCTATGACAATTGTTTTTGAGCTTGATGAACACTTGTTAAAGGCATGACTGAAAATTTGGTCAGGTATATAAATAACCTGAGTAGTTTGCTTGTACCCTAGTTGCCTCATTACAAGGAAGGGATTGTACATGATAAATCCTCCAAGGTGAAACAACAGTCAGTTATAAAAGTCAACATCATTAGCCTTTTGTATGTAGTAGTGCTCTTCTTTATCCTGCTTGTAAGGATCAAATACTACCTCTTAGGTCGTTATCGCATACAAAGACAATCGCATTTCTATCAATCGTTTATTGTTACCTAACTTTGGAACCCCTTTGAACCGGTATCTAACAGCTCTAAGTCGTTCATGCTCTGGCTCCCAATCATAATTTATAGTCAAATATGGCTTATCATTGCACAATGTTTGGAATTGTTCATACGCCCATACCTATGTCAAGATAATAGAGTTATAAGAATTAACATTATACAAATATACTTGGGAAAAAAAGGACAACAACGATCAAATTGCTTCGATCTTACCTGGAGGAGAGTCATGTTACCGACGAAGTCCCTGCATGTCGCGTTAGAGGATTTCCGCATCTCACTAAACAAATGTGCAACCGCAGCAGTGCAAAGGATACAACAATTGGACAAAGTTGGCATTCACCTGGTTTTCACTAGTGTCGGGGGAAATCCTCGTGCCCAAGATATGTAACATATAGGCAGCGGCTGTACGACTGATATCTTCGGGACCCAACCAACCATTCTCTTCTCTCACCCGTGTCCCTCCAAAGGTTTTCTTGAGCATATTTAGCTTGAAAGTCTCGGTAGTATAACCAGTGTTTTTGTGGAAATTTCTCTTGAAGTCTCAGTGTCCCAACCAAACAATGCATTGGTCAGATTATGCAATTGCTCCCATCCCAAGTCCTTGGTGTAATTTTCTTCTGTAACAGCATTACCTCGAACTTGAAGGCTTAGAATTTGTTAAGCATCATCAGGGATCACGGTCAATTCGTCATAAGGGAAATGCATGGTATTGGTTTCTACATAAAACCACAAAAAAATAATTCATCATGACACCATTATAGTCCACGTGATTAGTAACCACATGGTATAGACATCAATGTTCAACTAAGTCTCTAACACCATCACATTCCAAGCCTAAATCCCAAACAGGCATCGATTTGTGTCTGCAGACACGAACCGCATCCTTGTGATCCTATAAACAAAAAAACAAAAATTGAACAAACATTAATAAACGATCATAAGTCCTTAAAAAAAGAAAACATATTAAGGTGGATAATCTTACATATCTTGAATAGATCTTATGATCCCACGAGTTTTTGTAACCGTATAACAAATCTTTCTCTAAGGGTTCACCCTATATTTTTCCTTTAAGGTGAGAAGGTAGCATATCGTCAGGATAAGGAATATGGGTAGTTCTATCTTTTGTTTCTTCTTCTTCAAACGCTTTCCCTTTCCCTTTCCTTTTTGGAGGCGGAACTACATCAGCTACATCCTCTTCCTCATCAAATGCTTTCTTTTAACCTTTACCTTTCCCTTTTGTACACAGTACTACATCATTTGCATCCTCTTCCCCATTATTAGCTTGAGTCCCAAACAACTCTGCTTCAGTGGGATTGTTAATTTACTCCGGTCCTTTGGGACATGCTCATCGCCTTTCTTTCCAGCACCCAAATGTTTAGTCCCATGACGAGAAGGAAGGGAATCAGGAGAGGAAATAGGATTATTCCTTAATAAAGCGATGAATTCCTTGATAATCTTATTAGATGATTTCTTAGGAGCAAGAGGTTCCTTTGCATTTCCTTTGGATGTATTACCTCTAGATCTAAAAATCCATCATAAAAAAAACTAAATCAGCATTTTATGTTTCACAGTCGGCATTAATAAACTATAGTCGACATTAATCTTTTATAAATCAAGCATGCCGACTGAGAAATTTCTTACATTTACACTATGTTGTCGGCATAGAATAAAATGCCTACAAACTATACCGATTGGATAGTTCTTTTGCACATAGATTTCAAATTGTTTAGTCAGTATTGTGATAAAAATAGTATATAATATCGACAGAAGACATGCAATATTTCTGGATCGTTCATATATATATATATATATGTCGATATGGTATTCAAACTAATAATTCAATAAATATATGCCGACTGCAGACATTCAAATTTTTTTGGAAATATAACAAAGTTGTAGGTATGGTATTCAAACTAAAAATTCAACAAATCAGTGCCGACAGTCTCAGTCGGAATGGTATTCAACTAAAATCAATGTCGCTGACACTCTGAAACTTCAATTGGAGTTTTGATTTTTCAATTCTAACCTATTTTAAAAAATTCAAATCATCAAAAACACTAAATAAAAGATTGGTAACCACTTACTTTCTCATTGAAGTCATTTGAGCAAGTTTTGATTGTCCTCTACTTCTTCTTCTTCCAATTGATTTGCAATGGAGGATAGTCTATCTTGAAGATTTTATGCCGCTTTTAGTTGAGCCACCACATCAATTCCAGGATTAGGTTTAGGCCTAGCACATTGTTTCGATCTAGCCATTTTCTATTTATCGATGTAATTGATCGATAATTATTTTTTTTAATTCGACGATTAATCGACAATGCGGTTAGGGAAGTTAATGTGAAAGAGAAAGAGGAGTAGAATGTGGAGAATATGAAGAGAATAAAGAGAGGACTTATTATAAAAACATTTTGCTTTTTCCCCACAAATTGGAGGATACTTGATTAGGGATTTTATTAATGATTAGGGCTAAAGGGTATCATAGTAATATCACCACTACAAAATATCTTCTAAAACCCCTTAGCAGGATTTATAGGTTGGCCCAATTGAAAGTATCCCCAATTTGTGGGGTAATTAAACGTTCTTTAGAGTTACTAGTTTGATAAAATCTTAACCGTTTTAATCTTAGGGAATTTTATTGATATAACCCCATTTTATTATCTTCATTGCAAGTTTGTTTCGTTTATTTCAATTATTATAAATATGACCCAATTTTTTTCTTTTCCATCCCGTTTTTTTGAAACAACACTAGTTGGTTGTTTTCTGCCACATGATAGGATTTTAGTTATACCGCAAGAGCACCGTTATCGATGAGACAGTATGTAAGCACGGTTCGTTCCACAAGGATTTCAGAATTGCTAATTCTAACTTTTAGTTATTTTATTTGCTGATAACAATTTGTTTGGTGATTTTATTCTAAAATAATAAAAGTGATTTACAAATGAAAGAAAACCTAGGACTCAAGATTCCATCACAACTATGCAAACTAGATGATTGTAACTATTTCTGACAATTTTTTCAAAATAATGCACAAAACGATTTCGGACAAAAGATTTAGTCTTGGAAGATGTGGAACTTTTAATCAATTAATATTTTTCAAAATGTTAACAATTCTCTCCACTATAATATGCTAGTCTCTGAAAAAAAAAGTGTATCACATTAAAGAAAGTATTAGGGCACATGAAGAAATTATTATCGTGATTAAACAAGAAAATAGGACCAAGAGAATTATTTTATAGAAATGACCACAACTTGTTAGCATACATAGTAGAACTTCATCTCTAATCCTAGGAAAAAAATCTAGCTACTCATCGCAAAAAGAATGAAAGAAAAAACCATTTTATTCAAAATTATATAAGAAATTACAAAGAAGAACTGATCATTGGCGTCGCAAAAGATCAAACTCTTTTATGAATTTACGACTACCTAGTGAAGCTGAATAAACACGGATTTATCATATAGTAAAGCCCAGAAAATGTCGCTAGGACTGTTGAAGAAACCGTTGATGTAACCCTTTAATTCAAAAGATTTTGCAATGTTTTCAACCACAGTTCCTTGCGGACTTTATGTTCTTCGTGTTTTTTCCAGCAGAAATTGTGGAGTTTTATTTCTTCTTACACGAATCTTCAAGCAGCAGCAACACAAAGAAAACAAATTCTTTGAATCTTTAGAAAATAAAATTGTATAGTTTACATTTTTTTACTAACAAAAAGAAAAATTTTGCAGGTTAAGTTTTTGACACGTGAACTGAAAGCCATAAGAGAACTTTTTTGATATGCTTTTAGTTAATTGTTTCACAACCGCAAACAATCAATAATAACATGAACAACTAAAAAAATTCAAAAGAAGTTTCACTATGCAAAGTCAACAAATACATCGACTCAGTAATATCATCATTTAGCTTGAAAATCAAAATATATCAAATCTCAAATTAATGAACAATCTTTTCTACATTCAAAACACATTACAAGGAAATCAGTTGAAATCCACTCACTCTACAAACTAAGCAATTCAAATCTCAAACTAATGATATCCAATTCCATTAACCTGAGATAATACAGGAACAATTCTCAGAGTCATCTTCTGTCGTGCAACATTTTCTTCCAAAATACTCTCTTCATCATTTGAATCTAATGTAAACTGAGTTTGATTACCCAACTGATGTAATTCTGCGTTAGGACGCTTGTAACTTGAATAATCACCACCTGGAAATCCAAACTTATTACTAATACATGAATAAACCCCAACAATAAAAATCATAAGTAAAACAAGATGATAATTGAATTGAAGCGTCGCATTGCTTTCCCTCTATGAGAATCCATATGCCCTATACATTTCACTATAGAATTCCCTTGTTTTAGGTAAACCACGACCATGAACCATTAAATCAGTACAAATGAATAACCCATTTGAACAAACCATTTTCCATAAATAATTAAACCAAACTCACGACCCAAACCTGGTAAATTAGATTTAGGCAAACCCATTTCAAGAACAGTACTAAGAATACAAATCATGATAGGAACAAATAATATATAAAAATATATATTCTCAATTTCGTTTGAATCTTTCTTCAGAACCTAAAAGATAACAAGTTCTTGTCCAAACCCAAATAGACCAATTAGATTCGGTTAATGGTGTAGTTATTGGAATTTTTTTTGTTAAACTACTCAATAATCCTGCAACGGAGTAAAGAAGAAACAAAGAAAAAGTTGAGAAAAGTTTGTCTATCCATTGAATAATTCATGATGAGAAAGAAGAAGATGAGCAGCTGTTTCAAGCGTAAACAAAGAGAAAAAGAAGTGAGAAACACAACCTAAATGAAAACCCCTAAATACCGATAACACTATAGAAATTTTCATTCTAAAAAAAAAAGAATTTTTTTCTCAATCATGACCCTTAATCTCCATCTAATCAGAACCGTTCGACGTAGGTTAATATGCTTGCTAGTCTCTAAAGCTTTCTTTTAGGGTCAGAAAAAAGAGAAAGGGTAAAGAAGGAAAAACACCACACTTTACAACAGTTATAACTTTTCCACGTTAGCAAGTATTCGCGTGGAAAGGAGTTAACAGAATATTGGATGATAAATAAATGGAGCGGCTATGTGTGCAATTTTGAAAAAAACGGGGTTATGGGTGTAAATCATACCATAAAATATGGTTATATAAGCATAATCCCCTTAATCTTATTTAAAATATTTATTAAATAAAAAAATATGAAATAGAAAATGACATGGAGTTAGGGTCTAACCGAAAGTCTAGTGAAGATTTTCTCTAAAAATTTTGTACTTAATATGATACCCCTTCTATTTTATAGGACCTTTTATTGGAGATGAATTTATTTTAGATGAAGGTCTAAAGTCCTATATGTCATGAAAAATAAAATTTTCACCTTCTGTTGGAGATGCTCAAAGAAGATGAATGAGTATAGCACCAGTTGAGGTGTATTGTCAGTTGGGCAGTACCAGGTTCTAAATAAAGTCCTAGGGGCTAGATCTGAGAAAAGATTTTCTTGTTTTAGTAGTATTTGATATAATTGATTTCGATTTATGAGCTATTTTTGTTGTTTTTTTTTAATAATTTTTTCGTTATTAGAGCGATTTTTATTTTTTATAGTGTTTCTTTCTAACGATTTGTTCGTGTTTGGTTTTCTTGATAAAAGTACATCGACGACTCGACACGGGCGAAGATTAAGTTCTTCTTCATCAGAGAAATAAATCTAGGGTTTCGGTTTAGTCGCTGCACGTAAAGAATTTTCGGGTAAATCACTCCTCTGTCATATGAGCATCTCTTTTCCAAGAAGAAAATATAAATAGTAGAATTATAATTTCGAGAACCATTTCTTCTCCAATCTCAAAGTACAAGATTTGGGTGTTATCGTGGTAAATCGTTCTTTCTCTTCGCGATTTATATACGTTTTGTATCTTTCTTTATATTGTTTTCATGTTATGATGTACGTGTTTTTCTTTACAACCAAACATGTAAACGTTTCTTATGAAATAAAATACTTATGGTTTGATAATAAAAAAAGTTTATAAATATGACTAAAATACAAAAGAAGACATACTAAAACTATGTTATAATTAATAGATTTTTATATATAAAGATCACTCAAACAAGTATTTTGAAATGTGAGAACTTTCTTATTGATTATCGAAACTGATTGCAGGCTTATATAGCAAATAAAATGTATTGTACTTTATAGTTTCCTTATTCAACAAATTCTAACATTAATAGAAAATAATATAGGATAAGAAGAATAAGTTGGATTGCGAGAAATTTTAGCTTCCAGACTTAATCAGTGGAAGCAATTTAGAACCGTGTAACGTATCCTTGACACTCCCCCTCAAGTTGATCGTGAGTGGAATGATGTTCAACTTGTCTCTAAGGATCGAAACCGTGGAGAAGCTAATCCCTTGTTGAAAATATCTTCCAGCTGATCTTTATAAGATATGAATTGAACTTGAAGCTTCTTTGCTGCTACCCTCTCACTTACAAAGTGATAGTCTATTTCGATATGTTTCGTGCGATCATGGAACACAGGGTTAGCTGTTAGGTACGTCGCACCTAAGTTTTCACACTATAATGTTGGTGGTGATATCTTTATACACAATTCTTTTAGTAAAAATTGTGTACATACCAATTAAGAAGTAGCAATATCTATGCCTCTATATTCTGCCTCGGTGCTAGATTTCGACACAATTTTCTGCTTACATGCACTCCATGAGATTAGATTGTTTTCAAAGAATATACAATAACCACTAGTGGATCTTCGATCATCTAGGTTCCCTGCCCAGTCTGCATCTGAGTAGGATGTAGATATATATCAGAGGTGTGACGCAGATGAAGGTTGTAGTTGATTGTATGCGTTAATTAACGTAGTATTCTCTTGACATCCTCCCATTTTTTTACGAATGGATCAAGCATATACTGACATGTTTTGTTCACAACAACAGAGATGTCAGGTCTTGTTATTTGTAAATACTGAAGAGCACCAACCACACTTCTATATAATGTTGGATCATGTAACCTAGTAGAGCCTTGTTTATGGAGCTTTGCTTGTGATGCTAGAGGTATATTGAATGGCTTGACCTTATCCAAATTTGTTTTCCTGAGTAGATCAACAATATATTACCACCAACTCAAATACAACCCCTTGTTGCGACGTATGACTTCAACACCCAAAAAGAAAGTTAAGACCCCCATATATTTAACTGTAAATACATCACTTAGAGATGAGATTAGTTTATCTATGACCAACTGATTTGATCCAGTAATTATTATATCATCTACATACACAAGCACATATGTTATACAATCATAATTAGCTTTGAAAAATAAGAATTTGTCAGCAATAGATCCAATAAATCCAAGTTTGATTAGATAGCCACTTAAGCGTGAGAATCATGCCCTTAGTGCCTGCTTGAGTCTATACAAGGATTTGTGTATCTTGCACACATGATCGGGAAGTTTGGAATGTGTATCCACTAGGTTGTTTCATATAAATTTCTTCATCTTAGTATTTTCTACGTCTAATTGTCGAGTACTCCAGTTTTTTATGACTGCAATGGACAAGACAAGACGTATGGTACATGGCTTGATAACCTGAATGAATGTCTCTCCATAATCTATCCCTTCTTGTTGGTGAAACCTTTTTGTCGTGTTTTATATCTTTCCATTGTGCAATCTGATTTTTGCTTTATTAGAAACACCTATTTCGAATCCACAACATTCATCCCATTTTCATATTTTATCAAGGTACAAGTGCCATTTTTTATTAGAGCATTGTACTGATCATCCATTGTCTTTCGCCATTTAGGATCATTTATAGCTTTGGAGTAGATGTAGGTTCCAAAAATATGAGTCTTGCAAAGGATACTTGGTGGTTGTTAAGCAAAGTTTATTAATAAATTTTGGAAATATCTAACCTTTCCCTTGTTACCATTGGATGATGTTGTACATCTTCATATGTTGAACTGCCACCGGTTTGTTCAATCTGTAGTTCTTGTTGGTGTATGGCATGAGGATAAGATTGTGGATTATCAACTTGCGTTGTATACAGTTTAGGTACTGGAAGGTGAGATGGGTGAAGTAAAATGTTGTGAGGAGAGTACCTTGGTGTTTATGTTTTCTTATAGTTGTGCTACCACATAGTGAACATGTAACTTGGCAGCAAAGGAAAAGATGACCTCTTCAAATCTAACATGTCACAAGATGTTTAGCCTACGTGTGGGTGCGTGAAAGCATAAATAACCCTTATGTGAGCTACTATAACCTAGAAAGATGCAAGGTAGAGACCTAGGTTCCAGTTTGTTATTGGCATATGGATGAAAACCTGAGTAGAACAGACAACCAAACACCTTTAGGAAGGAGTAGTGATTTGTTGAAGAGTAACTCTAAAGGAGTTTAAGGTTCAGTTCTAGAAGCAGGAACACAGTTGATAAGATAGCAGGTAGTAGTGAAAACGTATGCCTAATACGATTTAGGCATAGAAGCATGGACCAATAGATCAAGACCAGATTCATTGATGTGTTGTATGTGACGCTCAACTAAGTCATTCTGGGCAGAAGTGTCGGGACATGAGAACCTTTGGACCACTCCAGATTTATTTAAAAATTTGGTGAACTTCTGATATTTTCCATCATTGGCAGATTGAAAGGTTTTCATTTTATGCTCGGTGAGATTCTCAATTTGTTTTTTGAAATGTATAAAGGTCGGCAAAACATCTGATTTTTGGACAAGAGGAAAGATCCATGTATAACGAGAGTATACATCTGGTAGAAGTAAATAATAACGAAAACCATTTCTCGACAAATATGGAGATATACCCATAAATAAGATAGTGTTAAACTTAATGTTTTATTATATACGGTTTTACTAACTGGAAAGGGAAGTTTTTTGCTTTTACAAACATGGCAAGAATGACAATAATCAAAGGGTTCATTGGAAACATGTAAAGAAAACTACTTTATGACTCTAGTCACTGTGCGAAGCATAGGATGTCCTAGATGCTGGTGCCAAACTGGAAGAGTTTCTGAGATGAAGGATTTTGGTTGAATCAGGTTTTCTATCTCTCTAACATTGTCAAATATGTAGATACCATTCTTACTCCGGCCTTGTGACAACACTCTTCACATGTGATGGTCCTTTACAAGAAATAAATTTGAGTAAAACTTTAAAAAAACATCATTATCCTTGTAAAATTGAGAAACAGAAAAAAGATTGGCTTTTATCCTATGGACATGATAAACTTTTTTTAGGTGAAAATGACTGTTATTATAGGTAAAGGAGGTATTACCAATGTTTTCAATTGGGAGAGCATTATTATTGTCAACTTGTACGTGTTCATATCCACTGTATTCTTGACCAAAGTTTAGTTTGTCCATGTTAGATGTTAGATGGTGTGTTGCTCCAGTATATTTAACCCATCTATTATTGATTAATTTTCCAGGGAAAACAACATAATGATAGACACATTTTTGTGTCTAAATTGCGCTTGATTATCTATTTTGATAGTGTTCGATTTTGTACTTTTTATGGTTTTTTATGTCTTTGTAGGTATTTTTGAGAAATAAACATTTGCGGAAAAAACGGCTCGAAAAGTGATAAAGGCACACAGGGAGAATTGATAAAGGCACTCATCTCTTGGGTTGGGGGCACCCCCTTCTTTGGATTTGAAACCGAAAATGGCGGGAAGATTTTGTTTGCGTAAGAAAGCTTCTGCATGATTCTGTCAACCAAGTTTTAAGGATTTTAAACGTGTACTTGGTATCTCAAAGTGATTCAACAACCTAAAAAACATCAATACACGTCACAAGACGTGTTTCAGCCGGAAAAATTGCCAACAGGAACAAATCGAGCCGGAAACAGAGTTGTATTCTGTTTGGGATTTGCACGTAAGTTTGAGAGTGAATTTGACTTGTTCTTTGGGTCCTTATCGGTTCTCAAGACTTATTAGGGTATACTAACCCTATATATAGCAAAGGGAAGCAAAGGAAATGGTAACGGGGGAAGAATCCAGAGCCACCGAAAAAATTCCAGGAGAAAACACTTCTGCTACTGGTGAAGAAGAAGGTGAAGAACATAAGGTGCTCATAAACTGTCGCTGACGCAGTCACTGAAGCAGTTGTATTTCTGAAGCACATGAAGCCCGTTCTTTTCTTCTGTAACGCAGAGAACAAGTCTCTGTAACGCTTATAAGCGTTTTTGTTCTCCTGTGTTACTATTAATTCATCTTTGTACACACTTTTTGAGCTATGCAAATCTATTTTGAGGGTGTTTCCAATACAATGAGCTAATCACCATCACTGGGGCGACGGAGGAAGCCCGTCTTCCAATAATTAAGTGGTAACTTATATTTTATCTATTTTTTTACAATTCTTTTATTAATAATTGCTTTAAATTAAATTGAAAAAAATGGTTTTTATCAAATAATTGTGTTTTCTTTTGATGGGTCATGCTTAAAACTTTTGATATCTCATACTTTCGATTTACAATTATTCTTTCAAAACCTAACTTTTGCAATATTTAGAATAAATTGAATACAAGAATTGTAAGATTTTATCACTTGAAATATTGGCTAATGGTGGAATCTTTAGCCATAGTTCTTCCCATCAATTTGAAATCAAGTTTGTTCTAATCTTCTTTATTTTATTTATTAAAAATTAGGTCTAGAAATCGAATCTTCACAAGTCTGAGTATCAAACTTTTTACCACTGTTTTAAAACTACATCAATTTTTGGCGTCGCTGCCGGGGAGCGGTTGTGGAATATTATAATTAGTATTTTTTTCTCATGGTCGTCTAGCTCAACAAAATTCGTCTGCTTCAAAATATTCACGGGTTTCTTACTTGTGAGTTATATATTGAACGATTTGGACAGGTTGGACGCTCATTACCCTAAATTGTGAATGTTGATACGAGGTACTAGTACTGCTTTTCGAAGTGGGAAAATACTTAGTTGAGTTCTTTGAACTCTTCCGTTCCAATTATAAGGGTAGGAGCAATTTTTTTTTATTTTTGTATATATGGAGTATGTTTGCATGATTGATTCTAGTACCAATAGTGTTAATGATCCGTTAGAGGCTTGCTTGGCCCATTTTGGAGCTTACTACAATGAGGATAGGCATTTAGAAGAAGTTAATGCGTTGTTAGATTATGCCCCCATTTTGGATTATGGAAAATGGCAACATAAACCTGGTGATGATATATGTGTTAGTTCTGAGGAAATTGTATTTAAGTTTAACGACTTAGAGATAGTTTCTAGAACCCTGATAGACACATTTTTGTGTCTAAATTGCACCTTAATTTCTAGTGAGTTAGTATTCGATTTTGTGTCTATTACGTGTTTCTATGCTTTTGTAGGTACATTAGAAGAATAAAGATTTGTGAAAAAATTGGCTCAAAAAGTGTTCAAAGCACCCGGGAAAATGGATCAAGGCACCCACACTTTGGATTGGGGCACCCTTGGATCGGGATGAGCTGGATCAGACCAACTCAGCGGGTCAACTCGGCCCAGTCAACTCGGTCAAAGTCAGTTGACCGAGTCAAACCTTCATCGGGACAGTTTCATCGGCAGCAAACTTCTGATTTTCAAATCAGATTTTCTTTGCGATTTCAGCGCAAATTGGGAGTTACCCAATCTAATTCAAGGTTCGTAAAATCGATTAGAAGCTCTAGAAGCCGAAGATAAGGGCCAGAGGAGCATGAATTTGGACGGGAACAGGAATACATCCCTGTTTTGGATTGGCATCAAATTCTCGTCAAACTACCGAGTTATAATGGGATTAGAACATCCTAGAAGACTCCAAAGGCCTATATAAAGAGTTTACAAGCTTCAGAAATAAGGTACGCAGCTCCAGGATCAAGTTTTCTATTTTCCGGCTAACTCTGTCAACGCTGCTACACCGGCCGTCACCGGTGTTCATCCTCACCTTCACCGAAGAAGACAGCTCACCCACACTTTTATCTGTTGCAAAATTTGAAATCTCTGTTGCTATTTCTCACTGTTATATTCTTGGTTGAATTGGGTTGTAACAGTTGGAACTGATTCTGTAACGTGTGTTCTGCGTTACTGTTTAGCTGTTACAGCGTTAATCAATCTTGTAATCTTTCTTTTGAGCAATGAAATCAACTTTTGAGCAAGTTTTCTTCACCATGGGATAAGTCTAATTACTGGGATGATGGATAAGGTAATTTTCTCAATTTTATGTGATTTAATTATTTTCTAATAATTATTTATAATTCTTTTATTATTAAAATTGCATAGTTTTGAATAGTAAAAACGGTTTTCTTTCAACAGTTGTGCTTTTGCTTGATGGATTATGCTTAGTTAATAAATTTTGATAGTCCATGCTTGTGATTTACTCTGTTTGTTAGCATAACAAAACCAACTTTGGCAATTATTTGTGCTTTAATTAATTTAAAAAGAATTATCTGATTAATCACATAGGTTGTTAGATTTACCTGATTCCTGATTCCTGGTACGTTTAAAATTATTTAAAAATCATATTTAGGTTATTTAGTCTTTTTCTTACTCCTGGAATTTTCTAGAATTAGTTTAAATCATTATTTTCTAAAATCATTACCTTCACAAGTTCGAGTAACGAACTCTTTATTTACCACTTCTAAAATTACATCAAACCCTAGAATTCCAAAAGTTACCTAATTTAGGGTTAGAATTATGTGCTTCAAAAGTTTTGTTGGATTACTTTGTATCCAAATACCCAGAGGACTTGCCTGTTCCTGACACTGTGTATGAACCAATCAATACTTCCCAAATCCTAATATTATCCCCATATTTTGTTCTTTACGCACTTTCAGGTGTAGTAAAAACTAGGTTTGGGGGTAATCCTTTATTTTTGATAGTTCCAGTGTCTACATGTTGCAATAATATAAGTGTGAAGCTGTCATTTGTATATATTGTATTTTGGGTTGATCCCCAAATTTTCAGGTTGTTAGTGTATGGGGATCCTTTCTGTACATATCCAATAGGTAGATTTTTATTTTCTTTTTAGGATTTATTTTTCTTTTTCTTTTTCTTTTTGGTGTTTTTTGTTATTACTATCGTTAATGTGTGTTACAGAGAATACTGCTTTTCTTGCGTTAATCAGGTGAGACGTTCCAATCCCTTTTATTTGAATTTTATTTGCCTTTCTTATATTTATTGCATACCATTCTAGGTTGCACAGTTTGAAACATTGAGGACAATGTTAAATTTAGGTTTGGGGGTAGAGTTTTAGAAAATTGATATCAATAAGAAACTCCGAAACTTAGAAACTTATGAATTATTCAGGATGACACTAACCATTCTAGGTAGATAGAAACATAGCTCTTATCTATAGGAATTGATGTGTCCAGCTAAATGGTCTATTCATATCTGAATGCACTCAGGTGTTATAAATAACATGATAATCATTGAACAAGCATATCTCGGAATCATCATAATCATATCACTTTTCTATTTTTATTTTTGCAATTTTATGTTTCTCTAAGTGATTTGGTGGGGTCCTAGTATTGCCAAAAGGTCGTAGCTCGGATGTATTAAAATTTTAATTTTTATTAAAAAAAATTTAAAAAAATTGACACTTTGATAGCAATATGTGTGTGTTTTCCCTGTCTCTGTCGCCTAAGCAAGCATGGAATGCAGGATCCATGGGAATTATCATGTAATCTGCTGAAAAGGAGCATGCGCTTATATTCAAAAGATCTAATCATGTAGTCGTAAAAAAAATGAAAACGAAAAAAAAAAGATCAATTATGTGTATAAATAATAATAAAAATATGAGCATCTGAGCCAGACTTTATACTAATATTTTGGGGAAACACCGTTAACCTTAGTCAACATATGCACCATTCACTACTTCTATTTCCATCTTCTAATCTATCCATGTGTTTGAATTTGATTGATTTCGAGCAATGTGAATTTTTATTCAATTTTGGATGTTCAATGATTATTTGAGTAGAATTCACATTCTTATATGAATTTTAGTACGCTGAGTGCAAACTCGTGTACATCAATTGGATTCATACAGGGTAATGATTCTTATAGATGAAGAATTTAGTAGGCCAACTAAATAGCTTGTTTAGTGTCTATCCTCAATCGTTAACATGTAGCTGAAGTTTGGAGTAAAAGGTTTTGTGGGTACACCTCTTGTAAACCCTCACGAGACAAAACTCGTCCGCCTAAGGCCACTTAGGGGTTTAAAGGCTTATTACATATGCTAAATGTATTTGCAATTCCTGCGAAAGTGAGTTAGGATTTAATTTTATTTTTAGATTAGTTTTGCTCGAGGACTAGCAAAATATAGGTTTGGGGGTATTTGATACGGGCATAATTTATATATATTTACCGCTTACTTATATTTGGTAGTACTTAATTTTATACTATTAATGTATTTTTATTGCTTTAATAGGTGGTATGCATAAAATCCAAAGTTACGAAAAAATACGGTTAAACGGTCTAAATTGCTAACGCTTATTTACACTGTTAGCTTACAGTGTTGCTACAGCTGAGAAAGAAAGGAAAGAAGAGGACGTCTTATAAGAGAAAACTTCTCATTCAGTGGCTGACGAATAAATATTCCCTAAATTAAAAGAGGACCTGACAGAAAGAAAAAGGTGGAGAGAAAGGTTGGTCAGCATGTGAGATAGAAGTGGAGATTTTTCTCTTCACATCACCGAGGAGTAGGAGATATTGATTTTCTCTTGGAGTTGGTTAAGCAGTAGGCGGAAATCTAGAGCAAGAATTGGTCAGCACGTGGGACCGAGTACACATGGTCAGGTGAGAAAGTGTAGCAGGCTAATAGACATGGGCTAAGAAAAGTGAGAGAAGGACGTGACTGATAAAAGAAGAGTAGGTGAGGCAGGTGAAGGGTTAATGACGTGGACAAACAAAAAGAAGGTGTCAGACTTCTTTATGGAGGGATAACATCATTAGGTTAGAGGGGGTAGGTGTTCTAGGTTTTCTTTTGGGGTATATAGGGGAGACAGGAACTGAACATGAGAGGGAGGCTGACGTAGGGGGAGTTTTCTTGAGGTTTTTTGTTTCTTTTCTCCTAGTACGGTGGAGTAGGGAAAGGAGGTGTAGGTGAGAGACGAAAAAAATGAAGGAAGAGCTAGAAAAAAGTAGCTAGACCTAGGGTTGGAAGGCTAGGGAGAGAGGTGTGTGAGAAAGAAAGTAGGGGAAGAAAGAGCTAGAGCTACAATTGAAAAAAAAAAACCTATAGTATACAGGAGACGGAGGCAGACTCTTCTGGGAAGTGTGGGGGTTTTGTTGAAAAAGAGAGAGGAGTACAGACGTGAAAAGAGGTGATTGGAGGCAGAGAAGTATACAGGAGAAACAGATCCCAGCAGTCATACCATCCATTGCTTTACTTTGCTTTAATTTTTCCCTCTCTACTTCACTCTCTATTTTCTTAATTATTTTTATGGGTTTTGAGAAACCTAATCCCATGTCTTGCTAATTAATTTGTAATTAGGGTTTTATGTTGAAACCATTTAAATTATTAGATCAATTAAATTGAATTATTTGGTACAGACTATTATGATTTGAATAAGATTAGTTCGATGATTTTGTTTATTGATTTAATGAAAAATTAGTTGTTGCTTCAGCGGTTCTGTATAATACAGTAACCTATGCGTAGAATTAATAGGATAACAAATATGTTTGTCTACTTATTTGATATTTCATGCTTGGGTTAAATCCTTAGATGGGGTATGCTTAGAAGAGCCAAATATTATTTGTGAACCTATAATTAATTTTGTATAATTTTCTCGCTAACGCAATTAGATGGTGTATGCATGAGACTTAGAGCTTTTGATGCACCATGCTTAGGGCGTCTCAGTGAAATTTGTGACTCTAATACATATAATAGGTGATGTCGATAGAACGAACAATAGATGAATATTCAGGAGTTATGTTTCATTTCATTAATTAAATAAAAATAATGGTGGATACTGAAAACCCTGGTTACTGTTTCTCCCATTTGATTTATTTTATTAGTTTAATTTATTTTTCTTGTTTTAACTTTATTCCGAAAAATCCACAAATATTATTTCTGATTAGTTTAATTGAGATATTAATTACAGTATTGTCCCAGCTCCCTGTGGGTTCAACCCGTACTTGCCGTTGTCTGCATGCACATGCGGTTATTTCTATAGGGTATTCTAAAATCCCATAACGTAAGCTTGTGGCTTCCTTATTGTTGGTGAGGTAGGGTCCTTCTTATGTCTATACCATTATTTGATGGTTGTGTGATTTCTGCAACCACATAATTGACAGGGACCCTGTGAGTTCTGATTATTGAATCTTGGATTGGGTTGTGAGCGGCTTGGATGATAGTTTTTGCGATTTCTTCGTTGATATGACCTGTTGTATTTGTTTCCTCTTGTAACTGCTACATTGAATAAGGGATGTTGGGTTAGAGCAAATTGTTGGTCAAAATGCATATCAAAGGTAAGTATGTGAGCATAAAAAGTGTATGTGTCCAGTTTTGCTATAATACTCAGATAAGTGACAATATGATCATAAGACTGATTTAGCCCACTTAAGATTGACTGCTGCATATCATCTTCACTTATTGGGTTTCCAGAGGCTGCAAGAGTATTGAACAGAGATTTAGCTTTTGAAAAATAGTCTTACATATTATTGTTACCTTTGGTTAAACTATGAAGTTCCCTTCGAAGTTGCATCTGATGTGCTCTGGTTTGAGGTGCAAACCAAGTTTCTAGTGCTTTCCAGACTTCTTGTGAAGTTTCTAAGCCAACTACACGAATCATAACACTTTCTGATAAAGATGAAATTAGCCATCCTAGCAAAAATTGATCTTGTTATTCGAATTTTGTGTATTATGGATTAATTACTTCATAATCAGAAAGAGTTCATAGTGGTTTTTTTTAGGTTCCATCAACGTAACCTTCTAGTTTGTAACCTTTTAATAATGGTTTGAATTGTGTTTTCCATATGAGATAGTTTGTTTCACTAAGTTTGATGTTGATAAGATGGTTTATGTGTAGTTGTTGAAGGGTGTTGATAAGATGGTTTATGTGTAGTTGTTGAAGGGTATTAGTGTTTGCTTCCATTGTTTGAAGAGTTTGGCCTGGTTTTAGAATCTCTAGCGTGATACCAACTCAAACAAGTATTCTGAACTGTGAGAACTTTCTTATTAATTATCGAAACTGATTATAGGCTTATATAGCAAATACAATATACTATAATATATAGTTTCCTTATTCAATAGATCCTAACATTATTAGAAAATATTATACAAGGAGAAGAATAAGTTGGCTTTCAGGCTTAATTAGTGGAGACAATTTAGGATCGTGTAACGTATCCTTGACAGATACTAACTCATAAGAAATTCTAGAGTTTTAACAGAACAAGAAAGCACACTAGCGCAAAATTATAACAAGATACATGGAAAACAGATCCGCAAGAAAACAAAAAAAAAGGTTATGAGTTTGTTGGTCTTGTAAGGACTATCATCTTTAAGGAGCTATTGCAAGTTATCTGTCATGAAAGTTGAGCGGCACATGGGTTTAAAGTTGAACTGATGGTGATGAAGGTTCAATGCTATGTTTTAATGATGTTGGTTTTGGAGTTATAAACTAATAAGTTTAAATATATGTTATTAGTACTGTAGATATGAAGAAAAAAAAATACATAGCACAAATTTGTGCCCAGATAGTGGTTAATCACTAAGTTAGGTGGACATGGGACTTGAGTGTTAGGATTTTTACCTCTCAACGAACTGCGTCAGACAATTACTTTAGGTACTGATAAAACCACGGAATACATGATCTTGAAATGATATGGTGAATAGTAAGTAAACCAAGCACAAATAATAACAAAGAACAAGAAAGTAAATCAAACCTACAAGACATGCAAGATTTATAATGGTTCAACAGTATATACAATGTGTATATATTGTCTACGTCCACTTTGAGCCGCACCAGCTCCAATCCACTATGAATGAATCAATTACAAACGTAAAACACATTTGAGGAATACTAGCAAACCCTTGGTTATACCGTAGCAATTACCTGAGACGCTCACCTTGTCTCTTGCTCCTACGCAATTGCACTCACCACAAAAACCCTAACTTCTCTCTCTAAAGCTAACACAAGAAATCCCTCACCGATCTCTCTACATTCATAATAATCTCTACATGGCCTAGTACCTATTTATATAAGTAACAAACTTGGCCACCAAGAATCCCTAGCTAATATTAAGAAACACCTTTCATATATTAAAGAAGACATGAAATATGGAATACCCTTTAGATTTCTACATGGGACTAGGAAACCCAAACATATTCTTAAAATAAGTCTTCAATATACAATATTTAGTTCAAATTTTATCCTCTTCAAAATTTTTTTTTAATAAAGAACACTTGGAATATACAAGTTCAGACTTTTATGACTTATGAATCGGTGTAAATCACACAATTCAAATGATGAATCATAAGATCCATAGTAGATTCGATTCATTGTGATTCTTAAATTCTTTAACGATTGTACGAATTGAATTATAAATCGTAAGATTCTGAAAATATGTTGAGTGCTATTTCGAATTGGACTGCGTGCTATTCCAAATTGCACTTAAATTTCATGGCCGATAGGGCTGTCAACAGATGATAACGAAATGGATATTGACTCAGCAGGTTCCGATATCCGATAAGTTCCGATAGAATCTTAAACTTCATATCTGATTCCGTTTCGTTAAGCTTATCGGATATCGGATATTATCCGATAAATATCTGATAGTTGATAAAAAGCTTATAAACCTATTTTTTCACTTCAAACTTTTCAGTTCATTTAAGCATTTCCAGTTCACAATTCAGTTCAAACACATACAAAACACATACAAATGATCACAGTTTATAAATTACATGTTCTATTGTTCTTGCAGCAAAAGAAAACACATTTTCTTCCATGAAAAGAGTTGCAGGAAGAAGGAATACCACCGCTATTGGAGCCATGTACAAAAGGAGGTTCATTGAGTTCAACTTTTCCCTGCAAATGTAAAGCTTATCAGGAAAAGACAATTAAAAAAAGCACAGAAATTTCAGTATAGATTTCACACTGCTTCAATAGTTAGCCGCAGAACCTAGAAGAACACATTACCCTTCAGAGGTCAGTAGACTTCCTTGTAGCACTGACTTTAGCGCTCTGGCAGCAGTAGCACCAACGCACATTATAAAGCCAAATAGATGGAAACTTGGTTCACCCTGCATCCACAATACAAAGAATGAGTTCAAGTAATTAAGAAAATCACAGCCAACCAAGTCCAAGATGTAAACAAATAACCTATGATCAAACTTGCCACGTAGCTAGACTTAGACTAGCTCACTAAAATCAGAATTTTAACTCACAATGACTAAGGGTTACTGAACCAATTAAGATATCCAATCTATTTTTAATTAATACTCAGGAATTCAGACTCTCTAATAACATAATGCAAACGAGAAAAACACCAACAATTGAAACCGTAACCTCGTCAAATTCATTTCTTTCAAAGGTCAATATAACTAACTTAACTAAAAAAAACATGGGGCAATTTTGATATAAAAATGATGAAATTAGAGAGACAAAGATTAGAAGTCTTACCTCGGATGCAATGACAACTCCAGTAACAACAGGAACAAGGGTTTCATAAGTAAGCCAATCTTCTCTTTTAACAATCATTATATAAGCAAAAACAGCAGTAAAGAAAGGTGTAGTAGCACCAATAGCTTGATTAAAAGAAACATGTAAAAACCTGAATGAAACATTTCCACTAACAACTGATGCACAAAACACAAGACTTAATGCTGCGATCTTCATAAATTGAACTCTAGACCTAATTGTTTGCATAGGTACCATTTTCATCCAAGCAATTGCAACATAACTAAATAATGAACATGCTGTCATATGACACATAGTTAAGAAGATCGGGTATTTGAATCCATAGTATGACAAAAGACTTGGTGATCAAGTGCAGACACTTTACATACTAACTGATTGTGAATTATCTGACTGCATGTTGTCGACAATCCAGCTACAACAATATGCGTCTCAATATCATCCTGAAAACAAACATACCAAGTCAGAAATGTAATAAACCCAATCAGTAACTGTTAGTCATTGAATGAAAAGCATGACTGAAGAACAAAAGACAACACCCAAAACCCTTGTTCAAACCCCAACTTATAATTGCCAACGGTATGCTGAAACAATCAAATAGGGGGAATGGTTCAAAACAATTTTTAGATCTATTAGGGTTTGAAAGAATGAAATCTGAATTAAATTGATGAATTTTCATTATCTACTTCCATGGATCTGAGTGAATTTCATCAGGTTGGTTTTGATTTTTTTCTAGGGTTTCTTCAGCAATGAAGTTGCAGAGAAAATGAGAGAAAAGAGGGATGTAGCTCGTGTAATGTTCACTGAAGTGAAGAAGAGGGGGAACTAGAGAAGTGAACGAAGAAGAGGGATAGTCTTTACTCTTTAGTCTTAGTTATCGGTATCAGATAATATTCGACGGATACTGGCTTAGCCGGTTCCGTTACGATAACACTAAATATCCGATAGAAATATCCGCTTCCAACATCCGATATCCGTTATATCGGATAATATCCTATAGGATCCTGGATTTTCGGAAACGACTATCGGATTTCGGATTGGGATTGACATCCCTAATGACCAATGTTGTTTCTAAAGCTAGTTATCCTTTTCGGACCGTTGATGTAGAGGCAATGCTAAAAGCCATTTTAGAAACTTCAGCTGCGCCAACTCCTTGACCATGTGTAAAGCTCAACACGCCAAGCTATAATAGCCTCTTTGTCGGCCACTATCCAAAGCCAAAACGCTCGAGTGTTTGATTTTAAATCTCGGTGGACCCTGCGCTCACGGGAGGGAGTAGAGGAATTGTATGCGAGGAGCCAGTCGAATTATGGACACCCAATTGACAAGAATCAAACCAATGTAAGTCGTATATGACCGTTCAAAATATTTTATTATTAAAATCCTCATTTGTCCGAATCTAAAAGATATTATAATGAAAAACATTTACCAAAACTAAATATTTTTCTCTTTAAATCTCGGCCACTCCTTTATCCCTTTATATGTGCGGATTCATTTCTCACCTAAATATCACCTAAAATTAAATTGAAGACTGACCACATATAAACACATTATTATTGTCCCTTTACTGACTCCATCCAGGAAAGAGACGACAAACCTATAACAGTTCCAAAGACGGAGACCTCTTGAAAAAACTGGGACCTACATTCTCGCTAGACCGTCATATTTAACGCCGTGATTCTTTTCTGTGCCTTAATTTAACGCCTACCTATTCTTGACCTCATCTCTTCGTTTTCTTCGTTTTTGCCAAAGATTCCTTGCCATCTTATCAACAAAGTAACTAAAGCAGGTTTACACGTGTAATGAAATTATTGGTTGATTCTGAGGCGGTTCCGTCACGGATGGGATTTCCTTTTGCGTGTTGAAATCGGAAGATTGTTTTTGGGTTATAAATAGAGACATTCACAGCCTTTGTTCTCCATCCCATTGTTCTACACAATCTCCCGATTCTCTTTCCTTCTTAAATTAATCTCCCAATTCTCTTTTTGCGATCTAAAGGATCTTGCTCAACTCTTTTTCAAGGTAAATTAGGGTTTCTTCTCTGCCTTTTGTTTTCTTTGTTCAATTTTTTTTATGAATTATGAATGAATTAGTTTTTTAGTAATCTGAATTTGAAGCTGTTTAAAATCTATCATCATACCCATGATGATATTCGTAGTTTTGATTTCTGTTGTATTTCAGAATTCTGTGTTGCTTAAGTTTTCTAATCATCTGTAACATGTTGCGTTCGATTTCGTAATCATATGATGGTAGAAGTTCTATGTTTAGATTCTGTTTTGATGGTAGCATACATACTGCTTGATTATGTTGTATACTGCTAGGGATTTCCTGTTCGTATCAAATTTAGGCAAAGTTTCGTTGTTTTGTATGAGGATGACAGTAATTGAGGCCTGTTGATATAGTTTCCGTTCGTTTATTATCTGTTCTGATTTCTAGTTGTCACTGGTGTTTATCGTTTTGTTGTGATTCTGTTGATCGGAGTGTATCTGATTTTTTTTTTTTATTTGATTAACAGATGCAGATCTTTGTGAAAACACTTACTGGTAAGACCATTACCCTTGAGGTCGAAAGCTCAGACACTATTGACAACGTCAAGGCTAAGATTCAGGATAAGGAGGGAATTCCTCCAGACCAGCAGCGTTTGATCTTTGCTGGTAAGCAGTTGGAAGACGGAAGAACCCTAGCTGACTATAACATCCAGAAAGAATCAACTCTCCATTTGGTTCTCCGCCTACGTGGTGGTATGCAGATCTTCGTGAAAACCTTAACTGGTAAAACCATCACTTTGGAAGTTGAGAGCTCTGACACCATCGATAATGTCAAGGCTAAGATCCAAGACAAGGAGGGTATTCCTCCAGACCAGCAGAGGTTGATCTTTGCTGGTAAGCAGTTGGAAGATGGGCGCACTCTTGCTGACTACAACATCCAGAAGGAGTCTACTCTCCATTTGGTTCTTCGTCTACGCGGTGGTATGCAAATCTTTGTGAAGACTTTGACTGGAAAAACCATCACTCTTGAGGTTGAGAGTTCCGACACCATTGACAACGTCAAAGCTAAGATCCAGGATAAGGAAGGTATTCCCCCAGACCAGCAACGTTTGATCTTCGCCGGAAAGCAGTTGGAAGATGGTCGCACCCTTGCTGACTACAACATCCAGAAGGAGTCTACTCTCCATTTGGTGCTTCGTCTTAGAGGTGGTATGCAGATCTTCGTGAAGACTTTGACTGGAAAGACCATCACTCTTGAGGTGGAGAGCTCCGACACCATTGACAATGTCAAGGCCAAGATCCAGGATAAGGAGGGTATTCCTCCAGATCAGCAGAGGTTGATCTTTGCTGGAAAGCAGTTGGAAGATGGTCGAACTCTTGCCGACTACAACATCCAGAAGGAGTCTACTCTCCATTTGGTGCTTCGTCTTCGTGGTGGTATGCAAATCTTTGTGAAGACTTTGACTGGAAAAACCATCACTCTTGAGGTTGAGAGCTCTGACACTATTGATAATGTCAAGGCCAAGATCCAAGATAAGGAAGGAATCCCTCCCGACCAGCAACGTTTGATTTTCGCAGGAAAGCAATTGGAGGATGGTCGTACTCTTGCCGATTACAACATTCAGAAGGAGTCCACTCTTCACCTTGTCCTTCGTCTTCGTGGTGGTAACTAGAAGTGTCTGTTGATGGTGTTTCAGCTGTGGCAGTTGTGATATTTGATGATTTGGTATCGTTTGTGTTCCCTTAGGCTTTCCCTTCATGTTTCTGTCATTGCATTAACTGTGAGTGCAGTGTGATCGTATGTGGTTCTTGTTGATTAATAAGTAAATTGTTCTCGTTAGTAAACTGTTTGATCATATTGGTATATACTCAATTAGTTCTCTACTTAGCATGTATCCCAAACTTGTGTTACTCCTGTATTTCTGAAGTTTGCAGTACTGTTTTGAGTCTGCTGCCAAACTTGCGATCTTTCCCGTATCTTTTAAGTTTGCACTGTTGCGAGTCCCAAGTGCCCTTTAGGTATGCTAAACTTGTGTTCACCAAACTGCTAAGTTTGGGAAGATGAAAATAATGAAGGCGAATATGTATGACTCAGCACACCCTTACAGATGAGGGTTTGCATATGTTGGACGGGCGCAATGATTTCATATGTTGGATGAGCTCTCACAATCTTGTTATGGTCTGTCCTGGGAACTCCCTAAGCTTCCGATCTTTGCAAGAAAGGCTATGATGGTATCGGCAGAGCTGACCAAAAAGATTTTAAGAGACTAAAAACTCATGAAATTTCGAAGCTATTCTCCAAAGTCATCATTAGTTTCACTGATTTATCCTCCCTTTTGGCAGAAAACTTGCAGGATATATGCTCTCGAGACTATTACAGTGCCGAAGACCAGTGAATACAATATAGCTGTGCATTTGTTCAATGTCAAAGCCAAATATCCAGGGTAAGGAGGGATCCTAACGTTTAGTTTCGTAGGAAAGCAATTGGAGGATGGTGGTCGTGTTCTTGCAGATTACAACATTGAAGAGTCCACTCTTCCCCTTGTCCTTCGACTCTGTAGTTGTAACTAGAAGCGTCGGTTGATGGTGTTCAACGGTGGTTATGAAATTTGATTGTTTAATGTCGTTTGCAATCTGTCAGTTGGAAGAACTTATGTTAAACTCTAGTATTTAGGATTTCTATTATGATTGGTCTATTTGCTGCATTGACAGTTAAGTGCAGTGTTATCGTATGTGGTTCTTGGATTTAAGTGCAGTGTTAAATAAATTGCTGCATCTTTAGTAATTGGTTTCGCGCTTAGTGTAATATTTTCAAATTAGATCCCCTTGCAGGTATGCCAAACTTGTGCTATTCCCGTATTTCTGAAGTTTGCAAAACTGTTGTGAATATGCCAATGTGTTCTTACCGGACGTCAAGCTTACAAACTCAACTATTAGAAAAGCAAGTGTAGAACATGGGAATGACCTTATCTGTATTTTAAGTCTGATTTTCTTGTCCCAGTTTCATAAGATCATCTTCTTCCAAATAAATTAGAGATTCAATTAAGATCAAGATGAACCTGCAATGATCCTCTGGTAAAACTCATTAGATTGCAAGGTTCTCCAAAGTCATCTTTAAGACCAGTACATACTGACATCAAATTCTTGTACTCCCCTTTGACCAATAATCCTCTAGTCTACTACCACAATGAACAATAGCAGCATTTGTTAGACTCACAAGTCATAATGCCTTATCCTCTCCCGTAAACTAGATATAGCACCTTGCAAAAGGTGAGAGAACAGTCATTACGTACGGTGAATACAAACAAGAAATTTTGGTAACTACCCAATACCAAACACTCATCTAAAACTTTGAAAATTCCTCTTAACTTTTAAGGAAAACCCCTCCTCAAATTATGAACAAGGCAGTTGATTTTGCTACTAACTTAGACAGCCCTGAGCATTCTAAGTATGGATAAACTTCTGACAGATATGTGACTGCATAGGCCTCTATTTAATGCAAACGGGTACATACCTACCTACCTGGCTACAGGCTATCTTAACTTAAACAAAGTGCATGTTCAACCTAACTTATTTTGGCAAATGGGTTCGAATAGATGCTTAGGAGTTAGGAATTTAGGAATCTAGGCGAAACTGAAATTTAGGATGATAGTGTTTTCCATATACTATTTTGTATAATTTGTACTTGCACCGAAAAGATTCTACCTAATCTTCCTCTTGAGTGAAACTGGATATGCATATGCCTCCTATTGGAATCTTGCAATAATGAACGACAACGTTAGATGTATCAGAATAATATAAAGAACTGAATTGAAAACAACTCTACCACGGATAACTACGAGGGTAGAATCATACGTTCAACAAGTTGTCCTTAACACATTAGTTCGCGAGTATACTCGAGAAGAGCAATGCTAAACCCCCAACGTGCGAAGAGTGTCCAGGATAAGATTGTCGATATAGCTTGTATTAGCACAATACAAACTACCCACTCTTCAACTTAGCAACACGGAAGGAAGAGAAATAAACACTCAAAAGCGCAAAACAAAGCGAGAAAATAGTGAAAAGAATACAGGATAGTAGCCGCTTCTAGGATATCTTAGCAACAGGGAAGGAAGACACTAATGGAGGCTTCTTTCCACCACAGAGCTTCAGAAGAATTCATGGCTTCTCTATAGGTCTGTGGCTCAGACTCTGCTAGGTATGTAATGCAACCATGATAGTATGCAACCCAATGTCAGAAATTTCAGAACTAACAACCATGCACTAGTATGCTCAGGATACCCTATGAAGACAAAATCAACAATTTTGGGTTCTATCTTAGTTCTCTTAGGATGAGAGATGACCACCTTTGCCAAACACCCCCACACTTTGAAGTAAGCATAAGATGGTTGTCTACCTTTCCATAACTCATATGGAGTTTTATCTGATTCTTTAAAGGGTACTCTATTCAGGATATATTAAGCTGAGAGGATGGCCTTCCCCCACAATTTTGCAGGTAATCCTGAACTAATCAACATGACATTCATCATATCCTTAAGGGTACGGTTCTTACGTTCAGTTACATCATTGGATTGAGGTGAATAAGGGGATGTTGTCTCATGTATTATGCCATGTTCTTCGTAGAAATCTCCTACAGGAATTTCATACTCACCACCACGGTCAGACCTAACAGTTTTAATGGTAGTATTCAATTGGTTTTCAACTTCGAGTTTATATATCTTAAAGGCTTCTAAGGCATCATCCTTCCCTTTAAGCAAATAAACATGACAGTACCTTGTACAATCATCTATAAAAGTGACAAACCACTTCTTACCACCTCTAGTTTGAACTGACTTCATATCAACTGGGTTAGAATGGATTAATTCTAAGGGTTTATAATTTCTCTGGACATTCTTACTGAATGATTTCTTAGCATGCTTAGATTCTACACAAATCTCACACTTATGATCTTTTTCAATATTGAATTTGGGTATGCAGCCTATGCTAGCCAATTTATGCATTGATTCATAGTTTAAATGACCAAGTCTACCATGCCAAACATTCAATGACAGACACATATAAGCAGAAGAATCTTTCATATTTATTACGTCAGATTTTACATTAAGATTATATAGACCCTCAGTCTTATAACCCTTACGCACAAAATCTTTTCCCTTAGTTACTACAACTTTTCCAGACTCAATTATAACTTTAAAGCCCTTATCATCTAAAACACAATAGGAAACAAGATTCTTGCAGGTGTATGGAACATGAAGAACTTCATTCAATGTGAGAGTGTTGCCAGATGTGAGCTTCATCCCGACCTTTCCCTTTCCTGCAACCTCTGCTGCAGATGAGTTACCCATACAGAGTTTTTCGCCTTCCCCTACCTTTTCATAGGAGGTGAACAAGTCTCGGTTTCCACATATATGCTTGGTAGCTCCAGACTCTACCCACTAGTCTCTCACATTTGTTACCAAATTAACTTCAGACACCATAGCAGAAAACTCGTTCTTATTCTCAGCAACCAAGTTAGCATTATTCTTCTTATTAAGTCCTTACGTTGTCTACGGTGAATTTCCACATGGCCACGATTTCCACAGATACAATAAGCACCCTTAATCTTAGTAATGCCAGATTCAGGTTTACGAAACATACCTTTGTTGTGAGGACCATGCTTAGGGTTGTGTTTGTTTTAATCACCTTTTCCAAATTTGTGTTCAGTTATATGAGCCTTATTTGTCATATCTCTTGCAGACGAAACATTCTTGTTTTTGGTACATAACATTTCTTAAACTTGAATCTTTTTTTTCCAATTCAACCATGCTGACTTCACCAGTTTCATACCTCAATTTTCTTTTGTACTCTGACCAAGAAGATGGTAACTTCTCAATTACCGTAAATACTTGAAAAGTCTCATCAATGACCATACCTTCAGCAAGAATCTCGTTGATGATTTGTTGAAGTTCAAGGAATTGATCAACAACAGGCTTATCATTCGTTATCTTGAAATCCATAAACTTCGCTACCAGAAGTTTCTTGCTACCAACAGTCTCTCTCTGATACTTTGCTTCTAACGCAGTCCACAAATCATAAGCACTGAAATTTTCTTTAGCATTATAAAAATCATACATCGCATCTTCCAAACAGTTCATAATATGATTTTAGCTAGATAGTTATGCCTCTTGTAAAACGTTTTATCATCTTCAATATTCATTAAATCATCAAAAGGAACCAGTACTGCGTCTAAATCATGAAAACTCAAGAAAAACAACATCTTCGATTGTTATCTCTTGAAATCCTTTCCGTTGAACTTTTGTGGTTTTTCAACATCATTTTTTCCCATTGTTACAAGATAAAAGTTAATGTGTTAAGATTGTTAGAATCTTGCAACAATCAACATCAATATTAGATATATCATAATAATATATAAAGAACTGAATTGAAAACAACTCTACCATGGACAACTACGAGGGCAGAATCACAGGTTCAACAAGTTGTCCTTAACACATTAGTTCGCGGGTATACTCGAGAAGCTAAACCCCAACTTGCGAAGATGTGTCTAGGATAAGACTGCCCGATATATCTTGTATTAGCACAATACAAACTACTCACTCTTGAACTTAGCAACAGGGAAGGAAGGGAAATAAACACTCAAAAGCGCAAAACAAAGCGAGAAGATGGTGAAAAGAAGACAAGATAGTAGCCGCTTCTGGGATATCTTGAAAACAGTTTTAAAAGTTGTATTTATAGGAGAAAGTTGCTTGCAAACCAAATTAGGTTTAGGTTTTTTTATAAAAAAATTAAAACCGAAAAAAAGAATTTTTCATAAATAAAACTCTTAATGAAAATATTTTTGGAATTAATTTCCTAAAGAAAATTGTTGCAAAAAATTATTTCGTGTAGATATAGGACTTGGTGCATGGTATATGTGCATATTGCATGAGTTGGTCCATGTATTGTTTGTGTGCATATTGCATGGGTTGGGCCATGTATTGTTTGCCCACCCACGTTTGTTTAACTATCCATATGATAATGGTTATATAGTAGACATCATTCTCTAGAATACCCAATATGGGACTAAACTAAAGAGTTTCATTCACTCAAGGAAATCAGTGAGCCTCCATAGAACCCTTAGGTCTTAAGATCAAACCACACCAAGACCAACAAAACATTTATTTAAAACTCATTTTCTCCAACAATTTAATACTTGCACCAAAAAGATTCTACCTAATCTTCCTCTTGAGTGAAACTGGATATGTATATGCCCTCCATGGCCAGGGCTAATTCTAGTTACGTCATACTAGGCACTTTTAACGTCCTTCAATCTTCGCTTTAATTTAAAGTCACAATTAAGTTATATTCAGAATTAGATTTACTGCCATGAGGTTAAGCGACTGGTCTTAATTTCAGATAATTCTATGCTCAAGAAGTGTTCTGATATATTGGAGCAGACCAATATTGTAAGAGCAAGTTGTATGGTCGAGATAGGGCAATCAACCACAACGTCAGCAAGAGGAGGCCAAAAAGCTACCAGTATGGTTATCTAGCATTTTCACGGATACTCGTATCCAATTCAATGGTGCCTGACGCCTGACGGATACTAAGTATCTGCTAAAGTCGATAGTCTAGTCAAGATTTGACCATTGGTGGATAACAACATCACGTTTTTGAGGTGATATACGCAAAAAAAAATAGTCGGGTTTTAAGTCCAACTAGTTTTTAAACCCGTGCTACGCACCAGGACTGATAGAATTTTTTACGCCGTTAGTTTATGTCCATTGAGGCGTGGCTTCTCCCTGTACCCGTTCTAATGAGAGTTCTAATAAGCTATCATAATAGATTACTATCCAACGGATTAACCTTACAATTAAAATCATATAATTAAAATTTTCTAATAATCAAATGTAATACCATTATTATAATCTAAAGAAGTTTGAAAATTAATTTTACGCAATATAAGAAAGCAAGAATCAATTCTAAATATGTTTTTGAAAATAAATAAAATTAAGTAATCTCAAAAATAAAATAGTTTAAAATCTAAATACTAAGTATTAAACTCGATTTAAATCTCATAGACTAAAAATAAATATTCGCATATCTGTAATTCATATTCATAAGTAAACACTTTATCTATTTCGACCAATGGTAGCATGTCAAGATCCTTTTCATCCAATTCACCATCATGTTCATCGTTGCACTGGGTCTGATGGGAATTTTTGTTGGTGTGGCGAGGCTTCACCCTGCCTCGTCGTCCAAATGCATTGAACACCTTCAAAAATTCTTGTTTAGTATGATTATTGTTAATGTGTAAGAAAATTTGATACCTTTTGATAATTTAACTGTCATATGCATAGTTTAAATTTTTTTGGATATCCCGAAAATATGAATGAAATTTTAAGTTATTGATAGACGCAGAATTTATACAATTTTACCACCTTATTTATATTTTCTAGTAATCGTTGTTATATTAATTTTACCATTTTATTGTTTTAATAAGTGGTTCGTATAAAATCCAAAGCTACAAGTTCAACATGGTTAAAATAGATGTTAATTAGCGTTTGCGATGAAATGCAACCAAATGTTGCTCATGGCAAAAGAGGGAGTTTGACTCTTATGAACGTTGGCTAGGAGTGGATGATGGGAATAGGAAAGAGAGAGACAGAAGAAGTCAGAGAGCATGTGAAGTAGGCGTAGGCTGGAGAAGGTGGGGACCGAAAGAAGTGTGAGTTAGAGGTACAAAAAGTGAGATGCGGCTGGTATAGAGAGTGGCTGGTGTAGGTGACGTCCAAGAGAAAAAAAAGTGGATTAGGTGGTTCGGTGGTAGGTAATAGAGTAGGTGTTGGATAATGAAAAGAAAGTACGTGAAGTGAGATGAAAAGAGTGGAGTATGTTGGCTGACGTCAGAGAAAGGAGAGAAAAATTCAGAGAAGGAGGGAGAGAACGGTTGTGGAAAAGAAGAAAAATAAGGGGGAGAAGAGAGACGACTGATGGAGACGTGATGGGAGAGAGGAAAGAAAGAGAGTGATTGAGAAAGAGAGATTAGACGAAGAGAGAAGTAGTGTGTGGGAGAGAGAA